>CM071926.1:44077935-44615070 GCA_016081115.2 Rehmannia glutinosa
TTTCTAACTGACAATGGATTCACCAAAGGCAAGGTTGATAGAACACTCTTCAGGATTCAAGATGGAGAGAGTATACTGCTTGTTCAAATATATGTGGATGACATCATTTTTGGATCCACGAACAAAGAGTTGTATGACAAGTACTCAAACCATATTCAAGGCAAATTTGAGATGAGCATGATGGGAGATCTGACTTTCTTCTTAGGACTTCAAGTTAAACAGCTGAAGGATGAAACCTTCATACACCAAACCATGTATACCAGAGATTTGATGAAGAAATTTGGTATGGAAGAGAAGTCTTCTGTGAAAATACCAATGAATACATCAATCAATATGGATATGGATGCAGATGGCAAGCCTGTGGATCAAACAAGATACAGAGCACTTATTGGATCATTACTCTATCTAACAGCAAGTAGGCCAGACATCACCTTTGCAGTAGGTGTATTTGCTAGATTTCAATCTGCACCAAGAGAGAGCCATATGACTGCAGCTAAGAGAATCCTAAGATATCTGAAGGGATGCAGGAAGTCGGCTTATGGTATCCAAATGAAGGTGGATTCAAGCTAATTGGTTATTCAGACTGACTATCTTTGGATGTAGAGTTGACAGGAAGAGTACATCGGTTCATGTCAAATGCTTGAAACAGATGGTTTCCTGGTTTAGCAAGAAGCAAAACTCAATAGCTACATCCACACTAAAGCCGAGTACATAGTTGCGGCAAAACTGTTGTGCCCAAATCTTATGGATGAGACAAAGAAATTTGAGAGATTATGATATTGAAGAAAAAGAGATTCCAATTATGTGTGATAACACTAGTGCTATTGCAATCACTCAGAATCCAGTGTTGCACTCAAGAACAAAGCACATTGATGTCAGATATCATTTTATAAGAGATCATGTTGAAAAGAAAGACATCACTTTGGAATACATCTCAACTGATAAGCAGTTAGCTGACATATTCAGAAACCCATTATGTGAATCAAGATTTGAAGAACTCATAAAAGAGTTAGGGTTAATTGAGCTGAGTTAATATACTCAAACGACTCAATCAGCAGAGATAGAAGATGAGAAAATGAAAAATGAGAAAGTTTCACATTTGAGCCAAGTGAAACAGCCTAGTCAGGAAGTTAGCTGTATCGAGTTAGCTGACAGCTGAGTTACATCATGAGAAGAGAGAAGCAGAGTTGAGTCACCTTGGAAGAAAGCTGAATCATTTATGAGCCAAGTGACAAAAACGCAGTCGTTTTAATTGAGCGGGAATGTTTTTAAGGATGACGTCAACAGTAATTATTATATCACAAAGATAAAAGCCGCATGAAGAAACCATATGATTGGATATAAATGTTGTTGCATTTAATGTGGGGAAATTAATGCGGTTTTGAAGGCTTAATCTTGACCGTTGATTTTGATCAACATTTTCAAATTCCAAAAACCGTCCTTTCACGTCACTTATAAAGCAAATTTCCCTTTCTCTCTCCTCACGCAAACCTACTCATCTTCAGCAAAGAAAGTTCATTCTCTCTGCAACTAAGTTTGAAACCCTAGTTCTTCAAGTTCATTTTTCGCATTTTTAATCGGTAAAATCTTCTGAAAATGGCTAGCACTCATGATTTCGTGTTGTTGTCCGAGAAAATCCACTCTGGATCATCTATGGATTTCGCTGGTATGATCAACCATGGCGTTGATGGTGCCCTTGTGAAGAAGATAGTTGAAAAGCTAAAAAAGTCCGTCCTGAAGGACTTTCTGACGATGCAGTTCACGCATACCTACCTGGAAGAAGTAGCTATGTTTTACATGAATGCAGAGGTGCACGACGATGAAATCCATTCATCCGTCCACAGTAAGGACATTAAAATTATTGCTAAAGACCTTGTTGAGCACTGCTTTTTGCCCGTTGAAGGATTGAATGACATCGCTGAGAAGGATGTCAACCTGGCTGCAGCTTGGAAGGAAGCTACAAAGCCAGAGTATGCTGCGAAGGCTGTGTATACAACCAAGAAGGAGTTTTTGAAGGATGACTACCACAAACTGATGGACATCGTGTCCAAGTGCGTGGATATGCAAGAGAAAAAGATGAATTGGGCTGAGCTCGTCTTCAACCGAATATGCCAGAACGTGTTGAACAGGTCCTTCAAGGAGGATGGGACCTTTGGTTGCTCGCTGGGATATGGCCTTGTCATTGGTCATTTGATGGAGGTGAAGGGCATTGTACTCCACCATGGCAAGCCCTTCCATGCAAACAAAAAGATGTTCAAGATGAAACTCTCCGGAGCCCAGAAGAAGGCTCATGCAAGAAAGGCGGATACTAGTGAGGGGGAATCAACTGACCCTACTGAAGACACAGCTGAGACCTCCCCAACTCTCTCTCCAAAGCAGAAATCCAAGAAGAGAGTTACACCATCTAAGCCTGCCCCTGCCCCAGCAGCCAAGTCAAAGAAAGAACCTGCCCCCGCAGCAAAAACCAAGCCCCTACCCATGCAGCCGAGACACCTACCACCGCAGCCGAGATAGAGAAGGAACCCTAAATTCCTTCTCCTATCGTGAAGAAGAAGCAGACTGCCAAGTCCAAAAAGGCAGATGCTTCTAAGAAAACTTCTATTGAAACACAGACCTTCCCCGAGGAAGGGTCTGAAGAGGTGGAACCTGAGAGTCCGTTGGTTGCCACTAAAAAAGACGGTTGTTCAGGAAATCTGAGCTGGAGAAGACAGTTGAATCCAGTACTCAGCCGGAGAAGCAGGATGAGCAATCTCCAGAAATAGTAGATGCCCCTGGGAAGACTGCTGATGTTGATCAGTAGAGAATCGAAGACCCAGCTGTGTGGGAGACAACTGAGGAGAAAGAAGCAGTTGAGACAACTGAGCCCATGGAAGAACAAGTTGTCTCAACCTTTCAGACAGATGCAGATGAGTCTGAGGAGGAGCAAGACCCAATAGCCCCTATTCAAGAGACTGGAGAAGAAGATGACGATGACTTCATTATGTATTCTCCAATCTACCCAGACATTTAGAGAAGATTAGAGGAATGGAGGGTGTGGAAGTTGGATTATTCCAGGCATCAGTTTGCTCGCCCTGAATTTATTGAGGAGAAGGAAGAGTTGCTCAGTTTCCTTGGACACGCATCTGTCCAATTTGCTCTGAAAGAAGAGAGCTGTATGGAAACTCTCCGCCTTATCAAGGAGGAAGAGAAGGAGAAAACTGAGGAGCGTGCCAGAGCCTTGGAGAAATCCAAGATATGTCAGCAGACAGGGACTAACGAGCCCATCCATGAGTCTACTGATAGTGATGAAGACATGGATCTAGCTGCTGTAGTAGAGAAGTCCGAGATGCAACAGGCTGTCAGGGAATCAAGAGTCATGCACGAGATGAACCTCCAAGAAGGTCCAGGAGAGTCCTCCAAAGTCTCTCCTAGGACTGACCCTTTGGGAGTGGCGTAGCTTATTACAACGGATATTGCGCAACCACGTCCCCAAAGTGCACTCAATCGATGGCTCTCGGGGGACATGGAAATGAAGCTGGGACTTTGGGCCCCCAAGCCAAGCCTACCCCTGAAGAAGGTGTTGAGACACCTGCCCTTGCGGCTGTACACTCATAGTGAACAGTAGCCACGTCTCAGGAGAAGAGTGACCCCACCACCATTCACTCAGCTGGTGCGCCAGCTAAAGGGAAACTCTCTCCACCACACCAGGGGCAGAGGATGATGTGGGAGACCAAAAATTGCAGTTTGGAGGCGAAGGAGAGAAGATCGCAGAGGAGCAGAGTGACATTGACGACACTCGGACAGTTAAGTCTGTCTCAGCTGAAATGTCAACTGCCATGAAGGCCGATGAAGATGTTGTCCCAGCAGAGGCAAAGGATGGCGAGACCCTGGGAGTTGAGACTCTAGGTCCTGAAAGTGCCATCCTTGGGGTTGAGACTCCAAAGGATGCCACCGTAGAAGACCCTAAAATAGCTGAGTCTGTCGAAGGGATTGTCCAAGGCCTGTGTCGTTCGTTCGCATCTTTGGGAATAGAAGGCCCAAGGGAGTTTGAGACTTCCCTGGGTAAGGGACAAGATGAACAACAGAACATTCCTCAACTTGAAGGTGATGCTGCAGAAGATGAGATCAGCTCCCTTCATGATTCCCAAGAGAACATAGATACATCATTTTTGGGATCCGAGGATGAAGCTGAGTCCACACACAATGAAGATCCAACGACGGACAAAGCTGAAGATGTTCAAAAATCTCAGAGCCAAGTCAGTGATAAGACGGCTCGAATGAGATTCAATTTTGATGATGAGCCAACTCCAAAGGCCACATCATCTTCCGATGACACTGATGAGATAGCTGAGGATCAGGTAACTCAATTGCACAAACCCACTGAGACCGAAGAAACTGTTAAGACAGCTGAGGTTTAGTCAGCTGAGCAAACATAATCAACTGCTCTAGCTGAACAGAGTCAGCTGCGCAGGTTCCACAACTGCTGCAGTAATGACTTCAACAACTCCATCGTAGGCTTTCATAGTTGCGACATCTGCTGATGACGCTGCCACAACTGAGGCACAGAGAGCTGGTTCTACGCATCAAGAACAAGGGAAGGCTCCTCAGAAAGCAAGCACGAAGATCCCATTTGTTCGTGATGATGTTTTTGAAGACATGTTTCCCTTCACCGTCAAATTGCCATATTTGAAAGTTGAATCTGCCAGAGAACTAAACAAATGTACCATGCAATAAGAGCCCGTCATTCCCACGTAGATGCGATTGTGCCAATGGATTGTGATTTGATCTTCGAGTGCCGGTGGCGGTGAGTCAAATTCAACAGTTGAATTCCATGAAGCCTTCAAGAAGATCTGCGAGGAGATTGAGAAGATGGAACGCCACCAGGCCTCTCTAGATTTGAGATTGGACAATCGGGATGCTACCCTCTCAGCTGATTTGAGAGGGATCGTTGTTCAAATAATGAAATGGGCTGCACAGCAGACAACAGATAGCCATGAGATCTGAGCAAGTCCGTCACTTCAAGGCCTTATTTGCGAAGATGTTACTGTGGAGTGCGGACACGTCGATGTATCAAAAGAGAATGAAGGAGTACATGGTCAGGATGGAAACCTCCCATAAGTCGGATATGGAGCTGCTGCAGCACTTTCACAAGACTGAGATCAATCGACTCGAGAATAGCATGAATGATAAGATCAACCTCTTTATGGATGAAATGAAGTTAGTATCAGCCGACTCGAAGGCTACTCGATCAAAGTTTCGTAAAGCCTATTCTACAACAGACTCCAAGCAGGACTCGACCATCAGCCTACTGGATTTCCTCCTGAGTGGGTTATTCCCTGGGATATCTTTATCCTTTGGTGATGATGCCAAAAAGGGGGAAAAAGAGGTCCTTAAGGGATTGAAGCAAGAAATGAAGAAAGGAGGTGACACGGCTGAGGGGGAAGGAAGTTCAAAGAATTTGAAATTGATGTATGCTAAAACCCCAGAGCTAGGTGAAGTCAGAGCCTCTATTCTCAACAAGCTACCCCAGAACCTACCTGTTGAGAAAGTTGCGGTGGACATGAAAGATAAAAGAAAGGCCATCGAAGCTGCATTTGAGGAGGTAGCTGAGAAGCAATCAACTCGCGTTCAAAGGATCATGAAGCAATATGATGGTTCTCCAGCTGGAAAGGACTACGCTGCGATAAAACCCCCGAGGAATTCCAAACTCTAGAAATAGAAGGTTACTTTCAAGGAATGACTCTACCGAAAGCCTGGGACTTATATTGGGAGAAGGGATTGGATCTGTGTCAATCAGCTGATAAGCAGCAGACTTCCAGTAGTCACTCAGCTGGAAAATCGAAGGCTCCAATACAGTATACTCCCCAAGGAAGGGGAACTGAGTCAGGAAGGGGAAGACGTGGTGGCGGTGGAAGAGGTTCTCAACCTCGACCAAAACCAAAAGACATAGCATACATAGATCCAGAGAAGAAGGGTCTTATATATTGGGCTGGATATGATCACCTTGCCAACCTAGAAGTTGCTAGAAAGAACGCTGAAGCTCTTAGAAGGCAAGAAGCTGAGAATGAGAGAACTGCTCGTGAATGGGAAGAGAGGAAGCGAAGGGATGACCCTGCTGCTAGGCGAGCGTATGAGAAAAAGAAGAGAGATGAAGAGGAGAAGAAGAGGAGAGCCGATGATGACAGAAAAGGGTCAAGATGAAGAGAGAAGAAGGAAGCAACAAAAGCGTTGAAGTGTGCTGCGAACTCATTCATGTATTTTGTTGTAAATACATTAATGTAAGTCTTCTGTAATAGCTCAGTGAATTTCACTGTAAATTTTCACTCTCTATGTATCTTAGCTTAGATATACATTGTATTGTTTTATATAAGGCTCTGATACTTATTGTAAATAGCTTTGTAAAGGACAAGATTGCTATGATCAATAAAATGATTATTCAAAGCATACATTCTTTGTTACTGCGCTGCTTGTATGTTTGTTGTTTACTTATGATTGAATGTTTTAAGTTTTGGCATCATCAAAAAGGGGGAAATTGTTAGGAAATTTATTTGTTAGATTTTGATGATACCATGTAAAACTTAAACTAGGAAGTTTGCACCCCATTTTTCTTGTAATTATTCATTATAATAGATATGAATGGAAGAGCTGAGTTAAGTCAGCTATGTCAAAGATTACAAGAAGTCAACTGCGGACTGGAATGAAGACTCTGTTGTGTGTCAGCTGAGTATGGCCTAGAAGGAAGTCAATGACTCGAGTGAAGGAGAGTCAACTGAGGAACAACTGTGAGAAGTGTCAGTACAGTCAACTCAAGAAGCCAAGTCTATCAGTTGAAGTGATAGTTGAGTCAATCTCGAGATTGGGGCATAATCAAGTCACCTGGGGTAAAGGCAGCAGTCAAGTGAAGACAACTGAATTAGATCCGTTGGAATAAAGTCAAGAATATTACTCGATATAGTAATATGTCAAGCTGACAAGTCTTAAAGTGTTTAGCCCAGATTTGTGTAAAAGGAAGGAACCAATGGGAAACACTGCATCTTTCGTCAGAACCTGCAAACCTGAATTGTCATTTAATACGAGGAAAGGTCAACATCACAAAGGCTGCAAACTAAGACAAGACAAGCCAACGAACACAAAGTGACATTTGAAACTAGCCTATCTCTTCAACGGGCAAATTTCAAATATGCACTATAAAAGGCTGAGGAAGCTATTGAGAAAAGGTTACCTGAACCACGAACAAACAACAATATTCAAGCAAGTAATCTGCAAAATTCTCAAAGCAATTCAAGCAATTGCTCAAGCCTAAAACTCGAAGAAACTCGATCCAACACAAGCTGTGAAGGAGAGATAACTTCAACCAGTTGAAGAGGAAACTTTTGAAGAAACAAAATGGGTCTACTTTCCAAGTTGAAAGATTGTATAAAGGTTCAAGGTCGAACCAAGTATCAATTTTGTTGGAGGGCTTCGTGATCAAATCCAAGAACTTGAGAAGTGAGCTGAAGTAGCAAGGCAACTGCCCTGTGAAGAAGCTGAGTTGCAAAACAAGCCAACTGTGTGATCAAGCGTCGTCTCCATCGATGACCGCTTTATAAACTGATCTGTTACTTAGTGGATTCCTCCAGGAGTTGGAGAAGAGAGGATTAGAAGAATTACCCCATCTTCGAACCTCTATAAAAATACTTGTGTCAATTTACTTTCATCATTTACTTTCCTGCATATCTATTTTATATTTGTTGATAAGTTTATATTTGCTATCCAACTGATAATTAACCAAGTGATAATAATCAAGTGTTTAAAACAAGCTTAAAACAAGTCAAAGGGTGTTAAGTCTTCCGCTGTTAAAAAACCAAATCAGCCAAGTTAAGTATTTGGCTTAAGCGCTGGAGTTATACTATCATCAGGTTACTTATCATGTATGCGGTTGAGTGGGTAATTTAGTGAATAGCCAACTTTAGTCCCCCAAGGACACAACAATCGATTTGAGCCAACTCTGTTGAATTATTTAAAAGGACTAAAATCAAAAATTTGATAAGGTTTATTCAACCCCCTCCCTTCTAAACCTTACTCCACACCCATTGGGACCCTCATTTTCAATTCTTTCGATTCGATGATAAACCATGATCATCAAGCAAGAAAAGAAAATAATTGTTACAACCTGGATTTGAAGAGAATAATTGATTAACAAGAACTACGCCTAGCTTGAGATAAAAAGAAGATATAGATATGAAACAATTTGAGTAAAGAGGAAGAGTCAAGAGATTGGAAGAAATGAACCTCTCTTATGTGCATATAACAAATCTGAAGTGTGAAATTTGAGAATGAATATTTTTGTTTGGTTAACCTTTTTTCTGGTGTTATGAAAGAATGACTCAATTTGATCAATCTCCGTTTTTGGTATAGATTCTTGATTTCAAAAAGCTTTATTATAGAATAATATCTTTTGTTGATTTGGTATAATTATCATTCATCAAATATCTATAAATTAGCAATTTAGCATGATTTCTAGATATTTTGGGGCCTTAGGCAAAATTATAGAAGGGGCCTAATTTAATATATCATTAATCTGCTTCTTAATTTTCTAGCCACTACAACATAAATGATATTAGGTAATACCCAAAATATGTTACCTAATAGCCATAAAATGTTACTATACACAATAGATAACACTTTTATGGTGATGCACTTGCCCGTGCTACCTATAGTCTAAGGTATCACTTTTATTAGCTTTTAGTGATATTTTTTCTAAGTGTTACATTAAAATCTCTATTGGTAACAATTTGAAGTCATATTTCTAAAGTGTTACGTATGAATCTTATGTAACGCTTTTTGTAACACTTTTATATTTGTAACACTTTAAAAAAATACTTTTACAGTGTTACATATGAATTTTATGTAACATTTTTTTTGTAGCACTTCGTATAAATACTGTTTTCTGCCACCAAATAGATTCGAACCCAAGACCTGTTATATGTGGAAGTGACAATTTGCCACTAAGCTAAGTTGATTCTTATTACAACCTTTGCTTTGTTTTATATATACACATACACATACATATTCATATATATTAAAATTGTATAAAAATTATATTATATGTATATATAATATATTTTATATATTAAAGATTATATTATATAATATATGGATTAAATTATATTATACATACATATCGTATATATCAAATTTTATATTATATAGTATATAGTTTGAACATCATATTATGTTATATATTAAAGGACACAAAAATTAAAAATATCCAAAATATATAAAATAATTTTATCGACGATTCAATATTCAATTGGTAAAACTCAAAAAATAAAAAATATAAAATTAATTTAAATGATTAAAAAATTTTAACAAAAAAATAAAATATAAAATAAATAATGAAAAATTAATTTACCGACGGAAAAAATTCTTAGTAATTACCGACAACATCAATTTTCATTGGTATTTTTTTCTTAAAAAGTAAAAAAAATTAACGATGAAATTGGTCTCCGTTAGTAAAAAATAAAAAATAAATAAATAATACTAATATATATACCTGCGCATTTTCCATCAGTATTACGACGAAATTAATTACCTCCGTAAAAAACAAAAAAATAAAAGCAAAACTAAAATACTTTATAAAAAGAAAATAAATAAGCGTTATATCATGATGTCTACAATTTTTAGGTTCAGTGATTTGTTTTCACCTATTTGTGACATCTATTAATTAAATAAATCGTTGACATGATTTAATGAAAGTTATATCATTTTGTGTTACTAAAATATAGCCTAAAAAGTGTTACAATTAATAAAAAATATAGTGTTGCCAAGAGTGCTTCTTAAATAAAGTGATACCTATTTGCGTTACAAAATAAATAACAAAAAAAGTGATACTTAAAAGTGTTACTTATTTAAAAGTGTTACATATAAGCGTTACATATTGATAAAGTGCTACAAAAGTGTTACTTAAATATTGTAATGTAAAAAGTATTACAAACACGTGTTACATATGTACCTTATGTAAAAAGTGCTACAAAATATGTGTTACCTAATGTCATTTATGTTGTAGTGAGCTTTTTGAGATGTAAAATCACTTATCAAACTTTTATAATCTAACAATTCTAACATTTCACTCTCAATAGATAATATGACTAGTTCATTCAATCTATTTTGTAGCATACCTGATCTCAAATTGGATCTAATCAATTTTAATTGAGAAAAACTTCTTTTGATGGTCGCAACCATCACATGTATGGTTAATAATATCCTGTAAGCAATGCATGTATTTGAAAAATAATTTAATCTTATGATATAATTTATTACATCTATTGGAGTAATAATTTCTTTTGTTAGTATTCTTTTCAAATCTTTCGATTAGATGATAAATCATGCTCATCAAGCAAAAACGAGAAAAATAAAAGAATTGTTACCACCGGATTGGAAGAAAATAATTGATAATAAGAAGAACTACATCTAGCTTTAGAGCAAAAGAAGATAGAGATATGAGACAATTTGAGTAAAGAGGACGAGTCAAGAGATTGGAAGAAATGAACACCTCTTATGTACATATAACATAATATGAAGTACGAAATATGAGAATGAATATTTTTGTTTGGGTAACCTTTTTCTCGGTGTTATGAAAGGACTCGATTTCATCAATCTCCACTTTTGGTATGGATTCTTGATTTCAAGAAGTTTCCTGTAGAATAATATCTTTTGTTGATTTAGTATAATTATCATTCATCAAAATGTCTATGAATTAGCAATTTAGCATAATAGTTCAAAAAGCAGTCAAGTTTGATGTAATACGCTTGCTTTTCGTCGTTGTTAATAAAATAAAATCATTTTGGCGGTAAAAAATCAATTTGTGTCGAACATTAATTTTGTATTTTCAATTACAATGCTAGATATATAGCCATATATTGTAACTATATATATATATATATATATATATATATAGGGAGGGGATCCTGTGAGACAACCCTCCTAGGTTAGTCCATAGGACCGGATCTACACCATCCAAATAGTAAATCAATGGCCAAGATATATTACAATATATACAGCTTTTCATAAGTAATTATACAATAGAAGGGGTAAAATAGGAATCCAGAAAATTATACATGGTAACCTCCTCCTACATTATAGGGACGTGGTCTATTATTGATCACGTCCCCATAAATCACGCCATTCACCATAAACACTCAAATATGTCTCCTTCTCAACAACACCTCTGCATCGCCATAATCAACACCTTTGTATTCACCATTATCACTCCAATCGACCTGCAATTATTCCACAATTATAATTAACTAAGTATACAATTACACTAAACTACATGTACATTAAAACATTACTAAGTATACAGAAATATTTAACTAAGTATACAATTACATTGAACTAACTATACATTAAATTATTACTAAGTATACGAAACATTTAACTAAGTATACAATTATCTTGAACTAAATACACTATTCCATTTGAATTACTTATATAACTAAGTGTACAATTCCATTGAACTAAGTATACAAATCCACGTAACTAAGTATACAAATTCACAAAACTACTTACTAAACTACTTATATAACTAAGAATACAATTCCACTAAACCAAGTATACAAATCATTGAACTAAATATACAATAAAACATGACTAAGTATACAAGTCCATTTGAACTAAGTATACAATAAAACGATTTATTCACAAATATGACGGAAAGAAGTATCAATTTTGAAAAAACGCTTGAAGTTGATGATTTTTCCTCCCTAAAAGTCGGGTAATCTGAAAAGGTAAGATTATGTTTCCTTAAAAATAGCTAATAACCGTCAATTAACAAAAGCGATTAAATATAAAAGTACAATTATACCCTTATAAGCCTAAATTAACTAAAATGATCTACACCATCCAAAATTTTAAATCAAGAGTCCATAAGTGTTCTTATGGACTAACCTAAGGATTGGTCTCATTTGAACCAATCTATATATATATATATATATATATATATTTCTATATATATAGGGATTGGTTCAAATGAGACCAATCCCTTTAGGTTAGTCCATGAGACCAATTATAAACCCTTGATTTAAATATTTTAATGATTGAGATCATTTTTCTTATTTTGGAATGTAAGGGGTAATATTGTATTTTCATCTAAATCGGTTTTATGAAAAAAATCGTTACTTCTGTTTTTAGGAAAATACAATCTTTCCTATCCCACCTACCGATTTTTAGGAGGCAAAAGCCCAATTTGATCTAAGTCACGCCTTTTCAATTTTTTTTTTGGGGGTTGAAAGAGTTCGATTTTGAAGGAGTTCATATTTTTTTCAGTATACTAAGTAACAAATGTTGTATACTAAGTATACAAATATGTTATGATAAATATACAACATTAAGTGGAATGTAAACAAGGAGTTGATACTTGAAACCCATTTTCTATTTATTCTTTTTGATTATGCTCTGTAGAAATTTGCGGTTTGTACTCAAAAAAAAAATGAACTTGGTGTTTATATATAAAAAACAAGGAGTTGATACTTGAAATCTATATTCTATTCTTTTTTCGACACCCATCTTTTTCTATTTCATCTGTATACTAAGTATACGAGATGTTGTATACTAAGTATACAAATATGTTATGATAAATATACAACATTAAGTGGAATATAAACATAACGTTGTATAAAGTTTTGATATCTGAATTGTGTGTTTTTCTTATGTAGGAGTTGTGGTTAATAAAATGTCAAGCGAATAACATGAAAGAGAGGTTGGTAGTCGCGAAGAGGAGAGTTCGGGAGACAAAGCACCTTCAAAGAGGCTATTTGGATTTGTTTAATTGGATAAATTGGATTGTATTATTTGTTGTATAAGTAGTTTAGTGTATTTGTTTACTTAGTAACGTTGAATTGTATTCTTGGTTAAGTGGAATTGTATCCTTAGTTATATAGGTGGTTAAGTGGTTTTGTATTTTTAGTTTAGTGTAATTATAAATTTAGTTTAATATTTTTGCATACTCAGTAATGTTTATAATATAGTTAGTTCAGTGTAATCGTATATATAGTTAAATAATTCTCAGTATGCTTAGTGTTGTTTTATTGTATATTTAGTTCAATGTAATTTTACATGCAATACATGTATGAGAAGCAAAAATATTCTTAAAGATAAATTAACGGGTTACATAATGATATGACAAAATTAAGTATACAATTGTAAGTTAATAAATTATATGATCGCATTGTATTAAATATACATGAACACATAACTAAGTGTACAATTTCAATCCAATATGTATGCAGATCCCATCAACTAAATAAACACTTGCTTTGTAAAAATACAAGTTGTTTCATTTTTTAACAATACACATTATTCACATTATGATAAATCCAATTTGGCATGCAATGACACTCAATTATATGAACAATTTAACTAAAATAAGTATACAACACTAAAATGAAAAATTATATATCCCAATGTATTAAATATACAAGAAAAACATCATTCCTTGTCCATTATGGAACAAATAATTATACAAATCACATTAACTAAGTAACATTATATATTACTTCGTTCTTGAACTTCTTTGTCGTGCTCCTTCCGATGTCAAACCCGCTAATTGCTCCATACTCTTTGTAAAATTTTATATTGGTTTCCAATGTAGCGAAATGCATGCCCACTCGTGGAATCTTTTCTTGTTCTACCTCACGGTATCCAATATTTAGTTGAGTCGGTGAGATTTCGAGCCGTTGACGTCCATTGAAATTGTTGGTTGGTTACGTGATGTTTTACATTAAACAAGACAGAGCATTATAAAAACAAAATGGATATATTATTTATACAATATGCAACCATATACATACATATTATTATTATTAGTAACTACGTTCATATAAACCACCATACATTTTTTTTTTTTTTTTGAGAGGAATTTATATCCAATCCAACTAAATGGAATTAGGGAAACTAATATAACAATCATACAAGTTTATATTATAATTATACAACACTCATGACTATGAATACAAGTTAAATATGTTAAATATACACGTAAAGCAGTTAACAACATATATGCAATCTCCGGACTAGTTGTAAATATTTAAGAAATAAATATTCAAATACAAGATTTATATACTAAATATACTAACATTGTTCACTACATATACAAACTAACAAGAAATATACAATGCACAAGCAATTTCAAAATTTGAAAAAATGAAAAATATGTATACAATGTTTGTACACTAAATATACATCGTTGTATAGTAAACATACAAATTACGAACAAAAACATACAATTGGTTCGATTTTGCGTTGATGTTTTCAAAGGTGATTCCTCCTAAATTTTTGCAAATATATCGTAAGATATTACCTTGAAACATTCACCAATCGCGTTGGAGGGAAGATCTTACGCCATTGTACAATCCCTTTGCTCTAATTGATGACAACCTCGTCAATTAACGAAATATATTGTATGTTTTTTCCCGTCTGCAAATGTATATTGTATAATTTTCGAGGTCTAAGAGATTGATGTCAATGATGGTAGAGAATGTCGTGGTGAGGAAGAAGGGTTGACGCGGGTGGATTTCCACTGATTATGGGATGTGATCAATTCAAGATCACGTCCCTAATTTTTAGCATTTGGTTACCATTTTTATTTTGATTATTACTATTTTACCCCCTCCTATGTATAGTTTCTTATGTAAAGTTGTATAGATTCATTTAGATCCTGGCCGTTGATTTATGTTTTTAATGGTGTGGATTTGGTCTTATGGACTAACCTAGGGGGTGGTCTCACATGATCCCCTCCCTATATATATATATATATATATATGACATAGAAAACATAAATTAATTACTACTATTAAATCTACTTATTTAATTGGGGACTTAGGCAGTCACGAGGTCCTAGGCGGCCACTTCAATGGCCTAAAAGCTCCAAAGGCTCTGGGTATGTAATAAATGGTGAAAATATGGAATGGTGGTCAAAGGGCAGCATCAACTTCCAAATTGGTTGAGCTTTCACTATAAGATGGCAAATGGCCTATGGGCCATAATTGCCATTTAACTTTGCAGAAACCAGAAAGATTAGTATATCTTATTCTACTTTTGAATTTACAACATTATACTTGCATTAATATAAAAACAATTCAGGGACAATTGAGGAATAGAATTCCCAATGTAATGGGAAAATAAACTAACATTCCCCATCAATCATCTTTCCCCTATTACACCTCACCCCAATAAGATAAAATAGTCCAAATTTAAGAAAGTGGTTTATTACATGCAAATTACAACCTTTGTAATGGATATATATCCTTACAGTTTGAAAAATTTCTTATCTATCCAATTGGGTACCACCCAACTCCAATGTGATTTGAAATTACTACAAAAAAACTTCTTAGTTACTGATAGAAATGATTTTGTTACTAAATTTTATAGTTACCGACAAATTATTGTGAGAATAAAAACTATTATATTTTTCCTTACACTATATATATCTTGACCAATTCGACAATTTTTAAATTTATCGACAAAAATATTGTAGGTAATTACCAACACTTCTTAGATTTTTTGGTAAATATTACCTACAATTGTTTTACATACACTTTATAGTTATCTTAATGATTACTTGTAAGATTTTTACGTAGGTAAATGGGTTTTTCTTCTAGTGACGGTAAATTCTTTTGTTCCCCCCTAATTTGGAGTAAATCCTGATTTTCACAAGAGATATAATATATGATTTTGTTATATAACAATTTGTCGCCGCCTCCAAATAATAATTACAAGCTTACTGTTTTTTTTTTTTTTTTTTTTAATGTAAGATTATAATTTATATCTATGCAAGAAAAATAATTATGAAATTTTCTTTTCAAATGAAGAGAGTGCTGTTGCACTGCCCTTTCAATGATTAATTAGCATGAACTGTGGAATTGTGTGAAATAAATAGATAACAAACAGTATTACGGACTGATGAGATAAATTTGACATAAAGTTGCATACAATATTAATCATTTTCAAAAATACCATTTCAACCAAATGGCTGTTTGCGTACTGCACCTCAAAATGAAAGATGCTTCTTATCAACCCCATAGTCGTGCTAGGCCATAAAGTATTAATTTTGTTGTTTAAAAAACTAATAAGGGTCCAATCATCAAAGTTTTAAACTAATATTATTTCAATGTAATGAGGAATAAAGTTTTTAGTATACGCAAAATCGGTTGATAAATATTCCCAAATTTCTTAATATCAACAACGGGTAGCTAGGTTCGGCCCCTTTAGTCCAACGGTTCCCAATTGCTCCAATGGTCACTATCCGTAATGACGTTTTATGCTGGTGGACTATCATCAATATTATAAAACATATTTAAAACAAAAAGCCACTTAATAATTGATAATTGTGAATTTCTTTCTTACGTTTTTTTTAAGGAGAATTTCAGCAATTTGAATAGCATGCACAAACTCAACCAAAATTAGAAATTTTTGTTAAGTGAAAATAAACAATTAAATTAGTAGTAGAAATGTAGAAGGAAATTAAGACGAGATATTGCATTAATTCTTCCTCGATTGTGTGATGCCATAATTTCTTTAATAAAGTATAATTAGGGAATAATCTTTCCAGAAGCACTAAATATGATATATAAACCATAATCATAGGCATAATATAACTTCGCAAAAACTTATGTGAAACGATGAAAATTCGTGAGACGGTGATACTGTCAGTGTAAAAATTGATATTTTTAGTATAAAAAGTGATACTTGTCTAAATATAATAATTTCAGTGTGTTTGAGAAGTATCAGTTTTGATACTAAAATTAACACCTTTTACACTATAAATCTCACGGTCTCACGTCGTCTCACAAGAGACCTGCTGATATAATTTTACTTTATAATTTTGAATTGCTTTATATAAGCAATTTTGGTTTCTACACCTTACGAAGCAATTGATCTGAGTCAGATATTGATTTAAGGGATAAGGAAAAAATGCCCAATATTATAGAAAAAAGGACATATTGATGCTCCCGGTCCTTTTTCGGAACATTTGTATGCTTCCGCCTCTTTTTTCGGACATTTTTACGCTCCCGCCAATTTTCCCAGTTTTTTTACGTTGTTATTTCAAGGTTGTTTCGAACATGTTTCATTTAGTAAAATTTCAGTGAAAACGTTGAAAACACATAGAAACAACCAAGAAACAATAGAACAACATTAAAAACTATATCGAAACAACCCCAAAACAATATAAAAAACAACACAAAAACAAAAAATAAAATTCAAATAGGTAAAGGAAAAATACATTGAAACATCGAATGCAACATGGAAACGATAAAGAAACATCATAACAACATTAAAAACAGTATAGAAACATTCCAAAAACAACAAAAACAATATAGAAAACACCATATCAACAAAAGAGTTTTAAAATAGGTAACAAATATATTAAAACATTGAAACTACATGGAAAAAACAAAGAAACATCATAACAACATAAAAAACGCTATAAAAAATAACCAAAAAACAATATACAAAACGACTGGTTGCTTTCAAAAACGACCTCTCCTCGCCGATCACCTTCCAAGACGAAGTCCTCCGTGAAACCTGCACAAGGGGGGCCGGAGGGGGGGCTCCGGCGTATCCTCTCCGATGCTTAAGTCAGTGTCTTGGAAAGAAAGTAAAGGCTAGAGAGAGAAAAAAGCAATGTAACAGTAAAAAAAATGAGATTAGGTTAGAATGAACCTGGGCTTGGGCCTTTTATACCTTAGCTAGGATTAGGGTTTCCGTAAAATCCGAGATTCCGTTACGATTTGGTGTCAGAGTCATCATTAGATTAGGATCGGATCTCTTAAAAACCCTAATTTTACGCCCGTAAGACCATAGCTCCGACCTGTTTCACAACACTCCGGCCCAGTGTATTGATGCGAAGCCCATTTAGATCTCCAAGGCATCCTCAGTGCCTCATACATCTTCTGGGCCGAGTTGAACATTACCCCGAGGTCCTTATAGATTATAACGGGTCAACAACAGATCGGCTTACCCGTGCAGGGCTTTGAAAGATCGACTTAACACAGCTGACCTTACACAGGTCAGCCTTATAAACATCCATACTTGTACTCGGGCCTTAACAGGTCGGCCCAGTATGATAAGCCTCCCACCTATTTATGAGCTCAATAGGTCGGCCCAATACTTATAAGCCTTAGGTCCATCTCATGTTGTAAGCCTCCACAGATCGGCCCAATGCTTAATGCTTAACAGATCAGCCCAATATTATGGGCCTTGCTAGATCGGCCCAGTGCCATAGGCCTGATCAGGTCGGCCCAGACCATCTTTTGTCCTTATCAACGACACATGAACAAAAAAGGGGGTAAAAAATAAGTAAAAGTTGTATTGAAACATCGAAAAAACAATGAATTAACATAGAAACAACCAAGAAACAAATAATAAACATAATGAACAAAATCGAAACAATAGAAACCAATCGAAGAAAACTATAAATGAACAAAATTAATCGAAGAAAACGTAAAGTAACAAATAAATATGCACAAGTGTAAAAAAAGTAAAAAAAAGAATACAAAGTGATGTGGCAGTAAACAGTGGAGATTTTTCCAAAAAGGAGGGTATATGGTGGAATTTCCCCTTGATTTAAACAACCTCTATTGGTGATGAGAATTGAGATGTTCTTTTGTGACTCAATTGAAAGCCCAAAAAACTTTTAATCTTTAAGCTGTAAAAAAAGTTGAAACAAACTGTTTTCTTTTCTGTGATCTTAGAGCAGTATGTTGTTAGGACATCTGATCGCATCATTTTGTCACTTATAAATAATTTGATGTGGCAAAAGTTTAAATAGTGGCCCCAATCACACATTAATCATTAATTATATTATTATACATAAATCATAGGTATATCGATTCTGTGTTGTGGGTCATTTGATGTTGTCAATGTCGGCGTTTTGTTGGTTTTATTAATATAAAATCGTACCAAGTGTGAAGCCAGCAAGAAATGTTTATGCTAATCATCTAATTAATGCTTCTGTTAATTGTTCCTTTCAAGTTTCATCTCTGCCTTTGTTTCTTCTGTTCTCCTTAGTTCTTTTTTTTTTTTCCTTTTTAGATCCTGATTACTTTTGTGAAGAAAAATAAGGCATCATGTTGCAGAACATTGAAGAACAAGCAAGTATAAGTGGGGAATCCAAGGTATCATGATTAATTCATCTTGTTATGATTTATTTTCTTGAAAAAACAAAAGAAAAAAAAAACCTTTAATTTATTTGGAACTAAAACTCTGTTTTTTGTACTAATAGAATGCCATAGAGTGTGAAGGAGGAGAATCTTTGTTATCTTCCAACCCCAATTCACCAAACCAAAACAGCAGCAGGCCAACCAGCATGGTTATTAAGGCAAGTTCAACTCATGATACCCCTAATTTTGTTTCATTTGGCTTGAATATAACTACAACTCGTCTCAATTTTTTCACTTAGCGTGAGCCAAAGCAAATTTTGACATTGAATATATAGTCTAATTGTTTTTTAATGTTCCGTTTTCATAATTCTTTTGATTTCTGATAAATATTACGTATTGTTTTTGTATAACTAATCGAAAAACAGAAAGCGCATACGATAATTCCAGCACACCTTGTAGCTGAAGCCATATCAACACTCCATGGACTTCACCTCAGATGGTCAGGTCCCATAACCCCTACTGAAATGCAATATGTGCAGCAATATGTTTTTGCCAAGTATCCAGAGTACTGCAATGGCCTTGTCGAAGAAAGCGAAAAATTCGAGCTATATCGCATTTGCATCAACGACGATACGCCCGATGATAAAGGGAAGTCCCCTAAGAATAACAATGCCTCCTTTGGAACTAATCACAACACTTGTAGTAGTGACATGACTAAAATTCAATTAGAGCCCTCTAAGTTGCTCGATATACTGGCCAAGAAAACGTCGTTCCAAGGGAATTTCATTTCGATCCCGGAAATCCAGGCGCGAAATCGAGCCTTGCAGAGCTGTGGCCTAACCGAAGAAGACTATTTGGTTTTATTTTTACCGAGTATAAAAGAAGCTTTGATGATGGTTGGAGAATCTTACCCCTTTTATAGAGGGAATTATTACATGACAGTTCTTGGAGATGAATACGATGTAATAAAAGAGTTTGTTTTGTATAAAGACTCGAAAGTTATTGCAGCTCCTGAGACGTGGTTGGATTTGAGGATCAAAGGGTCACAACTTAGCCAGTATTTCAGAAGGAAATGTAAGCATAATCCCAAGGGCCTTTTCGCGTACCCTGCTTGCACCAACGGTGCGCGTTCGTCAATGCATTGGATTTCAGAAGCTCATAGGAATTATTGGCATGTGCTTCTTGATGCGAGTGGATTGGATGTGGGAAAAGATCGGCTAGCGTTAGCCCTCCATCGTCCCGATTTCGTGATGTGTACTGTTGAGATCGCGCGTGCTCAGCCCTCCAAGATTACTTGCTTGTTGGTGAGAAAGAAATCGTTTGACACTGCTGCAACATCTTCATAGTGGATTTTATTACATGAGAAGATCGTTTTCTTGGCATGTAAATTTGGAATATTTTCATATAAGTATATGTAGCAGTAATAAGGAAGAATGGAATTTTTTTGCCTTGTTTTAAATTGGAAATCTTTCTTTGACAAGCCAAAATCATACAATCTTGTGGTGTATCATTTGAGGAATATTGAGCATAATTGGTTGTTTATCAGATCATGATTTGACATAATGTTATGAAGAGAATTTGTGACATTTGATTATTAATGGGTTAGTCTTCTGTCAAACCGTCTAACGGATCTAATTCGTTCGACGGATCCAAATACCCGATCCGCAGTCGATCCGCCTATTGACCCGCACAACCACTAATACCATCACAACAACATATGTTGACCGCTACTAATACATTTTAGGAGTGATACTGATATTTTTTGGGAGGACTACTAATACTTTTCAGAAGAAATACTAAAACCCTTTGATAGAAAAACTTAATACTTTTCAATAAGGTTATTAATACGTTTAATGGGGTATACTAATACTTTTGCGGGAAAAAAACCAATACTTTTCATGAGGATTACTAAAAGAACTGCTCAGAGGTTACTAATACTTTTCCGGGGATTATTAATACTTTTCCAAGTAATTGCTAATACTTTTCAAGGAAAGACTAATACGTTCGAGGGTTGCCTAATATTACTTCACTATCTACTATTGTTCAAGGGATTACTAATACTTTTCAGATATACCACTAATACTTTCAGGGGAAAACTAATACTTTTAAAGGCCCCTAATAATACAAAAATGCCACCGATCTGTAGATCATATGACACCGCCCAAAAATATTATGAAAATGCCACTGGTGCATGAAATTACAAAAGCTTGGGTCGGGTTGGATCCGTCTAATGAAAAAGACCCGTTAAACGCTCTAACCCAAGTCTTTGTCTTATTAATGAGCATAGTTGCTGGTCATTTAGGCTTTTTTTTGATGAATTCTAATGAGGTTTAAGATAAGGAAAAATTAGAAAGAAAGAATGTGTAAAGTTGTGTTATTTGTAATGAAAAAATATTTTCCATAGTGTTCTTTACTAAAAGGGATAATTACAAAAACACCCCTGAGGTTTGGGTTAATTACAAAAAAATCCAGTGATGTTTCAAAATTATCAAAACCCCCTCCAAGTTTTATTTTGTCTTAAATTGGTGGTAACTGTAATATTTTTATAAATGTGAGGAGATTTTTTTAAATGTTATTCAAAATCACCGGGAATATTGTAAGGCGGAATCAAACCTCAAGGGTTTTTGTGTAATTTTAAAAGGACTCTGGGTTTTTTTGTAATTAGCCCAAACATCAGGGTTGTTTTTGTAACTATCCCTTATTAAAATTCGAAAACCAAACATAGCTTTAATTATGAGTGATTTTACCAAGAAATGCTGCCGAATTATTTGAATTCAGGTGAAATTTCTGCGCTTGGCAAAAGAGAAAGACTCATATAGGACCGTCTCGCGGATAGAGATCCGCGAGACGGGTCGTGTCGGTCAAGTCAATAGAAAGTCCGCGGGTCAAGAGAATGTGATTCATGAAAAAGTCAACTTTCTGCAAAAAATATTCCGGTAATACTTTTTGAGAAAAAAGTAATATTTTTAAGACAAGTAATACTTTTGAGCAATAAAATAACACTTTAATTAGGAACATGCAATACTTTTGTTCACAAAAAGTGATACTTATTATTAAAAATGGTGCTGAACATGATTGATATGTTGTAGTTCAACAAGTAATATTTTTCATTTATATATTTAATACGTGTAATACTTTTCCACTTAGACGTGTAATATTTCTCACTTAAAACTCTTATACTTTTTTGTTCAACATGTATATTTTGTAGTTCAACATGTAATAAGTTTCTCTTAAATGTGTAATACTTTTCATGTAAAACTATATTATTTTAAGTTCAACATGTTATATTTTTTACTTAAAACTCTAATACTTTTCAGTTCAAAATTTAATACTTTTCAATTCAAATTTGTAATATTGGGAAATTTATTGTATATATTTTGATGAAGCTATATAAAACTTAGATTAGGAAGTTGGTACCCCATTTCTGTTATAAATTCAACTATGTAATAGATAGGCTCTATGAGCTGAGTCAAAGCAGCCGAGTTGAAGATTGCAGAAGTTGACTGAAGATTGAAGTGAAGATTCAGCTGTGTTGCAGCTGAGTGTCGAAGTGAAGTATCAGTCAAGTGCCAAAAAGCTGTCTTAGTCAGCAGACTGACAACCAAGTCACTCCTAGATAAGTGAAGAAAACTATCAAAGGGGTTCAACAACAAAAAGGACTCAAGAAAGTTGAAGATGTCCATTGATAAGAAAGTCAAATCTTTGCTGAAAGAGGAAAGAACACAAACTGCAAGCTTAAAGTTGGTTTGGTGAAAAAGTGCAAAAGGCTTGGAACCAATGGGATGTTCTTGCACACATGCAGAGGTTCAGGCAAACCTGCAGAGTATTAAACCAAGGTTGGGTCAACATCACTTGTTGGTTAACAAGACAAACCAACGACCATGAAGTGGAGTTTGAAAATGTATATATCTCTTTAACGGATGCATTTTCAAACTGCCACTATAAAAGGTTGAGGAATTTATTTGAGAGATCACACTTTTGCAACAGACACATACCTGAAAATATTCAAGCAAAGAGCAAAATACTCTCAAGCAATACATTCTATCCTCAAGCCTAAAACTCGAAGTATATAGATCCAACACACTGAAGGAAAGAAAAAGCTTCAAACTGTTTAAGAGGAAACTTGTTGAAGATAAAGGAGTCTGCACATCCAAGGTTGAAGGAAATGTAGTAAGGTTCTAGTTCGAACCAAGGCTTTGGATTCGTTTGAGGGCTTTGTGATCAAATCCAAGAATCTAAAGGAGCTGAAATAGCAGGACAATCGTCTTGTGAAGAGCTGAGTCCCAAGAGTGAAGCAAATTGTGCGATCAAGGCTTGCTCGGACTGTTCATCCATTTTGTAACTCGTTGCATAAGTGGATTACCTCCAGGAGTTGGAGAAGAGTGGAGTAGATGAGTTACCCCATCATCGAACCACTAAAAATTGCTCAGTGTCCATTTACTTTTAGCACATTTATTTCTTGCACATTTATATCTGCTGATTGATAAATTTGCTAAGTCACCTGATAATAACTTAACATAAAACAAACGTTGAAAAACTTATTTCAAACTAAGGGTGTAAGACATCCGCTGAAAACCAAGTTAGTTGTTTTTATAAAAAGGTCATTTCATTCTGATGAGTTATTCTTTCAATAGCTCTCTCGAGTCTGTTGATTGGCTAACTCTACCGTTGAGGTTGAACTAAGCCGTCCCTTGTGATTAAAACTCTGATATAAAGGGAAAAAAATCGTAAATTGGTTAAGTCTATTCAACCCCCCCTTCTAGACTTAACAGAAAAACCCATTGGGACCTACAAGGGGTGTTTGTGTTAATACAACCCCCCTTTATAGACTTAAACACAAATACCCCTTGTTATATTCTTTACTTAAAACTATAATTTTTTCAGTGGTAGTTTTTAGCGGTACTATTTTTTTCCTTTTTTTCTGCTCTTTTTCCCCTTCATCTTCTCCTTCGTTTTTCTCTGTATTTCTTATTCTTTTCCCTTCATTTCGTGGCAAAACAAAAGTTCCAAGAGAATAAAAAAAGATTCATATTAGAAATTTAAAATCTCCATTAATGGTCTATCGCGCCCTCGTGAGCCATTAGCTTCTTCTCTACAATTGAATGTGATTTTCTAATTCCCTTGTCAGATTCACTATCACATTTGCTCATTGGGGCCTTTATCCACCATGCATTGAATGATTACATTCACATATGTATAAATGCCCCAACTTTAGTACCATATTAAAATATATGTATTACATTTTTCAAAAAGAAGTATTACTTTATTACTCAAAAGTAGTACTTTCCTCAAAAGTATTACGTTTTTCTCAAAAAATATTACTGCGCGAATTTTGTTGGACTGTGGACTTTTTGTTGGCCGCGGTTCCGCTGTTGGCCCGTCTCACGAATATAGATACTTGAGACAGTCTCACAAGAGACCTTCTCTTAGGAATTTGAGTTGTACAATGAGTACTTATCCAAGAACATCAAGAAAATTGGGAAATCCACCACACCGTATTTACTAAGCTCGCGAAATATAGAATACAACGAAATTAATCAAATTATGAGAAATGAGGAGTCTTACACCATTTAAAATTTGGCAAAAACCCGTGTAGGACCGTCTTACGGGTCTGAAACCGTAAGACGGATCCTACCCGACCCGCGCCCATTTCATTTTTTTCTTATTTTATTATTTTTCTTTGCGTTTTTCTTTTCCGTTTCTTTTCTTTCTTTCTTTCTCTTTTCATTTTGCGCTCAGTTCTTCATCTCTTCTTCGATTTTCTTCTGTGTTTTGATTCTTCGAGATAAACTCTAGCATCAACCTCCACGATTTCCTCCATTTTTGTTGCCGAGTTTGTTGCTTTTCTCACGTTTATTATCACGCTCGTGTTCGATTTCAGGATTTTTTTTCATTTTTTCCATCATCGGTCTACTACAGTTCGTCGTGGTGTATTCTCGCCATTGTATTTAGCTCTTGGCCATTGCTTTCAACCTTTGAAGTTTGCAGGTACTTTATTTCGTAATTTCTAGAATTTTTTGTAGTTTTTCCAAAAAAAAAAATTGAGATTTTTATATATTAAAGTTTTGCTTTATTTGGTGAATTTGACTATTGTATGAATGTTTCTGTGCATTTTCAATATCCTGGGGACATATCAATATGCATCTTGGAAGTATCACATTTGATGCTTAATAGTATAAACAATTGCTTTTCATGTATCATTTTTATGTCACCGTTTTACTTTTCATATATTGTAGGTCTCATGGTAGTATTTCATTTTGTTCTGATTTTTGTAGCGTTTGCAATTTTGAATTATATTGCCACTGCATTGTTATATGTTATAGTTATGTGAGCTTGGCGTTGTTCCTAGTTCTTATGTCTTCTGTTTGTGGTGTTTTTTACTGTGTTTTTCACAATTTTTTGTAGTTTTCAGAGTGCAAGATGACACGACAAAAGATATTGATACAAATGAGAGGTAGAGGGAGGGGGAGAGGATGGGAAGGGTAGTGGGGACCACAAGAAGTTGATATAAATGAGGATAGTCCAAGTAAAGAAGCCATTGTTGAGACCTCGACGAATGAAGCCAGTGTTGAAACCTTGATGAAGGAAGCCCCTGTTGAAACCTCGACGAAGGAAGCCAGTCTTGAAACCTCGATGAAGCAAGCAAGTGTTGAAACCTCGATGAAGGAAAAAGTTGATGAAAAATAAGTAAGCCCAGATAAGGAAGTTAGGGATATACATGACACAAGACTGAGTAAAGTTGCTGAAAAATAAAAATCTTCAGTGAATAAAATCAGTAAGAATGTTAGTGAGGAAAAAGCATTGGCAGAGAAAGTTGGTTAAAATCATCGTAAGAAAAGAAAGCTATCGGAGGATGATAAAAAGAGGTTAGTGTACTTATAAGTATTACTTTTTGTCTTCAAAGTATCATTATTTGTTCTGAAAAGTATCAATGTATGTCACATAAATGCTGATTTTACTCATGTAATATAAATTAGTGTCCATATGTTAGAAGTATCATTTTTTATTCTGAGAAGTATCAAATATTGATTTAAAAGTATAACTATTGTATGCCCTATTTTGTACATTAATTGCATCTAAAATTGATACTTTAAAGTATCAGAAATTGCTTCAAAAGTATCATTTTTTTATCTTAATAGTATCATATTTGATACTTAAAATTATTATAAATTGCTTTTAAATTATCATTTTTCGTATGTGATTGTATTAATTTATATATAGTTTTCTTGCAGCATGTTTCTTACGCAATATAGACCCCATGGTTTATATGATGTAGTGAACTATTTGAATGATAGACACAAAGAGGATGTCAATAGTATTGGTTTTGGTGGTTACTGAAGCTGAAAGTTAATCATGTACCTGCTCAGATGCTTTTGTGGTTGGTGAAAGGTTTAATGGGACGAGTCGTTTGCTTATAATGGATGATAGAAAGAGGTTTGTTGTTACCGCTGGTGATATTTGTGATTTTTTTATGCTACCAAGGAAGGACCGTGATTTTTTAATATTTAAACGGAATGATAATTTTGATCTGATTGTTGAGTTTAAGAAGAATGTTGGGATTGATGGGACTTCTAGTGTTGGGACTTTAAAAAACAGGTTGATGAATGATTTTAGAGAAGGAGGAGATGATTTTAAACGACTATTTGTTTTGTATAGCTTATCGACTTTATTGACCTCGAGTGCGAATTGCACTATTGATGTTTCGTACTTCAAGTCGTTGGTGGATGTGTATGCCATTTCACATTTTGACTGGTGTTCACTTCTTTTGGAAAGGCTTTGCAAATCAGCTGATAATTTTAACAAGAAGTCAACAACCCATATAAACGGTTGCATATTAGCATTGCAGATTATATATTTGCATCGACTGAAACGGCAAGGGAATGCTGAACCATTTGGTCTTCCTCTTATTTAGCACTGGACAATTGAGCGCATAAGAAATCGTGTTAAACAAGAGAGGCATGCTGGAGAATTTGGCTAGTGGGAGTGGGTGGAAGACATTTATCATATTTCTATGAAAACCAAGATGGTAGATGAAGAGAAAATCCGTAGTTCAACTGATGGAGGTACGGGTGAGAAGGAAAATTCTGAGAAGGAAAAATCTAAGAAAATTAATGAATCTTCAAGAATCATCTAGTTTGGATTACCACAAGGGCAGGCAATGGATGATGAGACTGAGAAAATTGTGAAAACCGTAAGTTAACTGTAATATTTATTTTCATCTTAAAGTAAATATTTAATCATTTTTTTGAATAAAAAGTGTTACATTGTTGCAGGGGTGCACAAAGCCTATTTGTTGTTGAAAAGAGATATGGAAGTTATAAGTCATGTCCATATGGAAAGACTGGGATCAGAAATGCAACATGAACAGACAAATACTTCCTCGTCACCTGATGATGGATTCTTCTCAAGTGCAAACAATTCAGGAGTACATCGATGAGGTTGTGAAGAATTTCCAGAAGATGAAAGAACGTAATGACCTCATGCATAATGGCCCTATGCCGAGGTTTGATCCTTTAACCCCTGAGCAAGTCACCCGTTGTTGACAAAGAACCAACCAATGAAGCGAATATTGATGATGATGTAGTCCAAGGACTGAATGAAAGCCAAATCGATGAAGTAATTCAATCTCAGATCCAACATGCAGCCGAAGTTGTAAGGCAGTTCAGGTAATATATGTAGAGTATTAGTGAAATAATGAAAAGTATCATGTTTGTTTGAATAAGTATATATTTTCTTTGAATAAGTATCTGTTTTCTTTGAATAAGTATTTGTGTTCTTTGAATAAGTATCTGTTTTCTTAGAGAAAAGTGTCTGTTTTTTTCGAATAAGTATCTGTTTTCTTTGAATAAGTATCTTTTTTTATTAGATAAATTATTTATCTAATGTGTTCTAACAAACAGGTGATTATTGACCTATCCAAGAAACTAGTTCTTTTCGTTCTAAATTCATGAAGAAGAATTATAGGTATTTGGCTAGAATGACCCGGAAATAGAAAGACATTGTTGATTTCTATTTTTTTTTTGTGCATAGTCCTCGAAAAGAGTAAGTAACAATGAGATTTATTGGATATTTTGTTTTATGAGAAATGTTTTGTTCATAATATATTTTTGTTTTTTCAGCTCAAATGTTTTAGCACACGGTGGTGAATTTTTTGTTTCATTTGTCGATGGGATTGACTCGCTGAATGACTCAAACATGATATTTGTGAATGTGATTGATGTATAGACCCTCATGTTAAACAAATCAGCAGTTGGGGCAAACGTCCCGAAATATTTTTATTTCAATACTTAGCACTTTGTAAGTAGTATTTATTTTTGATTTGATTGGTTTTTATGTTTCAGTTTTTTTTTTTTTTTTATTGTTTGTGCAACAACTATATCTTGTTGATAATTTCAAAGGAAAAGATTGTACAAAAGAAGTGAAAAACTGTCGGAGGGTGTGGATGAGAATGATGAACAAACCAAACTTGAATACAGTTGATTGGGTAAGGGACTTAGTTTTTTATTTGAAAAGTATCTCTTTTTGTTTGAAAGGTATATCTTTATTCTTGAAAAATATCTCTTTTTTCTTGAAAAGTATTACAAACTGTAATGAAGTTTATGTGTTTCAAATATGTAGATATTTGTTCCATATTGTTATCAAGGTCATCTTGTTGTTGCTTCAATTTAGTGAATGATGGAGTTGTTGTTGATGAGTATTTCAGACTTGTGACTTTGGTGGTAAAGTATCATATTGTTATTATTTATGACTTTTATACCAAGTGAATAGTTGTAGTATACTTTGTTTTCTTATAGCAAAAACAAATGGTTGTCTTCCTAGAAGAGAAAAATCACCCTAAAGCTTAAGAAGTTGCATCATACGCCTGCGAAAATGTTCCTTTTCCGTGGCAAAAAAAAAGAATATTGATTGTTGTTTTTTTTCTAATGCACCATATGGAAAACTTTGTTGGTAATGTTCACTCATCTCCAGATTTTTCCAAGGTATGAACATTGTTTAAACAAACAGTGTGTAGTTTACAATTATTGTATGTGTTTTTATATTCTTTTTTTGGTTTTGTTGAAGCCTATGGAAAGACGCAAGTTAAGAGCTGCATACTGCACGAGAATTATCTTGCCTGATTTGAATGAAATGAAGGTGGAAATTGATAAGGAAGTGCTTAAATTTATCAATGACTTCAAGGAACCCGTCAAAGAGCCTACCAAGAAACTTCCCAGGAAACAGAAAAAATGAAGCAGTAGAATTATAGAATCACAAATGTTGATACTATATGTATTGTCCAACAGAATTCTAGAGTGTTTTTTGGTAAATGTTTTGCCATTGTATCTTGTTTTATTTTGACAATCTTGTTTTATTTTGACAATCTAAAGATCAATAGGATTTGTAATTACATATTTATCCTAAAATTATCATGTATAATGTCAAAAGTGTTAGTATTTGTGTAAAAAGTAACATAATTCTGCACTTGGATGTATAAAATATTAAACAATAATATGTTAAAAATATTTACTTCAAAAGTATCAACATTAGAACATAAAGCAAAATAAATTTATCTTTATGTAAAATAATCTAGCATTTGGAATCTTGTAAACAAACTCATTTGTTTGAAAACAGTCAGACACATTGACGGTCTTCTTGTTCTTTTCCAATTCCCTTTATCCTTTTTCTTCTTCCATTTGTAACAGGCATCTGGAAATACAGGATAATCTAAAAAGTATCATGTATAATATGAAAAGTATCACTATTTGTGTAAAAAGTAACATATTTCTTCACTGGGATATTTTAAACATGAAACCATATTATTTCATGTTAAAAGTATCATCTTTAGAATGAAAAGTATCACTAATCACTTCAAAAGTATCAAAATTATAATCATTAAGCTTTAAAAAATTATCTAAAATAACCGAGCATTTGGAGTTTTGGAACCAAACTCCTTGGGTTGAGAACAGTCAGATACATCTGCAGTTTTATTCCTGATCTTTTCCAAACTCTCCTTTATCCTTTTTCTTCTTTCCTTTGTAACAGACCGAGTAGGATCTTGTAACTTATTAGATGTACTTGAAAACACAAATGATTCATCTTATTCAGTAAAATTTTGTGCTTCTTCAAGGCAGTAATAACGAGAAAATATCTATTATATCCTTTTTCAATGATCCTTCTTGCTTCTTCATTTGGTTGACATTTCAACACAAGATGGTAATATCTTCGTGCCATTTCATGACTCCAAGAAATGCAGTAATTGGCTTGTCAAGATTTTCATTTATGTTATTTAAGTATCATGCCTTTTGATACAGTGATAGATTAGGAAGAAGGGTGTAAGAAGAGAAATAAACATCATAGTTAACGTAACAGTTTTATGCATAAAAGTATCTGTGTTTTGAATTAAAGTATCATGTTCTTTGATACAAACATATATTAGGAAGACAACAACATAAAAATGAAAAAATACACATGATAGAGTTAAAGTAATACTTTTTAAGTATAAAAGTATCCATGTATTGATTTAAAGTATCATACCTTTTCTATTGCATATTTGCATTAGAAATTGCTTGGGCTTGATCAGTGAATATAGTGATAAGACACTTTCCTCCCACTGATTTCTTAAAAACCTCAAAAAGCCACTAAAATGATTCAGCTTTTTTGTTTGATAAAAATGCACAACCAAACATCACATTTTTTCAATGATTGTTGATGTCAACAAATGGAGCAGAAATCAAATTATATCTTTTGTGCGATATGTTGTGTCAAATACTACAACATCTCCAAATATTTCGTAATCTTCTCTCATCATTGAGACTCTTCAAAAAACGTTGCGTAATTTGGCCGTATCATCTAATATAACTCTAAAATAAAAGTCCCCCTCCTCGGATTGTTGTTCATACAATATTTCAACTAATGTTTGTCCATCCCCACTTTCTATTTATTTCAGTTTCAAACGATTTACTGTTCGCCAAAAATTTGATCGTGCTACTGTAAGTGTACAGTGAAGTTTATAGAATAATGGCAAGTAAGGTCGTTTTCCTCAGGGATTGAATACAAAACACTTAGGCTATATAACATCATATTCGAATTTTATTGAAGTGACCAAAAATCAGATGTTTTAATATCTAAGTAAAATAAAAGATGTAAATTTATAGAAACCCGAACTCCAAAAGTCTTTTCAACAAATACGAAAGCGACCCTAGGCACATAATCTCAACATGCATCTTCAATATTAAATCCAATTAATGTTTCAAAACCAATTCATGTGTTTCTTAGGGCTCAATTCCTATAATAGGCTATTCCTCCTCCCGGGTGGCGCATAAATAGTATATTAATAATAATTAAGGTCTCCCGATACATCACAACTATTATTAACTCCCAACGGATCTTTGAATTGAAATACTCCCCATAAACTGGTGTAGTCTCCTGATACATTACTCTGTTTATGTCTGAATTCTATTTTCATCTTGTTAGAACTCACCTCCCGGATTATGGACGAACAAGTATGACATGCAAATTATTGATCAGATAATGAGCAAGAAAATAAGAACTCGAATTCATAAAATAGAACACATAAATCAATTAAGAAAACAATCAACCAAGATTTAACATGAATCCACAGTTTTGATTATGCCCTAGGATCCGAAAGATTAGCCTAACATATTTGATAACAAATTCATAGACAAAGTTGAAATCAAATAGTTTGACATCGTTTAGTACAAACAAGAGATCTAAACTCAAAAAGAAAACCCCTTCTTGTCAGGATGGATCCTCCTTCCAAGCCTTCGAAACTCTAGCGCTTCTGTAGTTGTGAAAGGCCTTGTGGTGTTCTTCGTAACCTAGCCCTCCTCTCTCAGAAGACCTTTGATTTGTGTAATTTTGTGTATTGTATGTTGTATGAATGGTATGATATGATGTAATTTCGTGCAAGACTTGGTCCATTTATATAGGTGATGTGAGACATCACTAGTAGGGTTCGGATGGGAAAAGGACAACAAGATCTGTCAAAAACGAGTAGCACGGTCCGTGTCATCCCACACGGTATGACCGTGTAACACGTCTCTATCTCTGTTTTTTGCCTAAACACTTCACATGGTCGTTTAATCTTCACACGGTTGCTCACAAGGTCGTGTGGCCTCACATGGGCTGACCGTGTGACTTGCTCTTATCTGTTTTCTTCGTCTCTTTGATCTTTTCTTCGTATTCTTCTATCTTATCGGGCCTTCCAACTGATATATTTCTATTTAAGCTTCATTTCCTATAAAAAGATACAAGAATACGCAGTATCATGCCCTTCTAAGGATACCAAGTAAAATACACTAAATATGCTTGCAAATGCATCAATTATATATCAAAATAAGCCCATAAAAATGCACGTATATTTTACACATATCATTTATAAAATTCAAATGATTTTTGATAGTGTGTCCAACTCTGTGACCCCCTCCTGCTTCATGTGCCATATACAGTTAAGAATTTGTTGGTCGCATTCCGGAAGAAACCATATCTTCTATGACTTTGCCTTTTTCACTTGTAATTTTTCTTTCAAAGTGATGAAGGTGGCTCCACTCTTTTCTAGTAAATGGATGATTATGTTCTATAACTTGATTCAGAACCTCATAAAGACCTTCTTCATTTAATTTCATCATCAATGAAACATTACATCCCATACGAGTAACAAGAAATTTTTTCTTTTTTTTCATTGTTGAAGTTCATGCTCAAATTTCCCGATCTCTTAAATCCTTCAGAAGAGCATATGAAGTATTTCTCTAGCACAACTCCATTAGCTCTGTGTTCTAGTTGTATCTTTACGAACACAAAACCCTAGTGCACGACTATGATCACGATACAATTTATGCATATCATCAATTATCTTCCTTTTAATCCCAACCAGAGGACCAAATATATCCACAATGTTATTCATGTATTATGGGAATATTTAAATGAAAGACATGACATATTAAAACAAAAAGGATACTTTTTGAGTAAAACGTAATACTTTGTCATTATAATTTAATAACTTTTCCACTGGTTATGTGCTTTGGTTAGTAGTATCCACTGCATCCATATTTTCACCTTCAATGATTTCTATATCTTCTTCATCACCAGAAACAACAACTACTGAATCCAATTTTTCACCTATAAGTACAAATGAATAAAATATAATATCAATAAATACTATAAAAAGCTTGAAGGTGAATTTATTTTGAATATGTAAATATTTAACTGTTAATGTTCATCTTGAAAGTAACATATTTATTGCTATAAAGTGTCACTAGTTTTACTAACAAGTGTCGTTTTCTACTTTACAGATTTAAAAAATTTCCAGTATCACTTTACATTACAAAAGTATCATATTTAACTTCAAAAGTATCATGTTTGACTCATCAGTATCACGTTTACAGTAAAGAGTATGATTCATGAAACATAACTTAGTACATTACCTTCCTTGATGAGTAAGTCGTTTGCATCTTCATTCTCCATTGCATAAGTCATCTGCGTAGCTAATATTTGTTGTTGAATATAGTAATAAGCAATGTTTTTGTACAACTTTTGTATCTATCTAGAATCAAAAATTGCAATGTATGAATGACTGACTAAGGTTTATGTAACGTAGGTAATGGACAAAAAAGTTGTGGAAACTGGCTAGTCCGAGCAAAGAAAGTTGTTATGGAAACTGCAGAGAAAATCAGAGCTTTGCGATTTGGAGCTGGGAGAGATGCGTGATTTGGAGTTGGGAGAGAGGCGCGATTTTGAGCTGGGGGAGGCCTGAGTAAGTCTGTTTTGGGCTTGAGCACGGTTGTGTGGAGAGGCCCACTGTTATATCAATTTTCCTTTTATTTTTAAATACTAGCGGATACGGACGGGTGGGCTATAGGATCTATCTTACAGATTAGGATCCGTAAAATGGTCCTATGAGAGACCAACTCTTAAAATCTACTCCAATGGAAATAAAAGCATCTAAATCTATAAACTCAAGAGAATCTACTTCTTATATTACAACATTATGTTTGTACACGTATCATTTGGAAAGAACATTTTTTAATATCAAAGAACACCCTTTTCAAGAAAACATGAAAGATACTTAAAAGAGACGAGAATAACCCATTTTTCGACAGACAAAAATAGAACTATTTATTACAAACCAAAAGAAAAAGTTTCAAACATCTAGACTTCTACATTGTTTATCAAACTAAATATATTTTTGAAAGTTTATGTGTTTATTCTAGTTTCCTTAATTATGAATTATGTTTTACCGTGTTAATTCATCACAAATATAAGATCTTTCCATATTCATATCTTATCAAAACACGGACTTTAGTTTAATACCGTGATGATTTGCAAAGTTAATTACCATATGTTGGACCAAAAGTGCTTAACCGGATTTGACGACTGCCCCAAAAATCAACACGAGTCTTTTATAGCGCGGTTTGTCCTTACTCATGTGCTCCAAGAAAATTACTTCCGAGGGGGCCACCCATCCCATGTCTACACCAGGCCAAGCACGCTTAACCTCAGAGTTTTTATATAATGGGCACCAGAAAAGAAGATGCACCTTGTTGGTATGAGTAGTACATTTCTAATTCTTTAAGCTCTACTTTAACTGTGAAACCCAAGGTTGGTTCTTGTTGGGCACCCCCTATAGTTCACAACGGCAGCGCAGAGCCCCACACTAAGTGGTGGATGAACATGAGAGGCTTTGCAAGAATCCATATGGATACTTGGAAGTTGGGTTGCGACAACTTCGACGTAGCAGTAAGCGTACAACAAATCCTAAAGGTGATCACTAGGACCCCATAGTCCCAATAATCTCCCCTCAGTGGCACCCCGAAAGTTTTGAACATGCGACCTTGCTCTGATACCAGTTATTGGACATAAAGTGCTTACCGGATTTGACGACTCTCCCCACAAACCAACACAAATCTTTTCTAGCGCTTTGTCCTCACTCATGCACTCCCTGAAAATTACTTCGCAGGGGGTCACCCATCCCATGTCTACTCCAGGATAGGCATGCTTATCCTTATAGTTGCTATGTAATGGGCACCAGAAAAGAAGATACACCTTGTTGGTATGGGCAGTACATATCTAATCCTTTAAGCTCTACTTAACTGTGCAACCCAAGGTTGATTCCTGTAGGGCACCCCCTATAGTTCACAATAGCTGCGCAGAGCCCCACACTAAGCTGTGGACGGACATGAGGGGCCTTGAAAGAATCCATATGGATCCTTGGCAAGTTGGGCCGCCACAACCTTGATGTAGCAGTAAGCGTACAACAAATCATAAGGGTGATCGTTGGAACCCCATAATCCCACACCATGTATACTTTAAAATATTTTCTATATCCATCCATTTTGGACTTAACTTCTCATCTTTAAATACATGCATGCCAGATTTAATCTCATTGTATTATTGTTTTAGAACTTACCCCCTTCTTTCCGAATGATAGACTTGTATTAAAAACTCTTCGGGAAATTATAGAATTTAAATTACATCGTAGCCCACTGGCTAAGAACCTTTTTAGTGATCAATCAACCAAGAAGGGAATTGGCTACTCCAATTTGAATCCAAATCACACTTAAAACCCAAATGGGCAAGTCGAGACCCAAGAACAATACTCTAGTGGTATAAAACAGTAAAAAAACAAAAATCAAAGAGATATTGGAGGATAAAGATGTCTTCAGCTATAGTTAAAACATGATCTTCAAAAGGAGCCCTGTTGTTCAAGTTTTTTACCATACCCTCATCATCAATCTTCACAATCATCTTTTTGATACTGTTAGGAAATTTATTGTTAAGATTTTGATGACACCATGTAAAACTTAGAATAGCAAGTTGGCACCCCATTTTTCTTGTATTCCTACTTTGTAATAGGTAGGACTGCATAGGCTGAGTGAAGTCAGCTATGTCGAAGAATGCAAGAAGTTAACTTAAAGACTAGAGTGATGACCCAGTTGTGTGTCAGCTAAGTATAGTCAAGATGGAAGACACAGACTCGACTGAAGGAGATCCAGCTGAGGAATAGCTTAGTAAAGGATGTGGAAGTGTCAGTCAAGTAAGTAAAGAAGCCAAGTCTACCAGTTGAACTGACAGTTGAGTATTTCCATAAAGGATGAAGTAGACTCAAGTCAAAGGGGTAAAGGCAGCAGTCAAGTCAAGTCGACTGACATTAATCTGTTGGAAGGAAGTCAACTATATTACTCGATATAGTAATAAGTCCAAGCTGCCATGTAAAGTGTTTGGCCCAGAAATATGCAAAAGGAATAAACCAATGGTAAACACTGATGCTTATGTCGGGCCCTGAAAAGCTGCAGAGCCATTTCATACGAGGAAGGGTCAACATCACAATGTTGCAGGTCAAGAAAAGACAAGCCAACGAACAAGAAAGTGTCATTTGAAAATAACCTATCTCTTCAATGGGCAAATTTTCAAATGAGCACTATAAAAGGCAAAGGAAGCATTTGAGAAAAGGTTACGAATTGCATGAACGAATCGATCTTACAAGCAATATTTCAAGCAAGTAAAACCTGCAAATATTCTCAAAGCTTATCAAGAAATTCCTGAAGCCTAAAACTCGAAGGAACTCAATCCAACACACGCTGTGAAGGAAAGATTACTTATAAAATATGTTGAAGAGGAAAACTTTTAAAGAACAAAAGGGGCCTACTCTCCAAGTTTGAAGGAGTTGTAGTAAGGTTCAAGATCAAACCAGAAGTTTCAAACTCGTTGGAAGACTGTGTGATAAATTCTAAGGGTTTGAAGGGAGCTAAAATAGCAAGGCAGCTGTCTTGTGAAGAAGCTGAGTCGCAGGAGAAGCCAGTTGTGTAATCAATGCTGTCTCTAGACTGAGAACTACTTTGTAACTTGATCTATTACTTGATGGATTCCTCCAGGGGTTGGACAAGAGTGGATTAGAGAAATTACCCCATCCTCGAACCACTATAAAATTTGCTTGTGTCATTTACTTTCAACACTTTACTTTCTTGCATACTTTTATCATTGCTGATAAGATAGATTGTCAACCCAGTTGATAATAACAATTAATAAAAACAAGTTTTAAACCATGCTTAAAATTAAGAAGGGTGTTAAGTCTTCCGCTGTATAAAACCAAACCAACTGAGAAGTCAAGTGTTAGCTGACGCAACTAAGTTATACTATCAACAGCTTAGTCGATTCTGTTGAGTGGGTAACTTTGATGAAGAAAACAAACCTTGCTGTCCCTCAAGGACTTAGCTGATTTGAGTCAACACTGTTGAAATTTTTAAAAGGACTAAAAAGTGAAAATTTGGTAAGGTTTATTCATCCCCCCTTTCTAAACCTTACACCACACCCTTTGGGACCTACAAGTGGTATTAGTGCGGTTGGTTCATTTAGCCTGCCGCACTGGTTACTAAAGTAGATCTCAATATTTTTCAAAAGGTTTTAACACTTGTGTTTTCAAAGTCTTTCATTTCTAAAGCAAAACTTATTATCATGGAAGCCAATCTAACTCGTATTCATATGTTTACTGTGGAAGAGTTTGGTGACTGGAAGATTCGCATGCAGGCTCACCTATCAGCCTTACATGATGAAATGTGGCTTGTGATAGAAGATGGGCCACTGCAAATACTGTAATACTGTTGTGAGAACAACACCTCCAGCTGAAGGAGAAGATGCTGCAGCAAAGCCTAGACCAGCCATGGTTGAAAAACCTCGCTGTGAATGGACCAATGAAGATAGAAAGAGATACAACCTGGACAATGTGGACAAAGATATTCTCTACAAGACATTGGAGAAGGTTATGTTCAATAAAGTCAAGTCATGCAAATCAGCCAAAGAAATCTAGGATAAGCTAACCCTAATTTGTGAAGGATCTGAACAGATCAAAGAGAACTAACTAACTATTGCTGTTCAAAAATTTGAAAATTTCAAAATGCTTGCAGGTGAAAGTCTATATCAACAGGATGCGAAATTCACAGAGATCACTATGAGATTTCAGCTCTTGGGAAAGAGTACACTCAAAAGGAGATGTGCATGAAGACTCTAAGAGCCCTCCCAGTTGAATGGAAAATGAAGGTCATGGCTCTGAGACACTCAATGGACCTCTCAAAGACATCTAATCATGAGCTATTCTCAAATCTCAAAGCTTATGAGTTTGAGTTGAGAAGGAAAGAGCAGGAGGAAACGACTGTACCCAAGACAACTGCATTAATGGCCAGTGAAGGGAAGCAAGTTGAGCCTAAGGAGACCATTGACCGACCAGAAAGAAATTGCTCTCATGGTAAAGAGATTCAACAAGTTGTTCAACAAGAATTACAAAAGAAACAAGGGTGAGACCTCTAGGAGACATTCAACACCTTCCAAAGCAAGGGGGATAGGCCACCCAAGAGAGCTGAACGACAAAGAGCTGACTATCAGAGAGCTGATAATCAGTGCGAGATAGCTGATCAGAGAGCTAAAAACCTGTATTGGAATTGCAGACAACCAGGATACTTTGTTGTTGACTGTTCCTATCCACCGGTCAACAAATATAGAAATGAGGAAGAAAGAAGAGTCTTCAGGTAAAGAAGACAAGAGAAGAAGAAAGCCATGTTAGCTGCTGAGACTGCTGAACGAGCTAAGTGTAAAGAGCCAGCAGACTCGGATAGCAGTGAAGCTGACTACTCAAGTGATACTGAGGAAGAGGCTTTGATCTGCCTCATGACTTAAGAACTAGATCAAGAAGATGAGGTACATTCTAACTCATCTCATTATGATTCAAGTGATAGAGACTTTGATACACACACTTCATCACCCACCGATCTTTATGATTTATTAGGCAAACTGATGAAAGATTTTGAGCACATTAAAACCTCACACACACTTTTGAATGAGGAACACAACCAACTTAAAAGCTAAAACTCACAGCTGACTAAAGAACTGAGTACTTTGAGTCAAATAGCTGATGAGAACACCAAGCTAAAGGCAAAAAATGCCAAGATCTTAGTAGAGTTAGCTGCTACTGAAAAGAGGGAAAACGATCTTAAAAATGTGATTTCTTCATTTACAAAAGCATACAAATCATTGGATGAACTTATAATGAGTCAAAAAGAGTGTGGAGACAAGACAGGCATAGGATTCAATTCCTTTGTGCATAGTCAAACTCTAAGAGTGATTTTGGAGAAAGGATCCTCAAGCAAAGAGGGAATCCAAAAGCCCAAAACACCATATCTTGCACAAACAACCACACCAAGACACATTCACAATCATACTGGCCTTGGATACAAAGGTAAAGGAAAGAAGCGGTGAGTATCTTTGAAAGGACAATCAAATAAAATTGTAAAGTCCATCAAGAGACTCTAACGTAAAAATACTCTCTGAAAGCTAAACAGAACTACCAAAATCCCCAGAGATTTCAGCAAAGAAATACATATGATGGGAATGGTAGAAACTATCCAAACCAAGCTGATTGGAATAACCATGTGAAATATCAGCAAAGATCTATGGGATACAAGCCAAAATGGCAAAGACCTCAACCTTAGTAAAGGTCATTCCCAAGGCAAAAGAGCTACTATCAACACACATATGCACCCAAGCACAACACCTAGAAATTCCACAATTACCCCATGAAAGCAGTTGCTAAAACAAACACACAGGCATACAGACAAAAGAGAGAACTGTATGATCCTAAAACCCCCAAGCAATTTGCTAATGTGCATTATGATTATGGAACTGATAGATGGAAACCTCTTAGAGTCAAATCATCTGGCTATAGGTTGGTTGGATCATCTTATAGCACTAACCCCCATGACCCAGGCAAGTATGGGTACCTATAAATTGATTTCCTTGATTGCAGGTTCAAGGAACAGCTGAGTGTCAAGGAACCTGGTAGATGGATAGTGGTTGTTCTAGACATATGATAGAGAATAAAAGAAATCTGTCAAAAATCAAGGAGATCAAAGGTGAAAAAGTCATATTTGGAGGAAATGAAGCTCCAGTGAAAATAAAAAACACATGATCCATCAAGAAAAATGGACCGGAGATCACAGATGTTGCATATGTTGAAGGTCTCAACTTTAATCTGCAAAGCATCAGCCAACTCTGTGGTAAAAGGTTATAATGTGGGATTCAACATGGGAGTATGCCAGATCAAGGATGATGAATCAAATGAGATTGTGCTACAAGGAACAAGGCAGAAAAATATGTATGTAGTGGATTGGTCTACTGCTACACCAAGCACATGTCTGCTAGCAAAGAGTACATCCGAATCCAGTTTGTTGTGGCACAAAAAGCTTAGTCATCTGAATTTAAAGACAATCAACAAGTTTGCAAGGAGTCATCTTGTGGAAGGATTGCCTGACTCAGTATACAAGAAAGAAAGTATATGTGATGCATGCCAGATGAGAAAGCAGATCAAGTCATCATTGAAGGATAAGCCAAGTCCTTCTTCAATAAGGATATTGCATCTGTTGTATATGGACTTATTTGGTCCTGTTGAGCCAGCTAGCATCAGTGGAAAGAAATACACCTTGGTGGTAGTGGATGATTATTCAAGATATACATGGACAATTTTCATGTGTAAAATGAAGGAAACACTGTAAAAATTGCCTCAGCTGATGAGAAGAGTTCAAAATCAGCAGAGTCAAACCATTATAAAGATAAGATCTGACTGGGGAACTGAGTTTGTCAATGAGATTATAACTCAGTATTGTGTTGAAAATTGTATGGATCATGAGTTATCAGCTGCAAGGACTCCACATCAGAATGGAGTAGCTGAAAGAAGGAATAGAACTCTCAAGGAACCTGCAAGGATAATTTTAGCTGAAGTTGGATTGCCTAAGAGATGTTGGGCTGAAGCCATAAATACAACATGCTATACTCAGAATAAATGCATGATCAATAGGCAATTAACCAAGACTCCCTATGAAATTTGGACAGGGAGAAAGCCAAATGTTGGATATTTCAAGTTATTTGGATGTAAGTGCTTCATCCACAACAATGGCAAGGATAATTTGAAGGTTTTTGATGCTAAAGCTGATGAAGGTATCTTTTTGGGATACTCAACTGAGAATAAAGCCTATAGAGTGCTAAACAAGAGGACTATGGTCACAGAAGAGTCTATCCATGTGGTGTTTGATGAGCCAAATGTAAATGGAGAAGACATTGACGAGTTAGCTGAGAAGCAGAATCAGCTAACTATGTAGAAGAGTCCCTATGTTGAAGCAGATGTGAGAGCACTCAACCCTGAAGATGATGAGATAGTTGAATCTCAAAGACAGCTGGAAGGTCTGCAGCTGAATGATGATGAAGAAGTTGTTCAAGACAACTTAGCTGCAAGACGACTGAATCCAACATACTTACTCCAACCAGATGTGAGATGGCTGAGAGACCATCCTCCTGAGTTAATCATTGGGGATTCAGAGATGGCATAAGAACCAGATCCAGAGCACAACATGAAGCTATGTTCACTTGTTTTATTTCCCATATAGAGCCTAAATATGTGTCTCAAGCGTGGAGGACACAAATTAGATTCAGGCTATGCAAGAAGAGCTGAGTTAGTTTAAAAGAAACAAAGTATGGAATTAGTTCAAAGGCCAATCACCAAAATGTTATTGGTACTAAGTGGGTATTCAGAAACAAAATGAATGAGGAAGGATCTATTGTCAGAAATAAAGCAAGATTGGTAGTCAAAGGGCATTGCCAAGAGGAATGTAAAGATTTTGATGAAACCTTTGCTCCTGTTGCCAGATTGGAAACAATAAGGATGTTTCTTGCTTATGTTGCACATAAGAACTTCACTGTATATCAAACGGATGTGAAGAGTGCATTTCTAAATGGGTTTTTAGAGGAAGAAGTCTATGTTGAACAACCTCCAGGTTTTGAGCAGAAAAGTATTGGAGATAAGGTCTACAATCTCAAAAAGGCATTGTATGGATTGAAACAAGCACCAAGAGCATGGGATGACACATTGTGGAATAGTTGACAAAAAACTCTTCAGAATTCAAGATGGAGAGAGTATATTGCTTGTCCAAATATATGTGGATGATATCATCTTGGGATCCACAAACAAAGAGTGTTGTGACAAGTTTTCAAACCTCATGCAAGGCAAATTTGAAATGAGCATGATGGGAGAGCTGACTTTCTTCTTAGGACTTCAAGTCAAGCAATTGAAGGATGGAACCTTCATAAGTCAAACCAAATATACCAGAGATTTAATGAAGAAATTTAGTATGGAAGAAAACTCATCAGTGAAGATTCCTATGAACACATCGGTCAAGATGGATATGGATGCATATGGAAAATTTGTTGATCAAACTAGGTATAGAGCCCTCATTGGATCATTGCTCTATTTAACAACAAGCAGGCCAGACATCACCTTTGTAGTAGGTGTATGTGCTAGATTTCAATCTGCACCAAAAGAGAGTCATATGACTGCAACTAAGAGAATCCTAAGATATTTTAAGGGATGCCAAGAAGTTGGCTTATGGTATCAAAAGGAAGGAGGATTCAAGCTAGTAGGTTACCCACACTCAGACTATGCTGGATGTAGAGTGGGCTGGAAGAGTACATCAGGAACTTGTCAAATCTTTGGAAATAGACTAGTTTTTTGGTCCAACAAGAAACAAAATTCAATAGCTACATCCTGAAGCAGAGTACATAGCTGCCGGCAGCTGTTGTGCCCAAGTTCTTTGGATGAGACAACAGCTGAGAGACTATAATATAGAAGAAAAAGAGATTCCAATTATGTGTGATAACACTAGTGCTATTTCACTCACTCATAATCCAGTATTGCACTCAAGAACAAAGCACATTGATGTCAGATATCATTTTATAAGAGATCATGTTGAAAAGAAAGACATCACCTTGGAATACATCTCAACGGATAAGAAGTTAGCTGACATATTCACTAAACCTCTATGTGAATCAAGATTTGAAGATCTTAAGAATGAGCTAGGGTTAATTGAGCTTAGTTAGGACACTCAGAAGACTCAATCAGCAGAGACAAAGAAGAGAGAAAGAAAAATAAGCAAGTTTCACATCTTAGCCAAGCGAAACAGCTAAGACGGGAAATCAGTTGTATCGGGTTAGCTGACAGCTGAGTGATCACAAGTGAAGAGAGAAGCAGAGTTAAGTCATTTTTGGAACATAGTTGAGTTATTTATGAGCTAAGTGACAAAACGCAGTTGTTTTCTACAAGAGGGAATGTTTCTAAAGATTACATCAGCGTATATATGATGTCCGAACTAAAGTTGCATGTTTAGCCTATGATTGGATATAAATGCTACTGCATTTAATGCAGGGAAATTACTACGGTTTCAAAGGTTAAATCCTGACCATCGATCTTTAATCAAAATTTTCAAATTCCATAAACCGTCCTTTCAAGTTCAATATAAGCCAAAACCCATTTTCTCTCTCCTCACAAAAACTTTCTCATCTTCAACAAGAAAGAAATTTTCTCTCTGTGCAAGTGCAAACCCTACCTTCAAAAATCAAGATTTTTCACTTTATTCACCGGTTTTTTTTCTACAAAAATTGAAGCATCGTACGACTTTGTCAAGATATCCAAGAAAATCCACTCAGGATCGACAGTTGACTTCGAAGGGATGCTGAAGCAGGGTGCTGATAAGGCCCTGGTGAAGATGATCGCTGATAAACTCGAGAAATCCGGTCTGAAAGATTTTCTCACGATGGAATTCTTGCATACGTATCTAGAAGAAGTTGCCATATTTTATGTCAACGCTGAAGTTCATGGTGATGAGATTCGCTCTTCCGTCCACAATAAGGCGATAAAGATCACTGTTGCTGACCTTGCTGAACTGAACATCGTTAGTCGTCTTTCTTTGAAGGGCTTAAGGAGATTCTTTGATAAAGACTTAAACTTAGCTGCTGCTTGAAGGAAATCGCCAAGCCTGAGTCAGCTGTGAAGGCTATTTATACAGCCAAAAAGGACTTGATAAAAGAAGATTACCATAAGCTGATTGACATTGTGTCCAAGTGAATGGATATGAAGTTCGGCAGCTTTAACCAGTTGTCTCGAACTAAGCTGGTAGTGATGGCTGCGATCTTGGAAGAGAAGAAGACAAACTGGGCTGAGTTTGTCTTTAGCCGTATTGGCAAGAATGTGATCAATAAAACCATCAAGAATGATGGGATGTTTGGAGGTTCTCTGGGATATGGCCTGGTGATTGGCCAAATCATGGAAGCTAAGGGGATTGCCCAGAGACATGGAAAGCCGTTCCATGTTAACAAGAAGATGTTCAAGGCCAATTTGTCTGGTGCTCAGAAGAAAGCCCATGCAAGGAAAGCTCACACCAGCGAGGGTGAGTCAGCTGACCCTGCTGCAGAAGACACCACTGCAACCACCCCAACTCTCTCTCTCTCCCAAGCTTATCCAGAAGAAGAGAGCTGCTGCAGCTAAGCCAACACCTGCCCCAGCAGCCAAGTCGAAGAAGGCTCCTGCCCCTGCAGCCGAGCCAAAAGCACCTGCCCCAGCAGCCGAGATCGAGAGGGATACATCCAAACCTTCTCCAACCGTGAAGAACAAGCGCACAGTTGTGTCTCGCAAGCCAGCTGCTGCGAAGAAAATAACGATGGTGGAGCCAGAAGCCACCGAAGAAGCAGCTGAAGAGGAAGCAGTTCCTCTTTTCAAGACCAAGAGAATGAGACTGTATAAGAAGTCGACCTTGAAAAAAGCCGAGCCGCCACTCACCGGATAAGCAGGAGAAAGAGATCGTTGATACTCAAGAAGAGTAGTCAAAAGAAAAAGGTGGTGGAGATGTAGCCACCAAGGACGCTTAGAAGACTGTTGATGTCGATCAGCAGACTGTAGAAGACCCAACTGCTTGAGAGATAGATGTGGTAGTGCAAGGAGCTGAGATAGCCAAATTGACTAAGGAAAGAGATGTCCATTCCCCTCAGAATGATGCCAATGAACCTGAGGAGGAACATGCGCCACTTGCCACCATTCAGGAGGAAGGAGACGATGATGATGTTATCATGTTATCTCCTGTCTATCCTGATATTCAACAGAGATTGAGAGATTTGAGAAATTGGAAGTTGTATTACTCTCGACAACAATTTGAGCACCCAGAGTACATTGAAAAAGAAGAGGAGCTTTTAAGCTTCCTGGGGAACATCTCTATCCGCTTTGCCCTCGATGAAGAATTTTGTATGGCAATCCTTCGTGACATGATGGGCGATGAAAAAGAAAAGACTTTGGAGAAGGCCAAGGCCATTGAAAAGTCAAAGATGTGTATGCTCACTGGTGGTCTTGAGCATGAATTGGAATCAACTGACATCGACATCGAGGAGATCGACCCTGCTGTATCAGTAGAGAAAGCAGAATTCCAATAAAACCCATCTGAGAATCTAAAGCCATGCACAAACACCAAATGCAAGAGAGTCTGGGAGAGTCTTCTAAACTCTTTCCCAGCACTAACCCTTTGGATGTGGCGCAGAACATGGTTGTCGATATTGCTTCCACCACATCCCCCGTGCACTCAGAAAATGTCTCTCAGAAGATTGGCAATGAAGCTAGGGAAGGAGATGAAGTGGGCACCCTAGCCAAGCCAACTCCTGCAGAAGGTGTTGAGACACCTGTCCCCATGGCTGATTACTCAGAGGGAACAACAACCGAGTCTCAAGTGCAGAGCAACCCCACAACTAATAACTTAGCTGGTGCGCCAGCTGAGGGCGAAGCTCTCACCACCACAGCCAGGTCGGAGGATGTTGTGGGAGACCAAACTACAGAGTTAGGAGGCGAAGATGAGAAACAAATGGAACAACAGAGTGAAGTTGATGAAGCTCAGGACGGTTTTAGACTGTCTCAAATTGAAACTTCATTTGCATTGAAGGTCAATGATCTTTCTTTGATGCAACTAAGGAAAAGGATGGAATGGAGACCATGTGAGTTGAGACTTCTGATCCTGAAAGTGCAATCCTAGGAGTTGAGACTCTGACGGATGCCACCGAAGACTCTAAGGTGAGTCTCTTTGAAGGGAAAACTACCCAAGACCTTGTGCGGTTGAGGCCGCCGAGGGTGTAGAAGGTCCAAAGGAGGTTGAAACTTCCTTGGGTAAAGAAGCTGCTAATGAGAAAATTCCTCAAGTAGAGATGGTTGATGAATAAGAAGAAATCAGCGCTTTTCGTGATTCCCAGGAACATGTTGACATTGAATTCCTGGAATCCAACAATGAAGCTGAGTCCACCCCCATTGATGAATCCAACTAGGACACAACTGAGGATGCTCAAGCACCCAGGAGTGCAGCTAGTTATAAAGTTGTTCCACTGAAATTTGTATTGATTTATGGGCCACCCCTAATGGATCCATCGTATTCCACGATGCTGATAAATCAGCTGAGGAACAGACTACTCAGAAGGAAGCTCCTACTGATACCGAGGAAGCTGTTAAGACAGTTGAGGATCAATCAGCTGAGCAGGCTAACAGAGCTGCTCAACCTAAAAATCAATCAGCTCCGCAAGCTAAAACAACTGCTCCTAATGCCGATGAAGTTGAATTAGTGAGGCAAGTCGAGCTGAAGAAATTCGCAAGGAAAAGGGTGAAGCTCCACAAGTTGGACCTATGGGCATTCCTATTTACCCAGATGATTTGTTCGAGAATATTTTTCCTGTCAAAGCCCAAATACCTCCCATGTGTGCCGAATCCGCAGAGAACAAGCCAAGTACACTGTCCATGTCCCACCAGAAGAACGCGTCACTCCAACTGATACAACAATAGTGCCTATCGGTTTTGATTTTGCAGTTTGGCTAGAGGATGAGTCAGCTTCGACAGCCGACTTCCGAAAGGTGTTTAAAACTATTTGTGCTGAAATTGAGAAAATGGAGCACGACTATGCATCACTAGACCAAAGGCTAACAATCGTGATGCCAACATCACTGGAGATATTTACAGGGTTGTACTGAGAATCCGAGAATGGGTTGGACAGACAATGGCTATAAGAAGAGAGCAAGTCCGCTACTTTAAATCTCTGTTTGCAGAGTTGGTGGTGTGGAGCTCTGAAAATCTCAAGTTCCAGCAAAGACAGAGGGACCACATTGTGAGGATGGAAGAATCACATAAGTCAGATCTGGAGTTACTCAAGCTGCAGCAGAAGAACGAAATTACAAGATTGGAGACAAACATGAGTCAGCAGATTAGTGTTCTCCAAACAGAAATGAAGCTGATGGCAACATATTCGAAGGCTATGCGGTCTGAATTCTGAACAACCTACTCCAAGTCGCACGATAACCATGATTCAACCAACAGCCGACTTGATTACATCCTAGTGGAATGTTCCCTGGCCTACCAAAATTCCTTGTCGGCTCTCTGTGAAATACTCGTTTTGGTGATGATGCCAAAAAGGGGGAACCTGAGGCTATGAGGGAATTGAAAGAAGGGCAAGAGAGCTATAAGGAGGAGAAGAAGGGAAAAACAACTAAGGGGAAAGGAAGTTCTGCGAAAGACCCCCCCTCGGAAAATAATGTTTGCCAAAACTCCTCAGCAAGGAGAAGTAACAACCTCACTTCTCAACAAAGTACCGAAAGAGCTAATAGTCGAAGAGAAAGCTGAGTTGGCTGTAAAAGAATCAGGAAGAGCCATCGAAGCTGATTTTGAGAAGGTGGCTGAGAAGCATTCTGAGCGTATCAAGGATATAAGGACTAGGTTTGATGGTCCCCCAGCAGGATCCTTCACACTGAGCCCAGATCACTAGAGGAGTTTCAAACTCTAGAGGCAGAAGGCTACTTCAAGAACTTGACTCTACCCCGGGCGTGGGACTTGTACTGGGAGAAGGGTCTCGATTTGTGCAAATCAACTGATAAGCAACAAAGTTCCAGGCCACTCAGTTGGAAAAGCACCTGTACAGTACACTCCCAATGAAGGAGCTGAGTCAGGAAGAAGAAGGGGAAGATCTGGTGGTAGTGGAAGAGGCAGAAGCACTCAACCGCAGCCAAGACCAAAAGACATACATTACATTGATCCACAGAAGAAATGGATCACTTACTGGATTGGGTACGATCATCTTGCCAACTTAGAAGTGATGCGCAAGAATGAAGAAGCTGTGAGGAGGCAAGAAGCTGACAATGAAAGTATGACGCGAGAATGGGAACAAAGGCAGCATAGAAATGACCCTGCTGCAAAGCGTGCCTATGAAAAGAAAAAGAAAAATGAAGAAGAGAGGAAAAGGAGAAGAGCAGAGGAAGACAGGAGGAGAGCTGAAGATGAAGAGAGAAGAAGGAAGCAACCAATGCATTGAAACACGAATGTAACCCCTTCATGTATTTTACTTTATTGTAAATACACAACTGTAAGTACTTTGTAATAATGCTCTGATACCTTTGTAACTTTTCTCTTATACTTGTAATTCAATGTATGTACTCTATACTTTTTGTAAACAGCTTTATAAAGGACAAGAATCCTACGATCAATAAAATTGACATATTCAAAGCATGCATTCTTTATTCCGCTTTGCTTGTATTTGTTTGTAATTTTTATTTAAGTTTTGGCATCATCAAAAAGGGGGAAATTTTTAGGAAATTTAATGTTAAGATTTTAATGACACCATGTAGAACTTAGAATAGCAAGTTGACACCCCATTTTCCTTGTATTCCTTCTTTGTAATAGATAGTACTGCATAAGCTGAGTGAAGTCAGCTATGTCGAAGAATGCAAGAAGTCAAATGAAGACTAGAGTGAAGACCCAGCTGTGTGTCAGCTGAGTATAGTCAAAATGGAAGACACAAACTCAACTGAAGGAGATCCAGCTGAGGAACACCTGAGTAAAGGATGTGGAAGTGTCAGTCAAGTCAGTAAAGAAGCCAAGTCTACCAGTTGAACTGACAGTTGAGTCTTTCCTTAAAGGATGAAGCACACTCAAGTAAAAGGGGTAAAGATAATAGTCAAGTCATGTCGACTGACATTAATCTATTGGAAGGAAGTCAAGGATATTACTCGATATAGTAATAAGTCCAAGCTGCCCTGTCTTAAAGTGTTTGGCCCAAAAATATGCAAAATGAATAAACCAATGGGAAATACTGAAGCTTGTGTCAGGCCCTGAAAAGCTGTAGATCCATTTCATACGAGGAAGGGTCAACATCACAATGTTGCAGGTCAAGAAAAGACAAGCCAACGAACAAGAAAGTGTCATTTGAAAATAACCTATCTCTTCAACGGGCAAATTTTCAAATGAGCACTATAAAAGGACGAGGAAGCATTTGAGAAAAGGTTACGAATTGCACGAACGAATCGATCTTACAAGCAATATTTCAAGCAAGCAAAACCTGCAAATATTCTCAAAGCTTATCAAGAAATTCCTCAAGCTTATAACTCGAAGGAACTCGATCCAACACATGCTGTGAAGGAAAGATTACTTCAACCAGTTGGTAAGGAAAAGTTTTAAAGAACAAAAGGGGTCTACTCTCCAAATTTGAAGGATTTGTAGTATGGTTAAAGATTGAACCAGAAGTTTCAAACTCGTTAGAAGGCTGTGTGATCAATTCCAAATGTCTGAAGGGAGCTAAAGTAGCAAGATAGTTGTCTTGTGAAGAAGCTGAGTCGCAGGAGAAGACAGTTGTATGATCAGGGTTGTCTCTAGACTGAGAACTACTTTGTAACTTGATATGTTACTTAGTGGATTCCTCCAGGGGTTGGAGAAGAGTGGATTAGAGAAATTACCCCATCCTCGAACCACTATAAAATTTGCTTGTGTCATTTACTTTCAACACTTTACTTTCTTGCATACTTTTATCATTGTTGATAAGTTAAATTGTCAAACCAGCTGATAATAACAATTGCTAAAAATAGTGTTAAACATGCTTAAAATTAACAAAGGTGTTAAGTCTTCCGCTGCATAAAACCAAATCAACTGAAAATGTTAAGTGTTAGCTAATCCAGCTAAGTTATACTATCAACAGCTCAGTCGATTCCGTTGAGTGGGTAACTTTGCTGAAGAAAGCAAACCTAGTTGTCCCACAAGGACTTAGTTGATTGAATCAACTCTGTTGAAATTTTTAAAAGGACTAAAAAGTAAAAATTTTGTAAGGTTTATATAACCTCTCCTTCTAAACCTTACACCACACCCCTTGGGATCTATAGATACCTATTTGAAATCCAAATAACAGTGTAATTCTAATACCTTGCAACATTGCTTCCGCTGAAGAACATAAATTCTCCCTAGATAGCGCCCATGCACGAATCAAAATACCTCTCTCATTCACAATCCAACCCAACCTAACGCATATTTCGCCCCATCACAAGCTGTAAAACTAACAGCCACACAAGCCTGTCCTATTTCAGCATTTATCAAAGGCTCAGATTTTCTAGCCATAGGAGTAGTGGTCTTGCAATTATCCAATTCCGTTCCGCTGCTTGTCCCATTTCTTCCACTCCCTCATATCACCTTCCACCACATCCATCTCCGGCCATTTCTTGTTTTGAAATAACTAAAGATTACGGATTTTCCAAAGCCACCAAAGAATATAACACGAAAGTTGAATTATGTCCACTGCAGCTTGATTACCCCTGATAGCACAAATCATACCCCACCACTTAGAAAATGTAGAGTGTTCCTCCTAATTTCCCATCTAATTGACTGGAGCTAATTTCCATACGGGTTTTGCTTTCTCACACTGAAAAAATAAGTGACCAATTGATTATTTCCCATCCCCACATATTTTACAGATCGGGTCAAGGCTGACACCTTTTTTAATCAAGTTATCCACTGTTGGTAGAATGTCTTTGACCCCTTTCCAAAGCAAATGCTTAATATTATCTTTCACCTTAAGTCTCCAACAGTTTTCACCTTAATTTTATTCTTTTAGAACTTACAACTCTTCTCGTTAACGTAAAATTTAGTTTCAGGCTTTCAGATAGATTTCCCAACTCATTGTGGCTCATCATATTCATTCTTCGTCAATATAACTTCGCCTCCACCGCGTTTCGTCTGGTTTCGAGAGGCCCCTGTAATCTGTCGCGCGTGACAAAGGGACTTCGCTTCTGCCGTGACATGTCCTTTTCCGACAACCCCACACAATTTGGCGCCGCGACAAAGGGATTTCTCTACTGCCGTGTCGAGGAATGAATCAAGGAATTTTTCACAATGAGGGCACAAAACAATGACATTTATAAACTACATAAAAAACAATTATTGGATAACACTTACCATCAGTTAATTTATAGATCAAGTGGTATCGTTCGCCTTTTGCAATGGTATTAATCAGAGTTCCATCCATGTGTCTTTGAGTTTATTTGAGATCTATTTTCTTCCCTCCATCCTCTCCTCCCAACTTATTGAAACAATTATAGGAAATCCCTTTTTTCCCCTAATTAATAGCTTTTCAAATAAATAATTAGTAAAAAAGTATGGCACACTTTGTTTTTTCTTTTAAAACATAACTAATATACAATTTGTAAAAGAAAATACTAAATATTAAAAAGACAAAAAAAAGAAGGTAAGGTGCATCTGTCATTGCTCCATCCGATACATGTCTGTATGTACCCATAAAGTGTCCAATTGAAAGGAAAACAAAACACGGCTTACACATCCCAATTTGAAAAAAACATAGCCACATCTATTAAATTCTTATAGATGCATATATTGGAAAAAGATGGAATTTAAGAAGAATAAACACTGTGTAGTTGAGTAATGGGTAGTACAAAAGTTTATGGTTTAAAAAGAAATTAATTGATTTTCTATCATATTTTCAACATGTTTTCTATGTGTCCATTTGAGTTATAACATTTGAGATTTAATTATTTATGAAATTTTAGTTTTTTATGGTTGAATAATATTTTTTAACTGTGCTTGGTACGTCTATGTTATCAATAATATAATAATACATAATTTTTATGTATATATATGCCGTACTCGTATCCTTAAAATTTCAAAATATGACGTATTTCAGAACCCGTATTAGTACTTTATGGATTTTATTTTATCATAATATATATATATATATATATATATATATATATATACGTGTGTGTATATTTAGGGATATATATCTCTCTCGAACATATGCACACAAAATATCTTGAACACTTGGAGTATACATATTTATAGAACTAAAGATAAATTTTGGTTTTTGAAAATCCTCTTTATTTTGAAGAGTCATCTATTAAAAATCATCTCCAACAAACTCTTTATTTTAACATTTAGATTTAGAGAATGAGTTTTCGCTCTCCTAACTTGTAGAGGCAAAATAATTCTCTATAATCAATTGCATTAGGTTTCTTGCACTTTGAATTACATTTTTGAATGACACTTTCTAAAAACAACACAAATTTTGAAAAATTCATAAATTACTTTCAATATTCCATGTGTAATAAATTAACGTTGGGAAAAGGAAAAATAAAGAGTCAAGTACAAAGAGAGTATTGGAAGATGTCAAAATTTCACGCTTTAAATATAAAGATGCTCTTTAGTTTGCAAGAGATATTGTTTAGTTTTAAAGAGTCTCTTGGGAAATGCTCTTAGTTTTTCTCGTTCTATTTAAAAAATTCCACTCTCCACAAAAACTCATATTTAATTTTCATAGCGATACTATAAATCTTGTCAAAAATGGGGTAAAATTCACTTTAACCCATTATACTATTCATTTTGTATCCAACAATCCCCTCTACTTTTAAAACCTTCAAATATCCCTTAAACTAATACATATATATTTGATGGACAATAATATCCTTGAAATATGTATAAAATATTTACTTTCATATTTTATCTCCCTACAATTAAATTTCAATAAATTTGATTCAAGACATTAATGAATAATAATTTTTTAAATATCTAAACCTATAATTAAATCAAAAATAAATAAAATATCAAATCTATTATTATCATTATATGTGTATATATTACTTTAGAAAGTAATTATCAAAGTTCATATATAAATTAATATTCTTAAATATTTCAATTAAATAAGATGTGATATAGGTATAACATATTAACTAATATATAAATTTATTTATGAGCGAAAAGGTAAATATTTTAAAATATTAAACAAAAATTTATAATACTCTCTGACAACAAAATATTAGCAATTGGATATAAATTTTATTTAACACTAATGGATAATTAAATTCAAAATAAATAAATAAATAGATATAATTAAATTTAAAATAAATTGTTAGGGTGTATTTACACGCCTAATTATTTTCCTAAAATATAGGATTGAGTTTCGATATGTTTTGCCTTTCCAGACTTATCGTAAGATTGAGTTGTAAATAGATTACAAAAATTTCATATTGATATGGTATATATATATATATATATATATATATATATATATTAGCAGTATTGGATATTTATCTTGTTTCCTAACATAAGTGATATACTTGTCATAAATTTATATATATCTAGTTTCCATGTTTACTAGAATTCTTGGAGAGCTCTTGGACGCCTATAAAAGAGAGAAGGACGAGCTCATTCAAAACACAAGAGATACATAAGAAACACAAGAGAGTTGATAAAGTTTTAGAGTTATTCAAGCAACAAGAAAGTTTACTGAACTGAATGGGATCCTAGATGTGACTGTATCCAGTGATTACATTCAGTCTGTGGCTGTGTTTGTTAGGTTGTTTTACATCCATAGATTTTTGTTTTGTACTAAACGAAATCCAATCACTTCTATTGTTGGATGAGTTCCATTACAAAGTTATAGATCCACTTAAGATAGGAGTTTTCATTGTTTTGTGCTAGTTGGATTTTTTTTTGTAATCATTGTACAAGAAGTAAAATGTGTGTACTAGTGGAACTTTTGTCCTACTGGCACATCTACAAGCTAGTTTGTTTGTAAATAAATTTTTACATCTTGTGTTCTGGTCTTTTTATTTAATTTCGATGCATGTGACCGTAGATGTGACTACATATGCGATCACATCCATACTCTATCTTAAAATTTGGAATATCTACACTCTACACTTCTTTCAATTGTTATCTAGAGCGAAAACTTGATGACACTAAGCGTTGATCCTATGTGTTTGTTAGCATGGATGTTCCTAATAACTCCACTTTTCGTCCCCCAACCCTTGATGGTTCCAACTACTCGACTTGTAAAGTCAAAATATGGTCCTACATCAAATCTATTGATGAAAGGGCCCGACGTGCAATTCTTACAGGATGGACACCTCCGAAACTCATCGATATAGATGGTGACTTTCTTGCAAAAGGTGAAATTGATTGAACTAATTATAAAATATTGTTAGCAAATCACAACTCTAAAACACGGAATGTTATCTTTGGGACAGTGGATATGGACATGTTCAAAATCATAGCCAATTATACTGCTGCCAATAATACATGGGAAGTCCTTCAAAGATGATGTGGGGGGAATTCTAGCGTGCGACAAAATAAACAAAAGTTGCTCAGATGAAAACATCACTATGTATAGTGCAAAATTGTGCGACATTGCCAATGAGGCACAATCTATTGGTGATCCTATTTCGAATGCCAATCTTATCAGCAAGATGTGACATCTCTTCCCGAATGATATAACATTAAAATCTCCCATCTATAGAAGAAGCTCATGACACTACCACTTTAGGTCTTGAGAAACTTGTAGGTATTCGACAAACGTATGAAATGAGTCATGTACAATAAATGAAGATCATGGGTAATAAAGTCATTTTTTACCGAATTCCAAAGTTAAGGATTACTTTGTTGAACTCACTAATGAGATCAAAGAATGTGAATTAGGAGATGATTCTATGGCTATATTTTCAAAAATAATTGATAAAATTCATAAAAATAAAAGTCAAAAGAAGTTTTCTAATTTCAAAAAGCCCTTTAAGTCCGAGTCAAACAAATTTTCCCAAACGAACACTTCTGATAAAAGTCAAGATCATTTTTCCAGAGAAAAATTAAACAAGTTTGATACTAAAACTCTTGATTCTATTAGATGTAGGGCATGCACTGCTTCTGGTCATTATGTTGCCCAATGTGCTAACACTCTTATTAAAAAAAAGGGATGAGTTTTGAGTGTTACATTGAGTGGCAATGAATCTGAATATGAGAACAATGACCAGAATGAAGATCACGCTATTCTAACTTCCTTTGCGAAAGAAAAGAAATATCTGCTGATAAATCCTTTAAGTTTAGCCCGAGATGTGATCACACCTTCTTTGATCACAACTGCGGTCGCATCTGAAGAACATAACACTTTAACTGCGGCTAACCTTTGTGTTTCAATCTACTTCAGTTCCTGATTGTCTTGAACATGATGATGATGAGTCTGATGGTGAAGGATTGGAAAAGACGTACAAAGAATTGTATAGAGACTGGCTCAAAAAGGCTCAGCTGAATGAGCATTTCAAGAAGGAAAATGATCGCTTTTCCAAAAACATGAGGAGCAAAAGGCAATAATCACAAGGTTGGAGGATGCTCTTACAAAGAGAGACATTAAATTTAAAAAGTTAAATTCTAGACTGGAGGAGTCTCTTGAAACCATGAAAAAAATTGGGAAAAGCAAAATTGGATGATATTCTCTCTCTAGGTAGTCATAATAAAGCTGGTCTTGATTATAAGATTCATATGTTTGTTAAAGCCAAATAATATGGATAATCGTTATATTCTTCTAATAATAAAAAGTGTTTTTCACAAAAGTTTAAATCACGAAAATGCCATTTTATTTGTCACTATTGTCATGCTCCTGGACACATAAGACCTTTTTGTTACAAAATGAAATCAGGTTTGACCAGCAAGAATTCTGGACTTCAGATGTCATCGGAAATGTTACGACATCCTCGTAATCACATCTTGAATTTTTTCAAATCTATCTTGGTTAAAAAAATCATCTGATGTTAAATGTCATGTTGTCTATATATACTTCCTTGAGATCTAACATTGCAGGATCTTCGTACTTCAATAGCGGATGATCACGACACATGACGTGTACCTTGGAGTGTTTGACATACTATGAGGAGCATGATGGTGGAAATGTGACATATGAAAATGGAAATAAAGGGAAAATCATTGGAAAAAGGGACTTTAAACGTAGTTGGCCTTCCTAGGTTATGAAATGTGCTACATGTTGTTGGTCTTAATGTTAATATCATCAGCATAAGTCAAATGTGTGATGATGATCTTGTATGTGAAAATCAATAAAAACTCTTGTGAAGTTTTTGATGAATCGGACACATGCATTCTTGCTGGTTTGAGATCACCTGATAATTACTATGAGTATGGTAATGAACAAATGTGTCACAATGCACAAACAAATGAATCTAACATATGGCATCAAAATTTAGGACATGTTAGTCCTAAAATGTTGATGGAACTTGTGAAACTTGAAGCAACTCTAGGTTTGCCCAAACTTTTCTAGAAAAGTGTTAATGTGTGTGGAAGCTGTCAAAAGGGCAAACAAAAAAGAGTGTCACATAAAATGACATCACATTTAAACATCACGAGGTGTCTTGAATGACTTCATATGGATCTTATGGGTCCCATTGAAGTTGAAAGTGTAGGTGGTAAGAAATACTCTTATGTGATTGTGGATGATTTTTTACGTTATACATGGATTTATTTTTTATGTGAGAAATCTGAAACCTTTGAATCATTTAGAAGCTAGCATAGAAGTGTCTGTAATCTGTATAGTCTAATTGTTATAAGAATTAGATCAGACAATGGTAAAGAATTTGAGAATTCTTTTTTCTCGTCTTTCTATGACAGAAATCTTGCCATTGCATGTTATCTGGGTTTAAACCTTCGCCAAATGGATGTAAAAAGTGCATTTTTAAATGGCTTTTTAGATGAAGAAACATTTGTAGAACAAGCTAAAGGCTTTGAGGACCCTTTTAAGCCCAACCATGACTAAAAGATTAAAAAGTCTCTTTGTGGTCTTAAACAAGCTCTTAGAACTTGGTATGGTGGACTGACTGAGTACCTTCTTCAAATTGGTTTTAAACATGGTGAAGTTGATAAAACCCTGTTCATTCAAAAAAAAAACCATAACGTCATGATTGCTTAAACTTACGTTGATGACGTTATATTTGGTTCCTCATCTGATAAGATGTTAAAACAATTAATTGATTGCATGTCATCCAACTTTGAAACAAGTATGATAGGAGAATTAAGTTTCTTATTGGGTTTGCAATTTAAACAATTGAAGGAAGGAATTTTTTCTCACAAAGTAAGTATGCTCGAAATCTTGTCAAGAAATTCAACTTGGAAAACACATCTCATTTGAAGACTCCCATGGGTCTAGTCAAAAGTTGAGTAGGAAAGATGTGGCTAAAGGTGTTGACCACACGTTGTATAGAAGCCTGATAGGAAGTCTTTTGTACTTAACTGTCAGTCGTCCTAACATCATGTTTAGTGTTTGTCTATGTGCTAGGTATCAATCTAATCTTAAAATTACTCATTTAAAAGCCTTAAAACATATGATTTGATATGTATGCGGCACCACTGATTTGGGAATTTTGTACACTAAAGATACTTACACAAATCTAGTGAGATTTAGAATCCTAACTAGGTTGGGGATGTTGTTGATAGAAAAAGTAGAACTGGAGGATGTTTTTTTTCTTGGAAATAACTTTGGTCTCATGGTATAAAAAAACAAAATTCTGTGTCATTTTCAACTGTTGAATCTGAATTTATGGCAGTCGAAAGTTGATGCACCCAATTTTATGGATGAACCAAATGATTGAGGACTATGGTTTACAAAGTGATACATTAACTGTATATTTTGATAACATAATTGTGATTGATATCTCGAAAAATCATGTTTGACAATCTTATACTAAACACATAGATATTAGACATCATTTTATTCAAGATTTTGATTGAAGGATGAATAATATGGAAATTGTGAGTTTTTTGGGTTGGAAGAAATTGATTAAGTCTAGGGGTAAGGTATACTCGGAACTCGTAGTCGAATTTTGCACTACCTTGCGTTTTTTGGATGCCCATTTGATGGAATTCACATGCCGGTTGGTTGGGGTAGAATGTAAGGTCGATTATAATGTGATGAAGATGATATTTGGGTTATGTACTCATGGGTTATACTCAATCCCAAAGTCGTTTCCAGCGGCACAATTTTGGTTGGAATTAACATGGTTTAACATTTTTCGACCAAAGGGATGATGAATGGGTTTATTCAGGAGCCTGTGACTTACCTCTTACATAAATTTCTAGCCCACTAGATATTTGGGAAAGATGAGAGAAATAAGGCGACGAGTCCGGAATGAGTTTTCCTATTTTTTGCTTGATCTCGTACCAAAATTTGTACCATTGCCTTTGTTTTTGACATATTTAATCGCATTCAGCGAAGAGCACGTACAAGTTGGGGTTGGAACCTTTTATATCTTTCATAGAAAAAACATTTGGGGTTTAGATAGTCGAACTTAATTATACAGAGATTGATAGGGCGTACATCAATAAGGCTTCCTTGACGATAAAATGTTTACGTCATCATATTTGGAACCCGGTCATTGCTCCTCCACCCCTGGCTATTGCCATGGGGAGAGGCAGCCATGGAGAGGACGATACCAAGTAGGATGACCCACATGAGGCACACCCGGTTGATACATTCTCCCCCAACCCTTCTTCGTCCCCGAGCCAGGGCCCCGCCACTGGTTGGGAGACCGTCATGACACGTTTAGATGTTATGCAGGGTCAGTTTATCTATTTCCAGCATCAAATGACTGTCGTACCAGAGCGGATGACCGAGCCTCTACAACCTTATGCAAAACATTAATGTTCAGATTGAGTCCATTGACACTCAGGTGCAAAATATTGAACAGAATTGGATCAACATATCTTTTACGCCCTTCCCGCCTCAGCCACCGCCAGAGGGATTAGTGACATTGTTCCATGAAGTTTGTTTTTCTGTTTTTCTTTTCTTTCTTTTTTGTGTGTGTTGAATTCGAGTGAGTATGTTTGCATTTTTCTATTTTGGTTCATTACTCTAGTTATTTTTTTATTTTGGAATTGTGTTTTCTTCCACATATGGCTTTTGCAGAATTATAGGCGGATATGACTATGGAGCCATTTATCAATCTTCGCACTTTTCAGGGACTTAATTTTTCCTTCTCTTTTATTTTTATGCATCGAGGTCATTGCATGATGTAAGTGGGGGGCAATTAGTTGTTGATAAGATATGATGATTGCATGTAGTTATTTTTACTTGCCTACCGATTATCCTAAGTGTAATAATAGTGTTGTTTAGTCGACTTGAAATAAATGCATTAATTTGAGCATCCATTAGGAAATGATATTGTGAACTTGATAAGTAGGATTTGACTAAATCGTGAATTACCCTTTGTGATGAACGAATTAGGTGATGGTTAAATAATAGTCCAGGTTGTGGGGTTTGAATTACTAGATTTCATTGATGTGAATTATGTTAAAACCCTATTTTGATTCGTGTGTGTACACAAAATTGCTAGCATTGCAAAAAAGAGCAATAAAAAAAGGAACAATCGAGATTATACTCCGCTGGTTGAGCTGCTTAGTAATTAGGAGCATTTATGAGCCCCATATTTGACTTTTATGTAAAACGGCGGCCCAAACATGAGTATGAAAAATAACCTTAAGAGCCTCAGGAAAACATCCGAAGTTTTTACCTAGTGGAAGAATATCTCGGGAGTTCCAGCAAATAAGAAAAAAGAAAAAAATACAAAAAAAAATATATAGCGAAAAAAATGTTCATGGCTAGTAATTGCGTGATTTGTTGTGTGAGAAAGGGTTGCAAATTTTGACACGAATTTGAAATTTAGTGAGGCAGACCAAACACTTTGACTAGTGTTTTTAATTTAGCCGAGTGAGTCTATTGCAAAGGTTGGGGATCGATGAGGAATAATCCGAAGTAGATAGAACATGATGTTATGGATTAATTGATTCTCAAATTAAACATAATATTTCTTGTTGAGTTTATTGGCGTTATTATTTGCTTGAGGACAAGCAAAAGGCTAAGTGTAGTGGGTTTTTTCTGCATGTTTTTCTGTGTGATTTTTGTGTAATTCTTAATTTTCTTGTGTCTGATTGTACGTATTTTTGTGTCTTTATGTCCAGTTTTATAGTGTCGAGTGTTACGTAGGATATTTTTTCATTTTTGTAGGTTTTGGTAATAAAGAGTCTTGAAAATGGGCTAAAATGGGCACTACGGTCGGACAACAGTCGAACGTCGGCTGGGAAGGAGGCGGCGCGCAAGTGTGCAGGCGAGCACATTGAACGCAAGAATCGAAGATCTTCTGAGCAAAGAAGGCTAGGTCGTGAAGAACACCACAAGGCTTTCGCATCTACGGGAGCACAAGAGCTTCAAGGGCTTGGGAGGAGAATCCATCCTAACAAGAAGGGATTTTCTTTCTATGTCTAGGAACTCTTGTCTGTGCTTAAACGATGTCATAATATTGATTCGAATTTGTCTATGAGTTTGTAATCAATGTTTGACATATCTTTCAGATCTTAGGGGCATAATCAAAACTGTGAATTCAGGTTAAATATGATTATTTATTTTCTTAATTAATTCATATTTTTTATTTTATGAATTCGAGTGCTTATTTATAATTGCTTTTATTTGTTGGGAATAAATTGCATGTCATATTTGTTAGTGCGAAATTTGGGAGATGAGTTCTAACAAAGACAAAAATCGGATTCAGACATAAATGGGTGTATCGAGTCGGGAGACTTACAACTGTTTGTGGGGAGTCATTCAATTCATAGATCTTTTGGGAGTTAATAATAATTGTATTGAGTCAGGAGACCTACACTTGTTATTAATCTACTATTTATGCGCCACCCGAGAGGGTGAATAGACTATCTTAGGAATTGAATCCATAGAATTGCATGAACTATTTTTTAAAACTTTATTTGCATTTAATATTTAAGAAACATGTTGATATTATGTGCCTAAGGTTTCTCCTATAGATGTTGAAAATACTTGTGGGGTTCGCAAATTTATTTATTTTTCCTTTTTAAATTTTCGATTTTTTTTATTAATTAAAACTTGATTTTCAGTCGCTTCAATAAAATTGGAATGCGATGTTATTATAGCCTAAGTGTTTCGAATATCAAGAATATGACCTTGCTTGCCATTATTCTATAAACTACATTGTACACTTGCAGTTGTATGAACCAAAATATTTTTGGCGAACATAGACTCAAAATATGTTGGATGTAGAGTTGACAAGAAAAGTACATCAGGTACCTATCAAATGCTTGGAAATAGGTTGGTTTCTTAGTTCAACAAGAAACAAAATTGAATAGTTACATCCACAAGTGAAGAAGAGTACATAGTTGTAGGCAGTTGTTGTGCCCAAATGTTATGGATGAGGCAACAGCTAAGAGACTATGACATTGAAGAAACAGAAATTCCAATTATGTGTGATAACACAAGTGCCATTGCAATTACACAGAATCCAGTATTGCATGCAAGAATCAAGCACATTAATGTCAGATATCAATTTATTAGAGATCATGTTGAAAAGAAAGACATCACATTGGAATATATATGAACTGATAAGCAGTTAGCTGATATATTCATAAAGCCATTATGTGAATCAAGGTTTAAAGAGATTAAGAATGAGCTTGGATTGATTTAGATGTGTTAGGAAGCTCAGAAGACTCATTCATCAGAGTTAAATAAGAGAGAATTGTATATTAGAAGAGTTTCACTTATCAGCCAAGTGAAACAACTTAAGTGGCTAGTCAGTTGTATCGAGTTGGCTGCACAGTCAAGTGATCATTCAGTCGAATCGATGAAAAGAGTAGTAGAGTCGAGTCATAAATGAAGAAAAATATGTCATTTATGAGCTAAGTGGAAAAACGCAGTCGTTTTCTACGAGCGGATATGTTTTTGGACATGACATCACCATCACAAGTGGTGTCAGTCAAAAGCCTGCGATAGTTTATCTATGATTGGATATAAATGTTGTTGCATTTAATGCGGGGAAATTAATGTGGTTTTCAACTGTGATCTCAACCGTTGATCAAATTTTAAACTTTTTGAATTCTAAAACCGTCCTTTCAAGTTCCATATATAGAGAAATTCAATTTTCTCTCTCCTCACACTTACACTCTTGCTCACAAAGAAATCTCATAATTCTCTCTCTGCAAAGGAAGCTCAAACCCTAGTTTTTCATTGTTCATTTTCCACTTTCAAGACTGAAAATGGCACCAACATACAACTTTGTGAAGCCCACTAAAAAGATCCATACCGGTGCGACCGTTGATTTTGAAGGCCTTGTCAAGCAGGGCGTTGACAATGAGTTTGCTCAACAGACTGTGAAGAAGCTTGAGAAGGCAGGTCTCAAGAAATTTCTCACTATGGAGTTTTCTCACACCTACCTTGAGGAGGTAGCGATGTACTACGTGAATGTTGAAGTTCACGATGATGAGATCCACTCATCTGTCAACAACACATAGTTTAAGTTGATTGTTGTTGACCTTGCTGATCACTGTTTTCTCCCTACCAGTGGGTTGAAGGAGTTAACTGCAAAGGATGTGAACCTGTCTGCGGCTTGGAAGGAGATAACAAGCCTGAGGCTACTGGAAAGCAAAACTTTTTAGCTCCGAAGAAGGTGATCAAGGAAGACTACCACAAGCTGATGCATGTGGTAGCAAAGTGCATCGATATGAAGTTCGGCTAATTCAATCAGCTCTCTCAGACTAAGCTGATTGTAATGGCAGCCATTATGGAAGAGAAGGAAGTCAATTGGGTAGTGTTCGTGTTTGGCACGCTGTGCCAAAATATGATGAATATGTCTCTTGGTGAAGACGGGAAGTTTTGCAGTTCGTTGGGTTGTGGCATGATTCTGGGTCATCTCATGGAGAAGAAGGGTGTTCCTCTCCGTGATGGGAAACCCTTTCATGCGAATAAAAAGATGTTAAGGCAAACATTTCGGGTGACCATAGGCAGGAACATGCAAAGAAGTTCGCAACAAGCGAGAGGGAATCAGCTGAAAATGTCCCCGTGGACATAGTTTCTTCTGGCAAGGCCCCCTCACCTAATACTGCTCCATCCCCCGCACCAAAGAAAGCCCCTGCCCCAGCTCCCTCTTCTGTGGTCCAAAAGAAGAGATCAGTTGTGCCTCGCAAGCCATTTGCTACAAAGAAATAGAAGGTAGCAGAGTCTATTACCGTAGCTGAAGGAAAATGAGGAAGATGTTGAATTTCCTCTAAAAAGAAAAACCAGGAAGAGGCTGGTTAAACAATCTGACTTAGTTGTTGAGCCAGCTGAGTCAGGGACTACTGAAGTTGAGAAGGTTGCTGTCGGAGAACATCAGGGTGCAAAAGAAGGAGATGTTGTGGAAGGAACTAAGTAAGAATCTCAGACAGTTGCTCAGCCACAATAAGAGACAGTCGTTATGCCAACAGCTGAGGAATCCGGCCAATACACAGCTACCACCATGCAAGATTAGTTAGCTGTGACATCCCCGCATACCGATGCAATGATTGCTGAGGAAGAAAAGGTTGATGAAGAGCACATGCAAGATGATGATGATGATCATCAGATACTATCCCCTGCATATCCAGACATTCAAAATAGGCTATGCATTTGGAGAGCCTGGAAGCTGAGCATAGCCAGGTGTTAATTCCAAATCCCTGAGTTCATAGACAATGAGGAATACCTCCTAGAGTTTTTGGGAAATGTTGGTGTTCGCACTGCTCTGGATGAAGATTGTTGCTCGAATATCCTTTTTGTCAAGAAGAATAAAGAGAAGGCTAAGGCGATAGAAAAGGCCACGGCCATTGCGAAGTCCCTAAAACCTCATGTTTGTGGCTTAAATGATCCCAGCATCCCTCCAGAGGCATCGGAAAGAGATTCTCATGTATTCGATGATCTCGCTGATCATGATTCAACTGGTGTGCCAGCTGAGCGGGAAACTGCACACACCACAACCGGGTTGGAGGAGGATGTGGGAAACCTCACAAAATTGTAGATAGGAGGGAATGGCCGAGGAAGCTGCTGGTGAAGCTGAGGCAAAGGATGGATAACAGACCATGGAAGTTGAGACTACTTGTCATGAAAGTGCAATGCAAGAGGTTGAGACCTCGAAGGATGCCACAATCCAAGACCCCTATGCATCTCCGTCTGCAGAAGGGAAAGTTATACAAGGCCCTAATGCAACGAAGTCTGCAAAAGAGATTGAAGCAGGCCTTACAGTGGTTGAGACTGATGTTAAGGTTCCTCAAGGCCCAAAGGAGGTTAAGACTTCCTTGGGTAGTGTTGCTGCTGAGAAAGGAAAATTGCCAGTTCCTCCTTCAGAGTCTCCTGAAAGAGAAGAGATCAGTGCGGTGAATGACTCTGAAGAAAATGGGTCTGTGGAATTCCTTGACACCGAAGATGAAGCTGAGTCCACCCCCATAAAGAGATCTATAGAGGATCCATAAATAGAGGAACTAACAGCAGAAATAAACAAGGCAGCACGCGGCGAATATGTGTATCAAAGTTTACATTGGTTGATGCCCACCCCAATGGTGCATCATCAGCCCGTGATGCTGCTAAGGCAGTTGAGGCTACGAAAAACTTAAAAGGAAGTACCTACTGAGGCCAACGAATCGATTAAAGCGATTGAGGCTCGATCAAATCCATGAGCTAACACAACTGCGATTGCTAGTGATGTTTCTGGCACATTTGAGGCACTTAGAGCTGAAGGAAGTCAAAAGAACAAAGGAAAGGTTCTCGAAGGAGGACTAAGAGATGTTCTTATATCTCTAAAAAATCTATTCTTTGATTATTTTCCATTTGTTGTTGAGGTACCGCTGGAGACCGAAACTGCTGAAGAACGTGCCAAGTACACAGTAAAGATCCATCCTGAATATTTTGAGGCTCTAGATGACTTAAGGGTTGTACCGTTTTACTTGATTTTGACTCAATGTGGCCATCGAAGCAGTCACCTGAGGCAGTAGACTTCTGAAAAGCCTTCAAAGTTCTATGTTCTGAAATACAATCTATGGAAAAAGGGTTTGTTGCACTCAACCAACAGTTGGAGAACCAGGATGATATGATTTCTGGAGATATCCGTGGAACAGTTCTCAGAATTCGGGAATGGACAACACAAACGAAGGCACTGAGAAAAGAACAAGTCAGCTATTTCAAATCTCTCTTCACCAAATTGGTGATTTGGAGTGCTGACAATGGCAAGTTTCAGAAGAGACAGCGGGAGCTGCATGTTCAGAATGTACCAGACACACAAGACATATAAGGTCTGAAAGCAATATGCGCTTGGAAATGATGGTAATGAATGTGGAGATGAAGATCATGATTGCAGAAATGAAGGCTCTTCGTTCAGAACATAGAGCAGCCCAATCAAACCTCTATTATTGGTGATGATGCCAAAAAGGGGAAGGATGGAAAGGGGGTAGGTAGTGGAAGAATGTTGGCAGATCAATCGAAGAAGATCCCCATTCCCCCCTTGAAAATTATTTTGGATAAATCAAAAATTGGCTTGGCTCATCAACCAGTTCTCTCCACTCCCAGCTGCCAAAGGAGTTGTCAGCTGATGAGAAAGCTGACATAGCTCTTAAGAAGTCAATAGCTGCAATTGAAGAAGAATTTGCAGCAGTTGAACAAAATCATCTTGGTCGTATTGAAAGTCTACAAACCAAGTATCAAGCTCCCCTAGCCGGGTTACTTCAAGACTCTCCAACTATAAATCTCCCACAAGCACCCGCTCTCGATGCAGGGTCAGAGCCAAGATAACTTGAGGAGTTCCAGACTCTCAAGGCAGAAGGATGTTTCGAAAGATTGACCCTTGAGCAGGCATGGGATCTGTACTTGGAAAAAGGCTTGGAAATTTGTCAATCAGCCATGAAGAAGCAGACTCAAGGAAGTAGTCAGCAGACTTCTAGGGTTCAGCCTGTACAATACACTCCAAGGGTAGGAGTTGATTCTGGAAGAGGAAGGGGAAGAAGTGGTGGAGGTGGCAGAGGCATTGCACCAGGCATGCCTAAAAATTATACACACATAAATCCCCTGAAAAAATATAGGCTATACTGAGCTAGACTAAATTAACTTGAAAATAGAGAAGTTGCCAGGAAGAATGCTGAGACAGCTAAGCGCCAAGAAATGGAAAATATAAGGCAAGAACAAGAATGGGAGGAGAGAATGAGGAAAGATGAAGCTTCTCGGAGAGCCTATGAGAAGAAGAGGAAGAGAGAAAAAGAAAGCAGCATAGGGGATAAAGACTGCTGTAGACACATTCCTGTTATATTTTTACATGATTGTAAATTTACATTAGATTGTAAGTGCTTTGTATATAGTTTTGTACATTGTAATACATTGTAAAGTGCAAGAATGATATGTTCAATAAATTGACATATTCATATAATCATTCTTTGTTATGCACTATTTACTCTATTTTTTTGTTTAAGTTTTGGCATCATCAAAAAGGAGGAAATTATTGGGAAATTTATATATAGATTTTGATGATACCACGTAAAATATAGATTAGAAAGTTGGCACCCCAATTCTCCTATAAAGTCAACTTGTAATAGATAGGGTTCTATTAGTTGAGTCAAAGCAGCAAAGTTGAAGAATACATGAGTTGACTAAAAATCGAAGAGAAGACCCAACTGAGTGGAAGCTGAGTGAAGTGCAGTGAAGTCTCAGTCAAGTGGCAGAAAAGTTGTCTCAGTCAGCAGACTGACAGCTGAGTCACTCCCAGATAAGTGGAGTTGACTGTCTAAGGGGTTATGCAGCAAAAAGGATGCAAGAAAGCTAATGAGATAAGTTGTCAAAGCAAAGTCAAATGATTACTGAAAGTGGGTATGTGTCAGACTACCATCCATAAAGTTATTTTGCTAAAAGAGTGCAAAAAATAAGGAACCAATGGGATGCCCCTGGAAACCTATAGAGATTCAGGAAAGGCTGCAAAACATTAATATTAGGATATGTCTACATCAAAGTTGCAAGATAAGACAAGCCAACAACCTCAAAGTGTCGTTTGAAAAATACATCTATCTTTTCAACGGATATGTTTTTCAAACAAGCACTATTAAAGATAAGTAATACTCCAAGAGAAGGTAACAAATGCAAGCAAAGAAGTAGACACTAACCTGCAATCAAGAGCAAACAGCTCTCAAGCATTCAATATTATCCTCAAGCCTAACACTAGAAGAAAATCAATCCAACACACTCAGTGAAGTAAAGACAACTTCAAAACTGTTGAAGAGGAAAATCTTGTTTAAGGACAAGGGGTCTACACATCTAAGTTTGAAGGAAGTGTAGTGAGGTTTTAGTTTGAACCAGAAGCTTTAGACTTGTTGGAGGGCTGTGTAAACAAATCCAAAAGTCTGAAGTAGCTGAAGTAGCAGGACAACTGTCTTGTGAAGAAGCTAAGTCCCAGAAGCAAAGCCAACTGTGTGATCAAGGTCTAGCTTGGACTGTCACCATTTTCAACAAAGTCACTGTTAGTGGATTCCTCCAGGGGTTGGAGAAGGGTAGATTAGAGAAATCATCCTATCCTCGCACCACTATAAAAATTGCTCAGTGTCTTTTACATTCAACACTTATATTCTTGCATATCTATATTGTTGTTTGTTATATTTGTTAAGTCACCTGATAAAAACAGAACCTAAAATAAGTGTTGAAAACCTATTTTTATTAAAGGGTGAAAGTTTTCCGCTGTAAGTCCAAGTCAACTGATTTTCTAAAGAGTTAACCGAATCAACTGAGTTATCTTATCAACAGCTTAGTTGAGTCTGTCGAGTGGCTAACTCTACTGTGAAAGTAAACTAAACTGTCCTTCAAGGACCCAGTGGATATGAGACTAAACTCTAATTTAAAAGACTAAAATCGAGAATTTGGTAAAGTCTATTCAATCCTCCCTCCCCCTCTAGACTTTACTCTATCAACCCTTGGAACCTACACCAAATATGGGCTCCCACATGGTGAATAACACACTTTACCTAGCTTATAAATAATAAGTTGATGATGAAGTTATTAGAATTCAAATTACATGTTGAGTTTAGCTATTGAAAGACAAATTGTCGGTTATAAATGAAAAATATATATGTAAAATATATGTGTGTGTTGTGTGTGTGTATATATACTGATTTAAAGTATCCCAATAAAAATGAAGTCATGTTCGCCATTTGTATATAAATGAGGAAGGAATTTGATTAGGTCTAGATAATAAGATTCAGAGCTTAACAAATATAAGCTTTGAGGTCGTCCTCAAATCCAGAATAATAAACATGATGGTTTCAAATAAAATTTGATAGCTTATTTTTTTACAGGTTGTTTTACACCGAAGGTTAGATATGAGTGATATTATCTAGCTTTAGAATATAAAAGGTGAAACAAGACAAGATCAATTATATGCAACATATATATTAAAATATATTTTAAAACAGCGGTTGGGACTTACAACCGCACCATATTATTATGCTCATCATTAACGTGGTCTTTGAGATTGGTTTGGAGTTCAATTGAGGTGGATCGTGAAGAATTGGTGAAATTGGTGAATAAGTCAAAGGTGGGTAAAATATCATTTTCCTAAAGAACATTAGGTTTGCTTTTAATTTCATAAATTTCACGAAATTTGCTATTTTATAAACTTAACGATGTTAAACTATTTTTTGATTTCACGGTATACGCCATTTTTAAGATAATCTAGTTGTTAAAGAAAAAGTGAATTGTATCATTCATGGTTTGAATATACATTTTCATTGGCTAACTATTGTGCTTGACTCGGCCTTTGGGCAAATACATTAAATGTCATTTTGACAAAAATATTGATTGCTTGAATTTATTGTGGTATGGGTAGGTTAGATAATGGATCGAACAGGTTGCATGTGGTCCATATTTGGCTACTCATATGCCTATTCCCATTTTTTGGTCGCGCCAGAGATGTCGTAGAATGGTATATTCATGAATATGACGATCTCTGGGCAAAAGTCTATAGCTAAAGAGACATCGAGCCTACGGGTAGGGATAAGGTGATAGAGTTTCAGCTAGATATTTTTGGGAGCAATAAGGAGCGGGCAAGGTCAGTGTCCGATGAACACTGATCCTACGTTTCTCATTTTCGGCTGACGAACTAATTGATTAAGTGTTTATACTTTGTTTTTAAAATGAGATATCTAATGTTTAATTTATATTACAAATTAGGATATATATTGGCCGTTTGAAAAATAAAATATTTACTATACTTGACTAACTGTTGTACAATGTGCATCGCATCACTGATAGCATCAAAAATGAATATATCATGATTGAATTGCAGTATGTTTTGTGTCATAACCCGAAATATTTACATTTTAATTCATAGGGTTAATTATTCATAAGCATAGTTACCCGCATTTTGACATCTCATATCATACTATATTACATGTCCGGGTTGTCGTACTTATATCAGATCATATGTACTAGCAACTAATATATAAATATTTATGTGCATATATTACTATTATAATATAAGATTTGCACTATCCTCGTTTATCACCGCCTCAAACCTTAGTGGATAAGAAAAGCGGTATACTTATAGTGCATATCTAAATTACAAAGAACACAATTACACTCCACATGTTCGTGAATAGAAGACTTACGATTGAGGCTTTTAGGTCAAAATCCCAACAAAAAGCACATAAAGCCGATTAGACGGAAACATCGGTATACGGACACCACTTGTGAGTATAATCTTTTGGCTTGTTATTTGACTTGTGTGATTATATAATTGATACATTCGAATGAACTGTTTACTTGTTTGGCTATAGTGATTAGAAGCTTATCATGCTCTAACGTGAATTGTATGATTCTCTATGGTGATATTGTGATGAAATTGAGATATATGATCTCTGTGTGATGATATTGAAATGAAATTGAGATATGTGATCTCCACTGATGTTGTTGATATGAAAATGAGATATGCAATCTCTACTGATGTTATTGATACGGAAATGAAATATGTGATTACCGAAAATGCATTCATCAGAGATTAATGGATTCTGTTATGGCCGCTAATGACCTTGAATCATGTGTTACAGAATTACAGTCATCCAGATTTTCTGGATTAAAGAGTACCGTACGGTCACCTCGAGTTCACTGAACTCTACGTGAATTAAGAATTACAGAGTACCATACAGCCACCCCGAGTTCACTGAACTCTACGTGAATTAAGAATTACAGAGTGCCATGGCCATCTTCGTGATCACGATATATTCTTGGTATTAGCTGGCCCATAACAGTAAAAAAATATGATCAAGCACGTGCATTTATGTATTTATGAATATTATAGTGTGAAATGGTTGTGATAATGTGCTTGTGTGATGTTAAATAACTAGTTATCAGATTATACTTGCTGAGCTTGCAACTCACCAAATGCAATGTTGCCAATTTTTAGTTGTTGTAGATAAAAGTTGATCCGTGAGGTGTGACAGAAGTTTAAAGCATGGATCAAAGGTCGGTATTTGGATTCCCATCCTTCTCCTTCAGCTCATCATTTGCATTTCATATAGGGAGTTTTATTTTGATCGGTATATAAAATGGCACGATCGTTAAGGTCTTGTAATATGGATAAATGCACGTGTGTAAATATGTGTTGTTAAATCTTTTTAAATGTTTCCGCTTGCGTAAAAGGTTACAGATCAGGATTAACATGTGCAATGCAGCCGTGCTGCATATGAACTATAGTTTGTACGCTATAAAAATACGTGTTACAAGGGTAAGGGTGTTATAGTTTGATTATTGCAATAAATAAATCTTAAGTGCACCCTTAGCATGCATACATGCATAAATATCTTTTAAGCAACCCAAGTACTTTGCTCAAGTAAAGAAAACACTTTATTTTTCAATTAAACAAATATTGCATTTTCCTACCCCAACTTATTGGGCTCGTTTAGCTCACCCCACGATTTTCATAAAACTTTTCAGAGACCGGATATTTTTGTGATCGATGAGACCGACACGAGACTTCCAGATCAAGATTGACTCAACCTAGTAGTTTCCTTCTGAAAGACTTATCTGTCGGCACTTGAACCTTGTAACTATTTTATTTGGTAATGGTTAGGTGACTTGCAGCTCTATTTTAATCATATGTTATAGATTCAAAGATTTTCGTTGTATTCATGATTTTAGTTGCTTGTTATTTTGATAATATCTTGTGAGGAGCCTAAGTTTCAATACTTGAGATTGTATCCCATTGGATGTTATTTTGTTATAGTAGGTTATGCATATTTGAGGCGTGACAATAACTATTAATTTGGTTCAAAATATATTACTTACTTACTATAAAAATATATATTCAATATAAAAGTAATATAAATTTATATAACATATATTTAAAAAAAATAAAAATAGTGTGACTTCTCTAAAATATTAAAGTTGTACTTTTTAATTTTTTTATTTTAAATTAAATATAGGATTAAATTATTTATAAATTTAGTTTACAAAATCCGGAATCAAAACTAATTGATATTTAATTATAAAGGGACTAAATTTTATAGTTTATAATAAAGTATGAAAATTAAATTTAATTTTTTATTTAAATCAAGGGTAATATTGTCTATCAATATAATGTTTATTGATTTAAGGGAGTTTTTGAAGGTTTTCGTAATAGAGGGAGGTAATTGATACAAAATTAATAGAGTAAAGGGAAAAATTGAATTTTAACAAAAAAAAAAAAAAAAAACAATACTACAATTTAACAGATTTGGTGGAATACTTTTTTTAGTTTCAATTCTTGTAGAATATAATACAAGGGTAAACTTGGAAAATTTACTGAAATTTGTGGGATCTAAGGGCCCTTAACATCTTTTATCTCAAACTCTCTTTTTGCTTTTATTTATTGTTCGTCATTGTTAAGGGGTGATTTTTGGTTTTTTGGGCTTGAAATCACCCCACTTGCATCTTTTTTATTTTTATGTTTTAAATAAGTGGTTTCTCCACGTAGATCTAGTTTATTTATTTTTCTTGTTTGTGATTTCGCCATCTGGTGCGGTGTTTGGTTTGTACCCATCTTGGTGCGGTATTTTTTGTGTGCGGGCGATTCAGACGAGCAAGTTTTTGATCCGACAGAGATAAATCAAATTGTGGTCTTCAGCATATTGCAGCTGATCTGGAATCATAGATATTCTATGCATTATAAAATTTTCAAAGTTGTAGGATTTAAGCTGATTTTTGTTATTAACCTAGATGCTATGAAATTTTTCATTGTTTCATCTTTTATGATTTTTAACAGATTTGTTTATATCTTCTATCGATGTATTTTTAGTTTGGATTAATTAGTAAAATTATTTTTCAGGTCAAAAAAGAGTATATAATGCAAGGGTGAAAAATAATGAAAACTAAATCTACTAAAACTAAAGTCTAACTATATGGACTTCCCTAAGGTCTAATTGTCCACAATATTTATCTCGATTTTTATCATGTTTATCCGTATATATAAATACTATAACAACACACGTGTGTTATATGGGATTATCAAAAGTAAAAGTTTTGGTATCATATAAATCGTTCACTTTAAATTTTGAAAAACATATTTGTAAATTATATTCAATATTAAAAATATCAAATATGTTGTCATTGTGTTTTGGCATTTAATCACTTAGTTAAATGTACTAATTTTATTAATCAAAAGCATCCAATAAAAATATCTTCTATTTTTATAGAAATTTCTATAAGATTTAAATATGTAGAAAATAATATTTATTTAGCTTTGCACATAATGTAGATGGGTAAAATCACTTTGATTAAATTTAGCATAATATCTGGTAAGCAACAAACAAATTTGTTATTAATAAAATTAAACAATTTATTTATTTACTTGTATTTTGGCTTGTCAATATATATCATGTACGTAGAATATAAATTTATGACAAATAGAATCTTTGATTTTTTTTAATTATTTGTTACCTTTTAAATTATAACAAATGGTACACATAGAATCTCTGATTTACCAAAGAATAGAATCTTTGATTTTAGGATTAATTGTTATCTTTTAGATTATATATGGAAAATATGAAAAATATATATTAATTTAGGATTTTCACATGGATAAATATGAAGCCGTTGCGTAGATTTGGGATAATGAGGAGTTGCCACATTTCTTGGAATAGTGAGGAGATAACATGGGGAATATTTGTTTTTTCTTTTAGTATATACAGTTGATACTTTTGTTTTAATTCGAATTTTATTATCCTGCTTTTATCTCAATTTTCTATATTAGATTTTTTATTTGAAACTTGTGAGGATAATAATTTTCCTAAGTTTTTGTATACTCTTGAATGAAATAATTTCACCTTATCATAATTTTCATAGTTATTTTACATGTGTGTTGCTTGAAAGAGCATATCACTGCAAGTCAAACTAATTGACTTTGACACTCCAAATCTCACTCCAAAACCTAAGGAAACCTTCATGTGGAAACTAGCTTGCATCACACAGAATAATATAGATCCCTCGGGTTGTCCTGGGGGGCTCCGCCGATTCTGAAGTCAATATATGTGGGAGAGTAATTCCAAAACAAAGGATAACAGTTGAAAGTAATTAATTGAGTATACTTATAAATGAATAAGGAGAGACCTTTTATACCTAGGTTAGTAAGCCTCATGGGCTTAGTGTAATAAAGTGGGCCGTTTGGGCTGTAGTAGGCCTTGTGGGCCGTAAATAGTGAACTGGACCTCATGGGCCACATGATACTATTCAAACCCAATAATGAATATTCATGGGTGAATAATTAATTAATTATATAATTAAATAAAAGAAATATAATTGTGGTCCCAAGGGGTGATAAGTAAAGTCTAGAAGGGGGAGTTGAATAGACTTTACCAACTTTTTGATTTAGTCCTTTTAAAGTCAGAGTTTTAATCACAAGTCAGCTAGGTCCATGATGGACAGCTTAGTTTACCTACACAGCAAAGTTAGCTACTCAACAGACTCGACTGAGATATTGATAAGATAACTCAATTGATTCAGTTAACTCTTTAAATATTCAGTAGACTTAGTTTTTATAGCGGAAGACTTTCACCCTTTGTTTGAAATATGTTTTTCAACACTTGTTTTAAACTTGGTTATTATCAGTTGACTTAGCAAATAACAAACAACAATAAGAATACGCAAGAATAAAATGCTGAATGTAAAAGACACAGAGCAATTTTTATACTGGTTCAAGGATGGGGTAATTTCTCTAATCCACTCTTCTCCAACCCCTAGAGGAATCCACTAATGTAACTGTGACTTTGTTACAAAATGGTGACAGTCCAAGCTAGGCCATGATCACATAGTTGGCTTTGCTTTTGGGATGCAACTTCTTCACAAAACAGTTGTCTTGCTACTTCAGCTCCTTCAAACTCTTGGATTTGTTCACGCAGCCCTCCAATAAGTCCAAAGCTTTTGGTTCCAACTGGAACCTTACTACACCTCCTTCAACCCTGGAGTGTATACCCCTTGTTCTTTAAACAAGTTTTCTTCTTCAACAGTTTTGAAGTTGTCTTTCTTTCACCGAGTGTGTTGAATTGATTTCCTTCGAGTTTTAGGCTTGAGGATTTGAATAGAATGCTTGAGAGTATTATGCTTTGATTGCTCGATTTCTCTTGTGTGTCACATATTGAGTAATTGTCTTCTCTCTGGTATTCCTCAGTCTTTTTATAGTGCCTATTTGAAAAATATATACGTTGAAGAGATAGATGTATTTCTCAAACTACACTTTGAGGTCGTTGGCTTGTCCTATCTTACAACTTTGATGTAGACTGATCTTTGAATTTAATGCTCTACAGCCTTTTCTTAAACTCTGCAGGTTTTCAGGGACATCCTATTGGTTCCTTGCTTTTTGCACTCTTTCAGCAAAACAGCTTTAAGGATGGCAGTCTGACACATACCTAATTTCAGCAAACAATTGACTTTGCTTTGACAATGGATCTCTTCAGCTTTCTTTGATCTTTTCTGCTGCATAACCCATTTGACAATCAACTCCACTTATCTTGGAGTGACTCAGTTGTTAGTCTGCTGACTGAGACAGCTTTCTGTCACTTGACTGAGACTTGTCTTCACTTTACTCAGCTGCCACACAGCTGATTCTTCATCTTGATCTTCAGTCGAGTCATGCATTCTTCAACTTGGCTGCTTCTACTCAGCTTATAGAACCATATCTATTACAAGTTGATTTACAGTAGCATTGGGGTGGCAACTTCCTAATCTATGTTTTACATGATATCATCAAAATCTATTACATAAATTTCACAATAATTTCCCCTTTTTTGATGATGCCAAAACGTAAATAAAAATAGCAAGGTAAATAGTGCATAAACAAAGAATAATTGTATGAATATTTCATTTTATTGAACATATCATTATTGCACATTACAAAGCTTTTCAAAGTACAATGAAAGAATATACAAAGTACTTACAAATTTCCGTGTATTTACACTTATGTATAAATACAACATGAAGATATCTTCAGCAGTCTTCAATGTCTCAGATGTTTCCTTCTTCTCTCATCTTCTTCAGCTATTCTCCTATCTTCATCTTTCTTCCTCTTCTTCTCATCTTCTTCCTTCATTTTCTTCTCATTGGCTCTTCGAGAAGCTTCATCTTTCCTCCTTCTCTCCTCCCATTCCTGATCTTGCCTTTTATTTTCCAGCTCTTGCCTCCTGGCTACTTCACCATTCTTCCTGGTAACTTCTCTATTTGCAAGCTCATTCAGTCCAGCCCAGTATAAGCGGTCTTTCTTCAAGGGATTTACATGTGTAATTTATAGGAATGCTTGGAGTGCCTCTGCCACCTTTACCACTTCGTCCCTTTCCTCTTCAAGAATCAGCTCCTCCCCTTTGAGTGTACTGAACAGGCTGAGCCCTAGAAGTCTGCTGACTGCTTCCTTGAGTCTGTTGTTTCATGGCTGATTTGCAAATCTCTAAGCCTTTTCCTAAGTACAGATCCCATGCCTGCTCAAGGGTAATTCTTTCGAAAAATCCTTCAGCCTAGAGAGTCTGGAACTTCTCCAGTTGTAGGTTCCAAGGGGTGATAAGTAAAGTCTACAAGGGGGAGGTTGAATATAGTTTACCAACTTTTGTTTTTATTCCTTTTAGAAATTTAGAGTTGGCTCAAGTCAGCTAAGTCCTTGGTGGACAGCTAAGTTGACTTACACAGCAGAGTTTTCCACTCAACAGACTCCACTGAGTTGTTGATAGTTTAACTCAACTGATTCATTTAACACTTTAAAAATACAGTTGTCTTGGTTTTTAAATGCAGAAGACTTTCACCCTTGTTTTGAATATGTTTTTCAATACTTATTTAAGCTAGGTTATTATCAATTGACTTAGCAAATTAACAAACAACAATAATAATAAGCAAGAAAGTAAATGTGCTGAATGTAAATGACACAAGCAATTTATAGTGGTTCGAGGATGGGGTAATTCCTCTAATCCACTCTTCTCCAATCCCTGGAGGAATCCACTAGTGTAACTTGACTTGGTTACAAATTGGTTACAGTCTAAGACAGCTTTGATCACACAACTAGCTGCTCCTTGGACTCAGTTTCTTCATAAGATGGTTGCCCTGCTACTTCAGCTCCTTCAAATCTTTTGATTTGCTCACACAGCCCTCCAACAGATTCAAAGCTCTGGTTCGATCTGGAACCTTACTACACATCTTTCAACCTTGGAGAGTAGACCCATTATTCTTTGAATAAGTTTTTCCTCTTCAACAAATGAAGTTGTCTTTCCTTCACTGAATGTGTCTGATTGATTTCCTTCAACATTAGGCTTGAGGATAATATTTGAATGCTTGAAAGATATTACTTTGGTTTGCAGGTTAATGGATTTTGCTTGCTTTCATTCGTATGGGTAAACTTCTCTCAAATGAATCCTCAGCCTTTTATAGTGGTGGTTAGAAAATGTATCCATTGAAGAGATAGATGCATTTTCAAACTCCACTTTCTGGTCGTTGGCTTGTCTTTTCTTGATCTGCAGCAAGTGATGGTGACATATCCTCATTTTAATTGAAGCCTACAGCTTTTCAGGTCCTGACACACACTCAGTGTTTCCCATTGGTTTATTCCATTTGCAAGCTTCTGGGATGAGCACTTTTAGACACTGCAGTATGGATGTATTACTATAATAAGTAATATTCTTGACATTTGTGCAACGGATCCATCACTGTCGACTTTGACTTGACAACTGCTTTACCCCTTTGTCCTGAGTTAACTACAATCTTTTAGAAATGTCTTGACTTCTGTCAGCTGATATAAACAGCCTTCTAACCACTTGACTGAAATTTTCTCTGCACTTTACTAAGCTGCCTCACAGTTGTGTCTTCTCTTCAATCATCAGTCGAGTCATGTAATCTTCAACTTGGTAGAACCCTATCTATTACAAATTGATTTACAGTTGAATTGGGGTGCCAACTTCTTAATCTAAGTTTTACATAGTATCATCAAAATATATACATAAATTTCCCAACAATTTCTCCCTTTTTGATGATGCCAAAACTTAAACAAATTTGCAAAGTAAATAGTGCATGAACAAAGAATGATTGTATTGAATATGTCATTTTATTGAACATATCATTCTTGCACTTTACAAAGCTTTTGCAATGTATAAACGACAACAATATACAGAGTACTTACTAGTGTATATATATTTACATTTAAGTAAAGATACAACATGAAGGGGTTCACCAATCTTCAATGCCTCTATTGCTTGCTTCTTCTCTTAGTTTCTTCTCTGCTCTTCTTCTATCATCTTCAGCTCTCTTTCACTTCCTTTCCTTTTCTTCTCTCTTGTTCTTCTTGTAGGATCTTTTTGCAGCTAGGTCTTCCCTTTGCTTCCTTTCTCATCATTCACGATCGAGCCTTATGTTCTCTTCTTCTTGCCTTCTCGTCGCCTCCTCATTCTTACTATCAACTTCTCGATTTTCAAGTTGATCCAATCCAGCCCAGTATAGAAATCCTTTCTTCTGGGGATTTACATATTGAACATCTCTTGGGTTCGATGGTGGAGTGCCTCTGCCTCTTCCACTCATCCTTCCCTTTCCTCTTCCATAGTATGCTCCTCCTCTGGGAGTGTATTGTACATGTTGTGCCCTTGAACTTTGCTGACTGAGCACGAGCAATTTCTTCAGGGGGGCTCACCGCGGGAGAGCCTTTGAGTAACCCGACAGGAGGACCATCGTACTTAGCTTTCAAACTTTCAATCTGATCGTGCTACCTTTCATCCACCTTGGCCAGATCAGATTCTATTACATCTCGAGTCTTTCAGAAAGCTAATTCAGCTTTCTCTTTAGCTGATAGGCCTGTGGCGGTGATGATTTAGAGAGGAGAGTGGTGGTGGATCGAGCCTAGGTAGGTGGGGGTTTGCAAGAAAAATCTTCAGAGAGGGCTTCTTCACATCACTTCATTCGCCCTTTTCCCCTTACTATCTTTCTCCTTTTTGGCATCGTCATGACTAGGGAGAGTCGGTTGAGAGGGTACTCCTAGGATTAGGTCCAATTTAGCATAAGTCAAGTCCATCTTCTCATGGCTTGTGGAGTGTGCTGCTCAAAATTCGGATCTCAGAGCCTTCATTCAGCAGCCATATGTTTCATGTTTGTCTTCATCACATCATCTCGGTGAGCATATTGTCTTCTGACTTGAGAAGGTCTGCCTTGTGTTAAGCTTTCAGCAACTCCATGTCCATTTTATATGACAGGTCCATCCTAAAGATATGATTCCTCTGCCTCTGCTAAAACTTGGCATTTTCAAAACCCCAAATCACTAACTTGGCAAACAATGATTTGAAGTAGCTGACTTGCTCACGTCTAAGTGCTTTGGTTTGTGCACCCATTCCCTTATCATGGGAACAGTTCCTCTAATGTCTCCAGAAATTGTTGCATCATGATTATCAAGCCATTGATTCAATGCTGCAAATCATTTCTCCATATTCTCTATTTCTGTACAAATTGCCTTGAAGGCTTTACGGAAGTCGGCTACATCAGGGGACTACTCTTCAAGCCAAACATTATCAAAATCGAATCCAAACGACACCACTATTCGATCATCTGGAGTCTCAAATTCTTCATGAGGAATGTTGATAGTGTATCGAGCACTTTCAGCAGCGGACTGAGTTTCCAAGAGCTCTTCCGCCAAAAATGGAAAATATTCAGCAAAAAGGTCATATGGGACCAAAGGAATCTCTCCCACTTCTCCATCAGGAGTAGTTCCTTTTCCCTTAACACTTGCTTCATCTCTGTGTGCCTCAGTTGTTTAAGCGTTCTCGGCATATACAATTGTGTTAGCCTGCGGAGCTGACTGATCCTCAGTTGTCTCAACAGCTTCATTGGTATCAGGTTGTTCTTCCCCTTGAGTTGTCTTGTCCTCAGTGGCCTTAGCGGCATCATGGATTGGTGATGGCACCATAGGGGGTGGGCCATCAACCAATGTGAACTTTGAAATAGCAGCTTTCTCGTTTGTCTTTCGTATGTTGGCCTCAGCCTCCTCAACCTCGAGGTCCTCTTTTAGTTTATCTTGTTGAATGAACTCAGCTTCGTCATCTATGTCCAAAAATTCCACAGAGATGAGTTCTTGAGAGTCATGCGGAGCGCTTATTTCTTCATTTTTGACTACTCTGCTTGAGGAGCTGGCATCTCTTCTTCAGCAGTCTTACCCAAGGAAGTCTCAACCTCATGTGGGCCTTCATTACCCTCGGCAGTCTCAACCGTTGTTGGGCCTTCAACATTCCATTGCAAAGTCTTAACCGCAGCAGGGTCTTGAACAATCCCTTCAGCAGACTGAGCTGCTTTAGGGTCTTCAATGGCATCCTTCGAGGTTTCAACCTCTAGGATTGCACTTTCAGAGCCAATAGTCTCAACTGTCATGGATTCATTTCCATCATTTGCCTTAGTTGCATCAGTAGCATCATCGGCCTGTAACGCAGTTGGGGTTTTCGCTTAGATAGTTTGAACCATTTGAGTTTCGTCAACACCACTTTGTTGTTCATTTGTTTCCACATCTTCGCCTCCAATCTTCAATTTGGTAAGGTCTCCCACAGCCTCCTCCAACCCGGTTGTGGTGTTTGCAGTTTCCCCCTCAGCTGGCGTACCAGCTGATTCACGTGCAGCAAGGTCACTAGGAACTTGAGACTCGGCTGTTTGTCCAGATGAGTGATTAGCCGATAGGACAGGTTTCTCAACACCTTCTTCAGGGGTAGGCTTGGCTAAGGTGCCTTTTTTATCACCTTCCTTAGCTTCATCGCCATTCTTCATGGATTCCTGTCCCTCGGAGTGCACAGGTGAGGTAGCAGCATCGATTGTCCTCACTATCTCCAAAATGTCAGGGCTATGAGAGATTTGAATAGAAGATGACTCTCTTGGGCCCCTCTGCAAAGATTGCACATGCAACTCCTTGGATTCTTTGAGTGCTTGCTTCAGCTCAGTCTTCTCAACTGCATCAACAGCATCCACCTCTTCCTCATCACTACTGCTGGCTGACTCGAAAGCACTTTCTAGGACATTATCAAAGGGGCAATATTGAGATTTCTTGGATTCCTCAATTGTCTTCGCCATTGCCTTCAACTTTTCCTCATCCTTCTTTTGGTAAAGGATGGTGGTAAAAAATCTGGGTCCAAAGCTGAATGGACTGCAATATTTCCCGAGAAACTTAGGAGTTCCTCCTCCTCTTCAATGAACTCCGGCTCTGGAATTGATCTCTGACGTAACGTAGCTTCCAGGACCTCCATATATTTAACTTCTCCTATACATCCAGATACGCATGAGATAGAATGACAAGATCATCATCATCCTCATCATCCTTCTCTAAAGGCTCTTCAACAGCCTTGCCTTCTTCAGCTATGGTAGCATCAGTATGAGGAGATCGAACAGCTAACTCTTCATGACCTTGGTCAGCTGTGGTTGTTTCAGATTCGTCAGATGTCTCCCTAACAAGAAACTCTTGCAAACTATGTTGTTCAGCAACAACAGTCTCTATCTTCTCAGTGGCTTCCACACCACACTTATCTTTTGAACTTTGCTGCTCATCCTCTTCCAACCCGGCTGTGGTGTTTGCAGTTTTCCCCTCAGCTGGCGTACCAGCTGAATCACGTGCAGCAGGGTCACTAGGAACTTGAGACTCGGTTGTTTGTCCAGTTGAGTGATTAGCCGATAGGACAGGTTTCTCAACACCTTCTTCAGGGGTAGGCTTGGCTAAGTTGCCCTTTTTATCACCTTCTTTAGCTGCATCGCCATTCTTCATGGATTCTTGTCCCTCGGAGTGAACAGGTGAGGTAGCAGCATCGATTGTCCTCACTATCTCCAAAATGTCAGGGCTAGGAGAAATTTGAATAGAAGATGACTCTCTTGGGCCCCTCTGCAAAGATTGCACGTGCAACTCCTTGGATTCTTTGAGTGCTTGCTTCAGCTCAGTCTTCTCAACTGCATCAACAGCATCCACCTCTTCCTCATCACTACTGTTGGCTGACTGGAAAGCACTTTCTAGGACATTATCAAATGGGCAATATTGAGGTTTCTTGGATTCCTCAATTGCCTTCGCCATTGCCTTCAACCTTTCCTCATCCTTCTTTTGGTAAAGGATGGTGGTAAAAAGTCTAGGTCCAAAGCTGAATGGACTGCAATATTTCCCGAGAAACTTAGGAGTTCTTCCTCTTCTTCAATGAACTCCGGGCTCTGGAATTGATCTCTGACGTAACGTAGCTTCCAGGACCTCTATATATTTAACTTCTCCTATACATCCAGATACGCAGGAGATAGAATGAAAAGATCATCATCATCCTCATCATCCTTCTCTAAAGGCTCTTCAATAGCCTTGCCTTCCTCAGCTATGGTAGCATCAGTATGAGTAGATCGAACAACTAACTCTTCATGACCTTGGTCAGCTGTGGTTATTTCAGATTCGTCAGATGTCTCCCTAACAAGAAACTTTTGCAAACTATGTTGTTCAACAACAACAGTCTCTATCTTCTCAGTGCCTTCCACACCACTCTTATCTTTTGAACTTTGCTGCTCATCCTCCTCCAACCCGGCTGTGGTGTTTGCAGTTTCCCCCTCAGCTGGCGTACCAGCTGAGTCACATGCAGCAGGGTCACTAGGAACTTGAGACTCGGTTGTTTGTCTAGATGAGTGATTAGCCGATAGGACAGGTTTCTCAACACCTTCTTCAGGGGTAGGCTTGGCTAAGTTGCCCTTTTTATCACCTTCCTTAGCTGCATCGCCATTCTTCATGGATTCCTGTCCCTCGGAGTGCACAGGTGAGGTAGCAGCATTGATTGTCCTCACTATCTCCAAAATGTCAGGGCTAGGAGAGATTTGAATAGAAGATGACTCTCTTGGGCCCCTCTGAAAAGATTGCACATGCAACTCCTTGGATTCTTTGAGTGCTTGCTTCAGCTCAGTCTTCTCAACTGCATCAACAGCATCCACCTCTTCCTCATCACTACTGCTGGCTGACTGGAAAGCACTTTCTAGGAAATTATCAAAGGGGCAATATTGAGGTTTCTTGGATTCCTCAATTGCCTTCGCCATTGCCTTCAACTTTTCCTCATCCTTCTTTTGGTAAAGGATGGTGGTAAAAAGTCTAGGTCCAAAGCTGAATGGATTGCAATATTTCCCGAGAAACTTAGGAGTTCCTCCTCTTCTTCAATGAACTCGGGCTCTGGAATTGATCTCTGACGTAACGTAGCTTCCAGGACCTCCATATATTTAAATTCTCCTATACATCCAGATACGCAGGAGATAGAATGACAAGATCATCATCTTCCTCATCATCTTTCTCTAAAGTCTCTTCAACAGCCTTGCCTTTCTCAGCTATGGTAGCATCAGTATGAGGAGATCGAACAGCTAACTCTTCATGACCTTGGTCAGCTGTGGTTGTTTCAGATTCGTCAGATGTCTCCCTAACAAGAAACTCTTGCAAACTATGTTGTTCAGCAACAACAGTCTCTATCTTGTCAGTGGCTTCCACACCACTCTTATCTTTTGAACTTTGCTGCTCATCCTCAATAGCTTCCTTTCCAGCGATTTGTGGTGTTTGGCGGTTTCCCCTCGATTAGCTTAGCTAATTCAGACTGTTTTACCAGTCTTCTTCTTTTCCTTTCCAATGGAACCTCAACTTCTTCTGGTTCCTCTTCAGCAATGGTAGCAGACATTGCCAATTTTAGCTTTTGGTTGTCAATGGCTTCTTCGTGGCGTAGGCTTGGCTAAGTTGTTCTTCTTGATAATCGGAGAAGGAGCCGGGAATCCTTCTCGATTGCCGGGCGGAGACGAGGTCCGCGGTGAGGGGCAAGAGATGACTTGGATGTACGGGCAAGTGTCTTCTTCTTCTTTTGCAAAAGTGCTTGGGAGAATAGTCTTTTGCATATGCAGTTGTGTCCACGGGGACAGGGTGAACTGATTCCCCCTCACTCGTATCCATCTTTTTCGCATGGGCTTGGCATTGGGCAGCTGAGAGATTTTCCATAAACATCTTCTTATTCACATGAAAGGATTTCCCATTCCTTAGAGGAATACCCTTCACCTCCAGCAGATGACCTAACACCAGGCCATATCCGAGAGAACTTTCAAACACTCTTGCTTCAGTAATGGCTTTGTTCATCACATTTTGGCATAACTTGCCAAAAACAAACTCCGACCAATTTACTTTCTTCTCTTCTATAATCACAACCATCACCGTCAGCTTAGTCTTAGACAACTGATTGAAGCTACCAAACTTCATGTCGACACATTTGGCTACCACGTCCATCAACTTGTGGTAGTCGTCTTTTATCAGCGGCTTCTTGGCTGTATAGATGGGCTTCACAGCAGCCTCAGGTTTGGCTATTTCCTTCCACGCAGTAGCCAAATTGATATCCTTCTCAATTATCTCTTTCAACCCTGAAGAAGGCAAATAACTACTAGCAGCTAAGTCCGCAGCAGTCAACTTGATTTCCTTGTTGTGGACCGATGAGCGGATCTCATCATCATGAACTTGAGCATTCACGTAAAACATCACAACCTCTTCCAAATAGGTGTGAGAGAACTCCATTGTCAGGAAGGGCTTGAGACCGTGACTTTCTCAAGCTTATCTCTATCTTCTTTTGAACTTGCCTTGTCTACTCCTTGCTTGACTAAGCCCTCAAAATCCATGATCGATCCAATGTGGATTTTCTCAGCCAACTTTGCGTAATCAAATGAAGGTGTCATTTCACAATTTGAAATGACATTTTGAGCGGATGAAAAAACTAGGGTTTGCTCTTGGATGTAGAGAGAAAATTTTCCTTAGTTTGCTTTGAGAGTAAGAGAGTTTTGTAAGGAGAGAGAAAATGATTTATCTATATATGGTATGTGAGGGGACAATTTTGGAACTCAAAAAAGGTTGAATTTGATCAACAGTTGAGATCACGTCTTGCAAACCTCATTAGTTTCTCGCATTAAATGCAGCAGCATTTATATCCAATCATGGGTATAACAGGCGCAGGCTTTTACTGACACCATAATTACTATTGACGTCAAACCTAAAAACATTCCCTCTTGCAGAAAACAACTGCGTTTTATCACATAGCTCATAAATAACTCATCTATATTCATAAGTGACATGACTCTGCTTCTCTCTTCACTTAATAAAAACTCGGCTATCTAGCTAACTCGATACAGCTGACTAGTTGTCTTGGTTGTTTCATTGGAAAAGTGAAACTTTGCTAATTTCCACTTCTCACTTCTTTAACTCTACTGATTGGGTCTTCTGAACCTCCTAACTCAGCTCAATCAATCCAGCCTCATTTTTAAGCTCTTCAAATATTGATTCACATAAAGGCTTAGTGAATATGTCAGCTAACTGCTTATCAGTTGATATGTATTCCAATGTGATGTCTTTGTTTTCAACATGATCTCTTATAAAATGATATCTGACATCAATGTGCGTGGTTCTTGAATGCAATGCTGGATTTTGAGTAATTGAAACTGCACTTGTGTTATCAAACATAATTGGAATCTCTTTTTCTTCTTTATCATAGTCTCTCAGCTGTTGCCTCATCCATAAGACTTGGGCACAACAGCTTCCTACAGTAATGTACTTTGCTTCAGCTCTGGATGTATCTATTGAATTTTGTTTCTTGCTGAACCAAGAAACCAACTTATTTCAAGCATTTCACACGATGTCTTTCAACCACTCTACATCCATCATAGTCTGAGTAGCAACTACCTTGATTCCTCCATCCTTTGGATACCATAAGCCAACTTCTTGGCATCCCTTCAAATACCTTAGAATTCTCTTGGTTCATCATCATGTGACTTTTGAGCAGATTAAAATCGTAAAGCACATACACTCTTTCAAAGAAAGGTGATGTTTGGCCTCTTTTTGTTAAATAGAGCAAAGGTCCAATGAGAGCTCTATATCTTGTTTGATCATGACTTTGCTATCTTCTTTGCATCCATGTCCATCTCGACTTAAGTATTCATGGGAATCTTCACAGATGATTTCTCTTCCATACCAAATTTCTTAATCAAATCTTTGGTATAGTTATTTTGACTTATGAAGGTTCCATCTTTCATTTGCTTGACTTGAAGACCTCAAAAGAAAGTTAGCTCTCCCATCGTACTCATCTCAAATTTCCTTGCATGAGATTTGAGAATTTCTCACATAGATCTTTGTTTGTGGATCCAAATATTTTATATCTACATATATTTGAACAAGCAAGATACTCTCCCCATCTTGATTTCAAAAAGAGTGTCATAACAACCTTGCCTTTGGTGAATCCATTGTCAATAAGAAATCGGGACAATGTATCATATCGGCTCTTGGTGCTTGTTTCAAACCATATAATGCCTTATTGAGCTTGTAGACTTTATCTCCAATAGCTTTTACTCAAAACCTGGAGGTTGCTCCACATATACTTCTTCATCCAAAAGTCCATTAAAAATGCACTCTTTACATCCATAGGAATAAAACAAAACTCATCATGATTCAAAAGACATAAACATGAAGTTCTTGTGTTGAATCATAAGCAAGAAACATCCAAATTGCTTCCAATCTTGCAATTGGTGCAAAAGTTTCATCAAAATCTATGCCCTCATCTTGGCAATACCCTTTGGCAACCAATTTTGCTTTGTTTCTTATTCACGTCTTCTTTCGTTAATCTTGTTTCTAAATACCCACTTAGTACCAATAATCTTGTTTCTAAATACCCACTTAGAATCCAATGTGTGTGATCTAATGCTTGTGACATATCTTTAGGCTCAATTTCGGAAATGAAACAAATGAACATGGCTTCATGTTGAGTTATGGATCTTGTTCTTACTCCTTCTCTAAAATCTCCAATGATAAGCTTTGGAGGATGGTCTCTCAGGCATCTCACATCTAGTTGGAGTAAGTCCGCTTGATTCAATCGTCTCGTAGCTAAGTTGTCTTGAATAGCTTCTTCATCATCATTCAGCTGCAGACTTTCCAGTTGTCTCTGAGATTCAACTATCTCATCTTCATCTGGGTTAGTTTTCTTAATCTGCCTCAATATAAGGACTCTTCTGAATAGTTGGCTGACTCATCTTGTCAGGTAACTCATCAATGTCTTCTCCATTAACATTAGGTTCGTCAAAAACCTCATGGATAGACTCTTATGTGACCATAGTCCTCTTATTCAGTACTCTAAAAGTTTTACTCTCAGTTGAGTATCCCAAAAAGATACTTTGTCAGCTTTAGCATCAAAAACTTTCAAATTGTCATTGTCATTATTGTGAATGAAGCAGTTACATCCAAAGATATGAAAATATCCAACATTTGGCTTCCTCCCTGTCCAAATTTCATAAGGAGTTTTGGACAACTGCTTATTGATCATACACCTATTCTGAGTGTAGCAGCAGTATTAATGGCTTCAGCCCAAAATCTCTTAGGCAATCCAGCTTCAGCTAGCATGGTCCTTACAGCTTCCTTGAGAGTTATGTTCCTTCTTTCAGCTACTTCATTTTGTTGTGGAGTTCTTGCAGCTGATAACTCATGAGCAATACCATTTTCTATGAAATACTGAGTTATAATCCCATTGAGAAACTCAGATCCTCTATCAGATCTTATCTTTATGATGGTTTGACTCTTCTAGTTTTGAACTATTCTCATCAGCTGATGGAGCTTCTACAAGGTTTCCTTCTTTTTACACATGAGGATGGTCCATGTGTATCTTGAATAATCATCTACCACCACTAAGGTGTATTTCTTTCCACTAATGCTTTGCGGGTTCAACAAGACCAAATAAATCTATGTGCATTAAGTGTAGTATCCTGGTTGAAGAAGGACTTGGCTTGTCCTTGAAAGAAGACTTTATTTGCTTTCCCATCCGCATGCATCACAAATGCTCTCCTTCTTGTATATTGAGTTTGGCAATCCTTCCACAACATGACTCCTTGCAAGCTTGTTGATTGTCTTGAAATTCAGTGATTGACTTCTTATGCCACATCCAACTTGATTCGGTTGTACTTTTTGCTAGAGACATGTGCTTGGTGTAGCAGTTGACCAATCCACTACATGTTTTTCTGCCTTGTTCCTTGTAGCACAATTTCATTTGATTCAGCATCCGTGTTGAATCTTAAATTATTACCTTTGTCATAGAGTTGGCTGATGTCAGCAGATTGAAACTGAGCCCTTCAACATAGGCTACATCTGTGATCTCTAGTCCATTCTTCTTTATCGATCATGTGCCTATGATCTCCACTGGAGCTTCATTTCCTCCAAATATGAATTTAGCACCTTTTATTTCCTTGAACTTTGAAAAAAAATTCTTGTTGCATGTCATATGTCTAGAACAACCACTATCCATGTACCAAGCTCCTTGGCACTGGTTGTTCCTTGAACCTACAATCAATGAAATTAGTTTTTAGGTACCCATACTTGCCTGGGTCCGAGTGGTTAGCACTATAAGGTGATCCAACCAACCTATAGCCAAATGGTCTGACTCTTAGAGGTTGCCACCTATCAGTTCCATAATCATAGTGAACTTTAGCAAATTGTTTAGGAGCTTTTGGCTCATACAGCTATCTTTTTTCTGTATGCCTATGTGAGCTTGTGCATTTGCTTTCTTAGGATAGTAATGACACTTTTCTGCATATTGGGCTTTCTGCTTGGCATATGTTTGTTGATTATAATTTCTTTGCCCTGGGAATGACCATTTTTGAGTCTAAGGTCTTGGCCACTTGGGCTTGTATCCCTTTGGACTTGGCTGATATCTCATTTGATTGTTCCAATCAGCTTGGTTAGGATAATTTCTACCATTCCCTTCATATGGTTTTCTTTTCTGAAATCTCTGGGACTTTTGGTAGCTCTGTTTAGATTTTACAGAGTATTTTCTGTTTGGAGTCTGTTGATGGACTCCTCTAAATTTTGTTTCAATTTGTCCTCTCTCAAAGATACTCTATTGGCTTTTTGCCTTTACCTCTATATCCAAGGCCATCATGGTTGTGAATGTGTTTTGTGAGTGGGTGTAGGTGCAACATATGGTGCTTTGGATTTTTGGACTACCTCATTACTTGAGGATCCTTTTTTCCACTCTTGGAGTTTGGGCAAGCGCAGAGGAATCAAATCCAATGCATGTCTTATCTCCACATTCCTTTTGAATCACTATAAGTTCATCTAATGATTTAGATGCCTTAGTGAATGATGCAATCACATTTTTAAAAATTTTTTCCCTCTTTTCAATTGCATCTAAGTCATCTTGGTTCTTAGCTATCTTAGCCTTTTAGCTATATATTCTCAGCAGCTATGTGACTTAAAGTACTCAGCTCCTTAGTCAGTTGTGAGTTTTGGCTTTTGAGCCGGATGTTTTCCTCATTTAAAAGTGTGTGAGGTTTTTGCATGCTCAAAATATTTCATTATTTTGCCTAATGAATCATAAAGATCAGTGAGTGATGAAGTGTTCGTGCCACTATCACTATCATCAGAATTAGAATGAGATGAGTTAGAATGTACCTCATCTTCTCGCTCTTTGGCCATTAGGCATATCAAGGCCTCTTCTTCTGTGTCAACGGAGTAGTCAACGTCATTGTTTCCTGACCCAGTTGGTTCATTACATTTGGTTGTGTCATCAGCTTCAGCAGCCAACATGGCTTTCTTCTTTTCTTGTATTCTCTCCCTGAAGACCATTCTTTCCTCCTCATTTTTGTACTTGTTGACTGGTGGATAGGGACAGTCAACAGCAAAATGTCCTGGTTGTCTGCAATTCCAACACAGCTTTTCAGCTTTCTTCGTAGTCTGTTCTTTCAGCTCTCTAATTATCAGCTCTCTCATATTCAATCCTTTGATGATCAGCTCAATTTGGTGGTATGTCATCCCTTGCTTGGGAAGGTGCTGAGTGTCTTCTATATGATTCATTCTTGTTTCTTCTGTAGTTCTTATTGAAGAACTTGTTGAATCTCTTTACCATAAGGGCAATCTCCTCCTGGTCAATAGCTTGTTTGGATTTAAGGTCAAATTCATAGGATTTAAGGTCTGAGAACACCTCATGCTTGGATGTTCTTGTACGGTCCATTGAATGTCTCAAATCCATCACCTTCATTTCCCACTCAGCTAGGAGAAACCTTAAAATCTTCATACACATTTCCTTATGTGTATATTCTTTTCCTAGTTGGGAGCTCATTGGTTATCTCTGTAAACGGCATCCCGGTGATCCAGACTCTTACTCGCAAGCATTTTAAAATTTTCAAATTTTTGTACAAAGAAATGATTAACTTATTTTCTTTAATTTGATCAGATCCTTCACAAATTAAAGTTAGCTTTTCTCATATTTCTTTAGCCATTTCGCAAGATTTGACTTTGTTGAACATGGTTTTATCAAGAGTTATGTACAAAATGTCTTTGGCAACATTGTCCAAGTTATATCTCTTTCTATCCTCATTAGTCCAATCGAATCATGGATTTTCCACCATAACAGGTCTAGGTACCGCAGCAGCAGCAACACGTGTGCCTCGTGCCATAGGAGCTGCAACATCGTCTCCTTCAGGTATATCAGCAACCTCAAGAGCAGGAGCTTTAATAGATGTGTTCACTTTCATTATTTGTAGTGGCCCATCCTCAATGACAAACCACATTTCATCATGTAAGGCTGAAAGGTGAGCCTGCATACGTATTTTCCAATCATCGAACTGCTCTGATACCACTTGTAGTTCCCAAGGGGTGATAAGTAAAGTCTAGAAGGAGGGTTGAATAGACTTTAACAACTTTTTGTTTTTAGTCCTTTTAGAAATTCAGAGTTGACTCGAGTTAGCTAAGTCCTTGGTGGACAGCTAAGTTGACTTACACAGTAGAGTTAGCCACTCAACAGACTCAACTGAGTTGTTGATAGTATAACTCAGTTGATTCAGTTAGCACTTTAAAAATACAGTTGACTTAGTTTTTAACAGCGGAAGACTTTCACCCTTGTTTTGAATATGTTTTTCAACACTTGTTTAAGCTAGGTTATTAACAGTTGACTTAGCAAATTAACAAACAGCAATATTAATAAGCAAGAAAGTAAATGTGTTGAATGTAAATGACACAAGCAATTTATAGTGGTTCGAGGATGGGGTAATTCCTCTAATCCACTCTTCTCCAATCGTTGGAGGAATCCACTAGTGTAACTTGACTTGGTTACAAATTGGTTACAGTCGAACGGAACCTTACTACACCTCCTTCAACCTTGGAGAGTAGACCCCTTGTTCTTGAAACAAGTTTTTCCTCTTCAATAAATGAAGTTATCTTTCCTTCACTGAATGTGTTGGATCGATTTCCTTCGAGATTAGGCTTGAGGATAATATTTGAATGATTGAGAGATATTACAATGCTTTGCAGGTTAATGGATTTTGCTTGCTTGCATTCGTATGGGTAACCTTCTCTCAAATGAATCCTCAGCCTTTTATAGTGGGGGTTTAAAAATGTATTCGTTGAAGAGATAGATGCATTTTCAAACTCCACTTCCAGGTCGTTAGCTTGTCTTTTCTTGATCTGTAGCAAGTGATGGTGACATATCCTCATTTTAATTGAAGCCTGCAGCTTTTCAGGTCCTGGCACACACTCAGTGCTTCCCATTGGTTTATTCCATTTGCACGCTTCTGGGATGAGCATTTTTAGACACTACAGTATGGACGTATTACTATAATAAGTAATATCCTTGACTTTTGTGCAACGGATCTATCACAGTCGACTTTGACTTGACAGCTGCTTTACCCCTTTGTCTTGAGTCAGCTCTAATCATTTAGCAACGACTTAACTGTCTGTCAGCTGACAGAAACAACTTTCTAACCATTTAACTGACACTTCTCTACACTTCACTCAACTGCCTCACAGTTGTGTCTTCTCTTCAATCATCAGTCGAGTCTTGTAATTTTCAACTTGGTAGAACCCTATCTATTACAAATTGATTTACAGTTGAATTCGGGTGCCAACTTCCTAATCTAAGTTTTACATGGTATCATCAAAATCTATACATAAATTTCCCAACACCAGTGATCTTGGTTCTGACCCTGCTTCGGGAGCGGGTGGTTGAGGGAGTTTCACAGCTGGAGAGTCTTGAAGTAACCCAGTTGGGGGACCTTGAAACTTGGTCTTTAAATCTTCAATACGTTCATGATGCCTTAAGTAAACTTCTTCTAATTCGGATTCCATAGCAGCTTTAGTCTTCTTTGGAGCTATGTCAGCTTTCTCTTCAGCTGACAGCTCTTTTGGCAGTTGGGAGTAGAGATAGCTGGTGGAGGAGCCATGTTGGGGTTTTTCAAGCACGATCGTCAAAGAGGCCTTCTTAATTCCACTTTCTTCCCCTTTTTATCTTCCCCCTTTTTAGCATCATCACCAAGGAGAGATGTTTGAGGAGATTTGGACAAAATAAGATCCAGTTTCTCATGCATTGCTGAGTGAGGTGCTCTATGTTTCGACCGCAGAGCCTTCATTTCTACACTCATGATCTTCATCTCGAGGGGAGATTTCTTTCAGTCCTCTGAAGGTCTTGGTTGTGTTGTGCCCTCAACAAATCCATATCCATATTGTGCGCCTAGTCTATTCTGAATATGTGATCCCGTTGTCTCCACTCAAATTTTGCATTGTCGGCCTCCAAATCACCACTTGGCAAATAAGGATTTGAAGTAGGCGCTTGTTCTCTTCTCGGTGCCTTCGTCCGAGCTGTCCATTCTGAATCCTTAGAATCGTAACGTGAATATCTCGAGGAGATCATTGCATCGTGATTGTCCGGCCAATGGTTTAGTGCCACAAAACCTCTTTCCATGTTTTCAATTTCCAACAGATAGCCTTGAAGGCTTTTCGAGTCTGCTACTTTAGGTGATCGCTCTTCGGCCACACCGCATCAAAATCAAATCCAAACAAAGACTACTCGTAAGTCATCCGAGCCTCGTATTCTTGAGGGTGGATCTCGAATTGTATACTTGGTACTTTCCTTGTGATTCGGTTTCTAGGGGTACCTCACTACCAACGGAAAGTAGTCGATAATAAGTCATTTGGAACAATAGGAACTTCTCCAACTTATCATTCGGGAGCCTTTCCTTTGTTCTTAAGATTGGCTTTAGGTCTATGTGTCTCTGTTGTTTCAAAGCAGGATCATCGGCGGTTGCGATTGTGTTAGCTGCTGTGAGTCGATCGATTCTTAGTTGTCATAACAACTTCATTGGTCTCAGTGGGTGCTTTTGTTTAGGTTTCTGTTGCCTCAGCAGCATCACGAGGCTGGTGATGGCACCATTGGCAGTAGGCCATCCACCAAAGTGAATTTCGATAAAGAAGCTTCCTCGCATGCCTTTTTTATCTTTGCAACAGTTTTCTCGATTTATGGGTCCTCGATTGGTTTTTCCTTGGGAGCGGACCCAACTTCCTCATCTATGTCAAGAAATTCCACAGACACATTTTCTTGAGTCGTCGGCAAAGTCATTGATTTCTTCTCTTTCGGAGACTCGGTTGAGGAACTAGCATTTTCCTTTTTTTCTTCAGCGGCTTTACCCAAGGAAGTCTCAACCTCCTCTGGGCCTTCAGTACCCTTAACAACAGTCTCAACCGATGTAGGGCCTTCTACACTTATTTTTGCAGACTCAGCTGCATTAGGGTCTTGGACATTCCCTTCTGCACACGAAGCTGAATTGGGGTCTTGAGCAGTGGCATCCTTCGAGGTCTCAACCTCTTGGAGTGTGCTTTCAAGACCAGAAGTCTCAACTGCCATGGTCTATTGTCCATCATTTGCCTCAAATCCAGCAGCAACTTCATTGGCCTGCAGCACAGTTGGAATTTCAGCTGAGACAATTTAAATGTTTGAGCCTCGTCAATTTCACTATGTTGTTCTGGTTCAGTCTCCCCACCGCCTCCTAACTCCAAATTTGTTAGGTCTCCCCCAGCCTCCTTCAACCCGGCTGTGGTGTGTGCATTTTCGTCCTCGGTACCGGGCGTGCACCGGCTGAATCATGGGGGTCACTTGGACACGACAAACGATTGTTTTTCCCTTTGGTGATCAGCCGAATGGGCAGTTGTCTCAACAACTATCTCACAGGTTGGCTCAGCAAAGTTGCCATCTACTTCTTCTTTCTTAGCTTCATCGCCCTGGTAAGTCCTTCGGAGTGCGCTGGTGAGGTTGAGGTATCAATGGTCCTCACCATTTCCAATATGTCAGGGGTAGGAGAAATTTTCATAGATGATGAATCCCTAGGGCCCCTTTGCACTGATTGCTCATGCAGCTCCTTAGACTCTTTCAAGGCTTGTTTCAGCTCAGCCTTCTCAACTTGATCAGCAATGTCTAATTCTTCAACATCATTGTTACTACTGCAGCTCGAACTTTGCAAGGCACTTTTAGGAATATCAGTGAAAGGACAAAAGTGAGTTTTCTTGGACTCCTCAATCGCCTTGGCCTTCTCAATCGCCTTCATCTTCTCCTCATCCTTCTTATCATAAAAAATGGTTGTGTAGAACTCTTCATCAAGAGAAGAGCAAATACCAATGTTTCCCAAAAATTCTAGGAGGTATTTTTCCTCCTCAGTGAAGTCATGCCTTTCGAGTTGATATCGGGCTGCACTCGGCTTTTAAGACCTCCATATGCATAGCCTCTCTTGTATGTCATAATAAGAAGGAGATAACATAATTAGATCATCATCATCCTCCTACTACAAAGGCTCTTCAGCAACCTTGCCTTACTCAACTACTATAACATCCGTTTTAGGGGATCTTACAACTAACTCTTTATTTCTTTCTTCAGTTGTGTCTCGTTTAGATTCCTCAGTTGTTGGCCTAACAACTGTTTCTTGATGTGGCTGAGCAGCAACAACTGATTCTTACTCGGTGTCCATCACATCACCACCTTTCTTTGGACTCTATTGTTCACCAACAACAACTTCTTCTTTCCCAACTTCTGCAGCTGTTCTGGACTCAGCTGGCTCAGCAGCTAAGTCAGATTATTTCACCAACCTTCTCCTGGTCTTTCTTTTTAGAGGAATTTTCAACAGCTTCCTCTTCTCTTTCTTAAGCTCTGGTAGCATACTCTGCCATTTTGAGCTTCTTCGCAGCAGCTGGCTTCTGGGGCGCAGCTGATCTTTTCTTCCTCACAACAGGTGAGGGAGCTAGGGCAAGGGATTTCTTTGGTGCAAGAGAAGGAGAAGCTTTAGGAGAGGGGCCTTAGAAGAAGTAGTTGTGTTCACAGGGATATGTTCAGCGTATTCCCCCTCACTTGTTGTAGATCTTTTGGCATGAGCCTACATTTGGGCACCAGATAAATTTGCCCTGAACGTCTTCTTGTTTGCATGAAAGGTCTTCCCTTTGCGTAGAGGGGAACCTTTCTTCTCCATCAAGTGGCCTAGGATCAGGCCATATCCAAGCGAGTTCCAAACCTTCCATCTTCTCCAATGGATATGTTCATCACATTTTGGCACAACTTGTGAAATATGAACTCCACCCAGTTGACTTGCTTCTCCTCCATAATCGCCGCCATGACAATCATCTTGGTCTGGGACAGGTGATTGAACGACCCAAATTTCATATCCACGCATTTTGCTACCACATCCATCAATTTGTGGTAATCTTCCTTAATCAGCTTCTTCAAAGCTGAAAAGTTCTGTTTTCCAGCAGCCGCAGACTTGGCTATGTCCTTCCAAGCCGCAGAGAGGTTGACATCCTTAGCAATTATCTCCTTCAGCCCACTAGTAGGGAGATAACAGTATTCAGCTAAGTCAGCAGTAGTCAGCTTGAATTATGTTGTTGACTGATGAGCGGATCTCATCATCATGAACCTCCGCATTCACGTAATACATAGTTACCTCCTCGAAGTAAGTGTATGAAAACTCCATGGATAGAAATTTCTTAAGACCTATCTTCTCAAGTTTTTCAGCGATCTTCTTGGCTAAAACCTTGTCCACGCCCTACTTGACAAGGCCTTCAAAATCCACGGTTGCGCCGATGTGGATCTTCTCAGCGAGCTTAGCATAGTCATATTATGGTGCCATTTCAGTCTTGATCTTTGAGATTAGAACGAAGAGAAAAACTAGGGTTTAAACTTTGCTTTGCAGAGAGAAAACTGAGCATTCTTTCAGAGCAAGAGTATAAGAGTGAGGAGAGATAAAATAGAATTTCTCTTTATATGGGACATAAAATGACGGTTTTAGAATTGAAAAGGTAAAAATCGAACAATAGTTGAGATCACGTTTTGAAAACTGCATTAATTTTTCCGCATTAAATACAGCAGCATTTATATCCAATCATGGGTAAACTGGCGCAGGCTTTTTACTCATATCAATAATTATCGCTAACGTCAAGCCTAAAAACATTTTAGCTCGCAAAAAACGATTGCGTTTTGTCACTTAACTCATAAATGACTCAGTTATATTCATTTATGACTTGCCTCTGCTTCTCTCTTAACGGAATAACCACTCGGCTGTGCAGCTAACTTGATATAGGTGACTAATCTAAGCTGTTTCACTTGGTTGTTAAGTGATTCTCTTCTTAATTCCATTTCTCTCTTCTGCAACCCTGCTGAGTGAGTCTTCTGAGCTTTCTAACACAGCTCAATTCAAGTTCATTCTTAAGCTCTTCAAATCTTGATTCACATAATGGCTTTTTGAATATATCATCTAACTATTTATCAGTTGATATGTATTCTAATGTGATGTCTTTGTTTTCAACATGATCTCTTATAAAATGATATCTTGACATCAATGTGATTGGTTCTTGAACGCACATCGAATCTTGAGTAGTTGCAATGGCACTTGTGATATCACACATAATTGGAATCTCTCTTTCTTCTATATCATAATCTATTAGTTGTTGCCTCATCCATAAAACTTGGGCACAACAGCTTCCTGCAGCAATGTACTATGTTTCCACTGTGGATATAGCTATTGAATTCTATTTCTTCCTGAACCAAAAAAACCCTATTTCCAAACATTTGACAGGTACCTGATGTACTTTTCTCGTCAACTCTACATCCAAAGATACCGAGTCTGAGTAGCCAACTAACTTGAATCCTCCTTCCTTTGGATACCATAAGCCAACTTCCTGGCATCCCCTCAAATACCTTAGGATTCTCTTGGTTGCAGTCACGTGACTTTCTTTCGGAGCAGATTGAAATCCATCACATACATCTACAACAAAGGTGATGTCTGTCCTACTTGCTGCCAAATAGAGAAATAATCCAATGAGAGCTCTATATCTCGTTTGATCAACAACTTTGCCTTCTGCATCCATATCCATTTTGATGGAAGTATTCATGGGAATCTTCACAGACGACTTCTCTTCCATACCAAATTTCTTCATTAATTCTCTGGTATATTTGGTTTTACTTAGGAAAGTTCCATCCTTCTTTTGTTTGACTTGAAGACCGAGGAAGAAAGTCTGCTCTCCCATCATGCTCATCTCAAATTTTCCTTGTATAAGATTTGGTAATTTTGTCGCACAACTTTTTATTTATAGATCCAAAGATAATGTCATCCACATTTATTTGAACAAGAAATATACTCTCTCCATCTTGAATTATGATGGTGTTCTATTTGGCTTTGGTGAATCTATTGTCTATAAAGGACTGGGACATATGTCATACCAGGCTCTTGGTTCTTGTTTCAAACCATATAATGCCTTCTTGAGCTTGTAGACTTTTATCTCTAATAGTTTTCTGCTCAAAACCTGGAGGTTGTTCCACATAGACTTCTTCTTCAAAAAGTCCATTCAAAAATGCACTCTTCACATCCATTTGATAAATCGTGAGGTTCTTGTGTGTTGCATAAACCAGAAACATCCTTAAAGCTTCCAATATGGCAAAAAGGTGCAAAAGTTTAATCAAAATCTATGGCCTCTTCTTGACAATACCCTTTGGCTACCAATCTTGTGTTGTTCCTCACTACAGATCCCTCTTCATTCATCTTGTTTCTAAATACCCACTTAGTACAAATAACATTTTGGTAGGTAGGCCTTTGAACAAATTCCCAAACTTTGTTTCAGTCAAACTGATTCAGCTCCTCTTGCATAGCTAGAATCCAATGTGTGTCATCCAATGCTTGTGACATATCTTTAGGCTCAATCTGGGAAATGAAACAAATAAACATAGTTTCATGTTGAGTTCTGGATCTGGTTCTTACTCCTTCTCTGACATCTCCAATAACTAGCTCTAGAGGATGGTCTCTCAGCCATCTCACATCTGATTGGAGTAAGTATGTTGGATTCAGTCTTGTTGCAGCCCAAGTTGTCTTGAACAACTCCGTCATCATTCAGTTGCAAGTCTTCTAGTTGTCTCTGAGATTCAACTATCTCATCTTCATCCGGGTTGAGTCTTCTGATATCTGCCTCAACCTAGGGACTCTTTTGAACAGTTGGCTGATTCATCTTGTCAGCTAACTCATCAATGTCTTCTCCATTAACATTAGGTTCATCAAAAACCACATGGATAGGCTCTTCTTTGACCATAGTCCTTTTGTTCAACACTCTAAAGGCTTTACTCTCAGATGAGTATCCTAAAAAGATACCTTCATTAGTTTCAGAATCAAAATCTTTCAAGTTGTCATTGTCATTGTTGTGAATGAAGCACTTCACTGTCCAAATTTCATAAGGGTTTTTGGATAGTTGTTTATTGATCACGCACCTATTCTGAGTGTAGCAGGAAGTATTAATGACTTCAACCCAAAATCTCTTAGGTAATCTAGCTTCAGCTAACATGGTCCTTGCAGCTTCATTGAGCGTATTGTTCCTTCTTTTAGCTACTCCATTCTGTTGTGGACTTCTTGTAGCTGACAACTCATGAGCAATTCCATTCTCTATACAATACTGAGTTATGATCCCATTAACAAACTCAACTCCTCTTTCAGACCTTATCTTGATAATGGTTTGACTCTTCTCATTTTGAACTCTTCTCATCAGCTGAGGAAGCTTCTGCAATGTTTCCTTCTTTTTCCACCTAAAAATAGTCCATGTGTATCTTGAATAATCATTCACCACCACTAAGGTGTAATTCTTTCTACTAATGTTGGTTGGTTCAATAGGACCAAATAAATCTATATGCAATAAGTTTAGTATCCTGGTTGAAGAAGGACTTGGCTTATCCTTAAATGAAGACTTGATTTACTTTCCCATCTCGGCATGCCTCACAAATGTTTTCCTTCAGATATCGAGTCCGCAATCCTTCCAAAATATGACTCCTTGCAAGCTTGTTGATTGTCTTGAAATTCATGTGACTCGGCTTTCTTGAGCCACTGACCAACTTGATCATTTGTACTCTTGGCTAATGAGACATCTACTTGGTGTAGTGATTAACCAATCAACTACATACATGTTTTTCTATCTTGATCCTAATAGCACAACTTCATTAGATTCGGCATCTTTGATCTAGCATACTCCCATGTTGAGTCCTACATTGCAGCCCTTATCATAGAGTTGGCTGATGCTCAGTTGATTGAAATTTAGTCCTTCAACATAGGCTACTTCTGTAATTTCTAGTCCATTTTTATGGACCATGTGCCTTTGATCTCCCCTGGAGCTTCATTTCTTCCAAATATGACTTTGGCTCCTTTTGCTTCCTTGAAGTTTGATAAATTCTTTTTATTTCCTGTCATATGTCTAGAACAACCACTATACATGTACCAAGTTCCTTGGCACTCAGTTATTCCTTGAACCTACATCAAGGAGATAAGTTTTTAGGTACCCAAACCTCTCTGGGTCCAGAGGGGTCAGCACTATAAGGTGATCCAACCAACCTATAGCCAAATGGTCTGACTCTAAGAGGTTGCCACCTATCAATTCCATAATCATAATGAATATTTGCAAATTGCTTGGGAGCTTTAGGCTTATACAGGTGTCTCGTTTATCTGCATGCCTGTGTGTGAACTTGTGCATTTGCTTTTTTAGGATAGTAATCAAACTTTTGTGCATATTGAGCATTGTGCTTGGATGCATATGTGTGCTGATAACGGTTCCTTTGCCTTGGGAATGACCTATTTTGAGTCTGAGGTCTTTTCCACTTGGGATTATATCCCTCAGGACTTGGCTGATGTCTCATTTGATTGTTCCAATCGGCTTGGCTAGGATAATTCCTACCATTCCAATCATATGGCTTTCTTTCTTTGAAACTTACGGGCAATTGGTAGTTCTGTTTTCATTTCATTTGAATATTTTTTGTTTGAGTCTGTTTGGTGGACTCTTCTGAATTTAGTTTCAGCTGTCCTCTCAGTATACACTACTAGCTTTTTGCCCTTGCCTTTATATCATAGGCCAGCATGGTTGTGATTGTGTTTACGAGTGGGTGGGGGTGCAACATATTGTGTTTTGGACTTTGGATGCCCTCATTACTTGAGAATCCTTTTTACATGACAACTCTTGGAGTTTGAGCAAGTACAAAGGAATTAAATCATATGCCTATTTTATCTCCACTTTCCTTTTGTATCATTATCAATTCATCCAATGATTTACATGCCTTGGTAAATGATGCAATCACATTTTTCAAATATTTTTCCACTTTTCTGTTTCGGCTAAGCCTGCTTTGATCTTAGCTATCTCAGCCTTCAGCTCAGTGTTCTCAGTAGCTATGTGACTTAGAGTACTCAGCTTCTTAGTCAGCTGTGAGTTTTGGCTTTTGAGCTGGCTGTTTTCCTCATTCAAAAGTGTGAGAGAGGTTTTCTCGTGCTCAAAATTTTTCATCATTTTGCCTAATGAATCATAAAGATCAGTGGGTGATGAAGTGTTTGTGCCACTATCACTATCATCAGAACTAGAATGAGATGAGTTAGAATGTATCTCATCTTCATATTCTTTTGCATCTTGTTCTTTGGCCATGAGGCATATCAAAGCCTCTTCTTCAGTGTCTGAGGAGTAATCAGCCTCACTGTTGTCTCACTCCTCCGATTCTTCCTCCCAACTAATCATCCTTATCATCTTTTATTTCTTCCTTTTTATTATTTTATTTTTCCATTATCCTCTCATTATCCCCACTAAATCTCCCACTTATATTTACTTTTCCTTCTTTTATCCACCTTTCTCCACCTTTATCTCCCATTGTTCCCAAATAACATCCATTATCTCTATTTTATTTCTTTTAAATTTTTTTGTTTTCTTTTAAAAAAAATGGTTGTGACAGCCGCCCACCAGTGCGCGCCCACGTGGTGAAAAATTAAAATTAATTTTAAAGGGTTCAAATAAATTTTGTCCAAAACTATAAGAGCCCAAGCCCACGGCCCAGATCGGGTCGTGGCCGGCCGGCAGGCGGCGGCAGCCCTCGTGTGTATTTTAAACAAAACCCACAAGCATGTATGTTCTCATTCCTTTAAAAAACATCGGTGCCCCAAAGGCCCCAACTCATTAGTCCAATTTGGGCTATACAAATCCCTCACATTTTCCAATTTTCATATCAATTCCTAGTTTTAAGTGGCTAACTTGTAGCATTAATTTCTCATTCAACCGGAATTGGTTTTGAGAAATTCAAAATGTCAATATCATCTACTCACTTAGTAGAATTTTATCATATGATTTAATTCTATTTTCCACCAATGAAAATCACTTAAATATTTGGTCAAAATCGGGTCTGCACACATTTTTCTCATAACCAAATTCCAACACAAACATTAGAAGGGCTCCCATGTGGTCTTGGGTAAAGCTGCCAAAATCACTGGGTCGGGCCGGGCTAACCCGCCGTGCTTTTTCAAAAAATCGGGTGGGATGGGCCGGACCAAATAGTAACCGGGCCACTATTTTTCGAGCCCAGGTCGGCCCAATCCATGAAAAAAAAATCGGGCCGGCCCGAGTTTTTGGGCTTAATGGGCGGGCCAAAAAAAGCCCGACCCATTTTGGGCCTAAGAAAACTTAGCCTGGCCCAGCCATGTTACCGGGCCGGTCGGGCCAGCCCAACGGATTGAGCCAAAATTGACAGCTCTAGTCGTGGGAAGTCTTTATGATGTTTAAGTTAACAAGGATTCAAGAGAGATTAATTTAATTTAATATAGCTGGAAACTACAATCACGTACCTTACAAATTAAATGAGATGGGTTATTTATAGCCTGGACTTGGGCATCACATGCCTTGTATAATGTTTTGGATCTTATGGGCCAAGAATTTAATGAATAATATAAAGAGAAAAGGGAATACCCCATTTTCCATACCCAATTCCTGCACAATGTCCATTTTCTGCTGATTTTGGACAAAAATACCATTTTCCGCTGAATTTTGACAAAAATACCCATTTTTCGCTGTTTTTTGACAAAAATACCATTTTCCGCTGATTTTTTGCGTTGGTTTCTTTTTTTTTTTCTTTGTTGTTTCAAATATGTTTGTTGTTTCTTTGTTGTTTCATACTTGTTTCATTTATGTTTCTTATATGTTTCACTTAGCCAACTTTTCATTGAATACCACAGTTGCATGGAGAAAATCTCAGTTTTGGTATGCCACAATGAACAATGGTAAGAAAATAGAGAGTATACCAACTTTGAAATAACAAGAATACTGATTCCAATGGATTGCACATTGAGCACCCTAAACGAAATCTTGGAACAACAAATTCAATTCAAAACATTTGAGCTTACTTGTCCATCATCGGCTACGAGAAGTGGACACGACTCCACTGTCAGACCAAAAAATACTTTGTATTGACTTCCAACATCGTAGAATTATTGAATGCATCAACTGTAGCGGGGAAAGACCTACTAGTAACAACTTTGCTAGTGTACGTGATATCTTTAGTTCAAGATTGCATGCAGACTTACATTGACAATTCTCTAAAACTACCAGTAAAATTACAGCATTTGGCATGCTCAACTCTGCGATTCTCGATGCATATGATCTTCTTAATCATGTTCTTGGAGTTTCTTCTTGTCCCCAAGTGTTGCTCACTAATTCAGATGGAACTTCCCTTTTGAATCCTTATTTTGATCTAATTAAATGATAAACATCTCCGCATCTGTCTTTTTTCCTCGATCACCTCTCCGAAGTTGCCTCATGTAATTTCTCTTACTATTACGACTGAGATCTGGCATGCTTTGAAACTGCGATATCATTCTCTTTTCTCGCACACATGTTTACCAACTCAAGATGCAAATCGCTTACTCGAATAAAGGTTCTAAGTCAATGTAATCATATTTGGATGAGGTAAAACTTCTTTCTTATGTAAATGAAATCGTAAAAGATATCACATGAACTAAAAGTCAAGAGTATATGGGGAAAAACTACACTATTTCTCTAAATTTAAAAGCAATTTACTTCAAACTTTTATCACATGATCCTCTGTTTCATAATTGTTTCTTACATGTTTCATTTATGTTGCTTACATGTTTCAACTGACTACACCATCATTAAGATTTACGTAACAAACAATTCTCTAAAATCATTAGGAAGTGGAGGTAGAATCTCATTGTCATTGTCATCGTCATCACCATTTTGCATCTTCAACTTAGCATGATTGTGAAGCAGATGACTGAGCCTTGCTTGTTCATTCTCTATCTCGAACGCTTCGACGTCCATAGCCTTCCCAACACTAAAGTGCTCGACATAACAAGCAACAAAAAATCCCACATTCACTATAAAAGAAATAAAAAAAGATACACAGTCAGATAGATAACACAACAAATCAAAAACAATAAAAAAGAACAAATAAATGGAAAATACATAGAAGCACAAAAGAAACATAAAAGAAACAACTTCGAAACAACATCGAAACAAACAAAAAACTTCAAATCACAATATAATAAAAGAACACAGAAAATTGGGTTTAACCTCTGAGTCTTCGCTCGACATTTCATCATCATACGTACCAACTCCAATACTAACCCATAATTAATGTTGAATGTCTCAATACTATTAGGATGATAAAATATTGGTGAATTCATGGGTTGGATGCACGCTATCAGACTCTCCAACAAGTTTAGATTTTGCAGTGATGCAAGCAATGCTAACAACAGAATGTCATTGCTACATGTTTTGGAGCTGCCTAGCACCTCCATTCCTAGATGATATCTTGAACATAAAAGTTATGTTCAAGAGGATTTAACATTCAAGATTCCTTTAATTTCCCGTAATGGCTGACACAAACTACCGACATTAAAAAACGACTAATGAAAAGCGCACTAACAGAAATTAAGATTATGGTAACCACATTTCACACAACATTATATACCAAGGCACCTAATCATATGTTTCAGGCAATCTTTTGGGCATCTTTTACTATGAAACCATCAAATATTGCAATCAAACAAGCTCAATATGTAGAAACATAAAAACTCAATTCAGCAACATTTTCAAGTCAAACGTCCAAAACAAAGACTATTATAATGAACTATTTTTACCTCACTCCATGATCACTTTTGCCCCAACCCCCTTCATCTTCTCGATAATCTTCTCTGCTTCATCCTTTGTCACCCCTTTCTTCAACAAAATTGCCGCTTTCTCCACCAAATCCTTAGCCTACTTCAACCCCAGATGCGTACACGCTCTTACATCCTTAATAATTTTAATCTTAGCAGCTGCATCGAAACCTCCCTCGAGCTTCAAATCAAACGATGTCTTCTCCTTCTTCTCCTCTTCCTTCGTCGCACCTGACCCACCTTTCCCCTTCGCCCCCGCCATTCCCGGTGCAAACCCCTTTCCAGGCATGTGGGGTATTTTTGTGCAAAGCACAAACAGACGGAAGAAGTGAAGAGGAGAAGAGGAGAAATATGGGAAGAAAGGATTCTATGCTATTAAGGTCTAAATTAGGGTATTTTTGTCATGGGATGGAGCATGTGGGGTATTTTTGTGATAGATGGGTATTTTTGTCTTTTTTCTAAAAATCGGGGTATTTGGTGTAATTTCCTCTAATATAAATATGGACTGGAGTTAATAATTGAGACACAACTAAATAATTAAATCTAATTAAAGAATAACTAATATTAAAATATTCATATGATCATATCAAATACACAAATAAAACTTAGTACAAAGGAAAATTCAGAAAAAGTTAATATAATATATTACAAGCATAAAACCCTTTGTATTCTTGTAAAATTGCAAAACATCCCTCTGTGTTAATAAAGTAAATACAAAAAAATTCCTATGTGTTTTTGTAACATGGATATTACTCATATTTTAATACATTTCCTTGAACACGTTCTCTCATCACCCTTTTAGCAAAACAAATTCACATATTTTTTTTGATTATAATATGAAGAAAAAAAAAGAAAAAAAAAAGAGAGAGAGAGAAAGAACCTTATGATAATGAGTTTCACTTTAAAATGAATCATATATGTATCTTTGATTACTTTTCATATTTTAGACTAAATCAATACTTTTAACAATAAAAGTAGTCGCACCATTGTTCAATATTGCCGGAAAACGGTTCACCTATTTTTTGAACAAATAATAGATTATATGTAAAAAATCCAAACCATGCTATATATTGCATTTTCTATTTGTTATTTTGCTTCAGTATATAACACTTCTATTTTTAACTGTAAAAAATGTTGCTCATTTTATAGAAGTTAAAAGTGGTTGTATATCTCAATTTTATCATTTATTTACTTAAAAGTAACGTGTTTAACTAATTATTCTTCATATTGCTGATTAAAAAGGATATTTTAATTTTTGTACCATTTTAAGTTGTTTTAAAATGTTCTGTACACATACTTGAAGCAGGATCCAAAGAAGAGTCATGTCATTCAACATCGTAGTAATTAATTCTCCCAATTATATCGAATTCAATCAAGTATTCTTTTGGCTCATTGACTCTTACCCACTTTTTTGGAAAAAATACAGGCTTTTACGCTTCCCAATAATTTTTGGACAAAAATATAATTCTCCCTTTATTTATATAAATTTATACTATTGCCAAAATTTCCGACTTTTTTACATTGTTGTTTTTTGTTATTTCAAACATATTTCTTCTAATCAAATTTCATTTATTTGAAAAAATAAATTTTGCCCTGTTAAATAATCTATTTTATATTCAAAATTTTATAAAAACAAGAAATATACACATAAAACAACACATATTAAAACCAAACAAATTAAAAATAATATAGAAACAACATGAGTAAAAAACACAATTCAATTTTTGATCCAATGCATGGAAACAAAAAACATGGAAACAATCAAAAACAATACGTAAAAACAATCCAAAAACAATATAGAAAACACCATATGAGCAAAAAGAACTTAAAAATATGTAAAAATTGTATTTAAACATTGAAAACCACGTGGAAAAAATAAAAAAAAACATAAGAACAACATTAAAACCGGTATGGAAACAACCCAAACCACAAGAATAACGTAAAAATATTAAAAACACCACATGAATAAAAAGATCTTAAAAGTAGGTAAAAATTGTATCTACACATTGAAATCTACATGAAAACAACAAAAAATATTATTCGAACAACATTAAAAATATTATAGAACAACATTGAAACAATAGAAACAATGTACAAAACAAAAAATGAACAAAAAACAACATAAGAAATAGGTAAAAGTTGTTTTGAAACATCGAAACAAGAAAGAAACAACAAAGAAACAAATTTAACAATATCGAAATAATATATAATATATAAAACAATACACGAGCAAGAGAAAACGAAAAAAACGTAAAAATAATCAGAAAATATTCAGCATAAAAAAGAAAAAAATAGGTACAAAAATAATAAAAACGTATTTGATGGTATTTTTTTAAAAGTTGAGGTATTTCGGATAAAGCAAAAGGCTCATATAGGACCGTCTTATGGGTCTAAATCCGTAAGACGGATCCCATTGACCTGCAAATCCTGTTGACTAGGTCCGCGGGTCAAAGCCACCTGCTGTTTTTTTTTTTTTTTGCATGTTTTTCTTCCTCAGTCAAATTAACAGTTTTATGAGAAAAAATATCGTTTTTTTAGATAAAGTATCATATTTTTTAATATAGCCACAAATTATGATTACCTTACAGTGAATGAAAAATAAATATATCAGAGTAAAAGTGTATATTATTTGAGACAAATATCATGTTTTAAGAGTAAAAGTATCTATTTTTTGAAATAAAGTATTAATATAGTCACATATTACGAATTCAATACAAAGAAAGATGAATAATAAATATGACAGAGTTAAAGTAATACTTTTATAAGTAAAAGTATTTGTTTTTTGAGATAAAGTAACATATTTTTTGATATAGTCACAAATTATGATTATATTACAATAATATATATATATATAAAACAACGTTAAAGTAACACGTTTATACGTTAAAGTATTTATTGTTTGAGATAAAGTATCATGTTTTTTAATATAATCACAAAATAGGAAATGAAGGAAAAAAGGAAAAATAGAAAATAAATATGATATAGTTAAAGTAACACTTTTATAAGTAAAAGTATCCGTTTTTTTAGATAAAGTATCATGTTCTTTAATACAGTCACATATTAGGAATTCAGTACATCTACGAAGGAAAAATATATTTGACAAGAGTTATAGTAACACTTTTATGAGATAAAGTATCAGTTTTTTGAGATAAAGTATCATGTTCTTTAGTACAGTAAAGAAAGAAAATAAATATGACGAGCTTTCGGAATTTGTAATAATTTATGAATGCGTTATATTCATGGTTATACTGAAATTACACAATAAGTACTAGTGGTGTAGTGGTGGAATAGTACCTTGCCATGGTGTAGACATGGGTTCGTTTCCCGCCTCTATATTTAGAGGCATTTTTTTTTTAATTCACCAGAGTATGAATATTAGGGTATGGATCCGGAAATTGCATAACAAGTATGAGTGGTCTAGTGGTGGAATTTGATTTCTAGCCTCTGCATAGACTTAAGTTCGATTACCAACTGCTAAATGCGTTATTTTTTTTTTAAGATATCAGTGTATGAATCCGAATAAGATCCGTCTTACGGATTATGATCCATAATACGACCATATGGGAGACCATCTCTTTGGATAATTTCTCTATTCTTTTGGGAGTCTATATAGTAAGCTGACCGTGTATTTGTGGGCCGATCTCGATCGCCCCTACCCACCTCTTCTGGGTCCATTTACCCTTATTTATAAATTTGTTTGATATTTTGTTCAGTTGTCGGGGCCCGCTGCCCCTACTTGGCTACCTATCAGTTCCTTTGCGAAAATATCGTAATTTGTATGATACTGAATATAGAATAGAATTTTTTTTTTTTTTTTGGGTAATTCTAAATTAAGAGGATTAATTGAAATCAACTTGCAAAAATATAGAAAAATCTGAGAGAAAAATCGAGACAGATGTGAAAGGAAACGTGCATTCCACTCCCCAAGAAATCAACCCCATACTTCTTCAACATTAGTCTTCTTTCATCAAGACCTAAATTATTTGGGTTTCCTCAACAAAAAATATATGTATTAAATTAAATCTCTTTCATCTCAACCCAAAAGACACTACCGCGTTGTAATCTGTAAAACCAGATTTCAAATATCATTACACTAGTGCGTTGCAATCTCTAAAACCAGATTTCAAATATCATTATCTTCAAACAAACAATCCTAAAATTTTCCCTTAACCCCATGTCTCAAAAAATAATTTAAGAAATTATTACTCTACTAGCCTCTTTTCTGTAAATTAAACCAATAACCATGCACAAAATTCAAAACCAAAAGCAGCATTACCAGGCTTTAAAGCCCGAGAACTCGTGGTTTCTGGGACTCGCCGTGGTGGGTCTGATCGGCGGCGCGTTGCTCTTCGTTTCGCTCCTGCGGACCAACAGCTCTTCCCAACTCCTCTGCGGAGGCGCGTGGGGAGGACGCGCCGGGGAGAACGCGACGACGCTCCAGCTGGAAGCTATACTCCACTACGCAACGTCGCGAATCGTCCCGCAGCAGTCCCTCGGCGAGATCTCCGTGTCTTTCGGCGTGCTCCAATCCATCGGGCCGAGCAATTTCCTCGTGTTCGGGCTCGGACATGATTCACTGATGTGGGCCGCACTAAATCCACGTGGCAGGACGCTATTCCTGGAGGAGGACCCTAAGTGGGTCCAGACTGTGCTAAAAGACGCTCCTGCCCTCCATGTCAACACCGTCCGCTACCGCACTCAGCTCTCCGAGGCCGACGGATTGCTGCAGCATTACCGTACGGAACCGGACTGTTCGCCTAACAACTCATTCCTACGTGGCAACCATAAATGCAGGTATTACAAATATTATTTGTTGTGTGGTTTACATTCTTCAATAATGTAATGTAATTGGAAAAGTAATTGAGTAGTCAACATTTCCTTCAAATATATCTATAATTTTTGCTTTTCATTTTTTTACTTGATAAATACGTATTAATTGTGTTACATCTTTTTTTATAAATATACACATCTGGAAATGAATCATCACATTAAAATAAATTATCCAAAAAAATAATTTTGGGATGCAAGGACTATATTAATATGTATGAATTTATGCAATAAATGCCATTTATTTCATGTTTCAACTCAAAATTGACTGAGTAGATTTTTTTTTTATATATAAACACTTGTACCTATAAAAAATATCTTGAATTTTATAATCTTAACAAATACATAATTATGTTTATCTTAATAAAAAAAATTATTTATTGTTATATAAAATGCGATTTTTGTATATATTTTCTCACATATAAAGAAATAGTGTTCAATATTAGAAATATATTCCTTTTATTCTTTTGACGAATTTCATTTTTAGTGAGATATATTTCAACGGAGTTTACACTTTACAAAATCCCAATAATCCTGAATTTGGTAATTATGGGTGTAGGTTAGCACTAAATATGCTATCAGACGAGGTGTACGATACAGAGTGGGACATGATAATGGTGGACGCACCACGGGGTTACTTCGCGGAGGCGCCGGGAAGGATGGCGGCGATTTACTCTGCGGCGGTGATGGCAAGAAACCGGAAAAAATCAGGTGTGACGCACGTATTCGTGCACGACGTGGACCGCAAGGTGGAGAAGATGTATGCGGAGGCTTTCTTGTGCAAGAAACATTTGGTGAAAGCTGTAGGGAGGCTATGGCATTTCGTGATACCGCCGGCGACTAACGTCAACAGTGACTTTTGCTAGGATGCGCGACATGACATTCATTATACTGCCAAAGTCAGAAAGGACAAATTTCTCTCGGTCTTTGTTCGTGAAAGGACAAGTGGGGTCTTCGTTTTCTTTTTTTTAGTACACTATTTCACATGGAGCAGCTCATAAATTTCACCCTATCTTTATAAAAGAAAATAATAATGTTTTTGTTAATTCATGCCTGATAATTGGTACAGGTGTAGCTGATTAGGGGCAGCCACAGTTTCGAAACCGCCGACTTCGGTTCCAAAACCGCCGGTTCTGGTTCGTCATTATGGAGGAACCGGAACTGGAACCGTTTTCTCACTGTTCCGGTTCCAAAATCGGAACCGATGATTTCAGTTTCGGTTTCGGTTTGGAACCCGGTTTCGGTTTTTATCTTTAGATAATTCTTTTATTTTTTGAAAATGGTTTATCAATTTCAGTTACAAAAAAAGGGAAAAGGAAGAAAAAGACTTGGACTTAATATTCAATTAAGTTTTGTATTTAATATTATAATAATATTAAGCTGTCTATATATACTATTAGAGTATAGATAATCAAAGTTCACGCAGTTTGCTTATAACATTTGGTTTAAAATGTGTCTCATTTAGTTACAAATATAAAACATTACAATAAATATTTAACATTTTCTCTAGCATATTTCAACCAAAAAGCATAAAAATTGTTTGTTTTAACCTTGAAACCGACGGTTTTAATTGTCGGTTCCACATATGGTTCTAACCGACAGTTAAAACCGCCGGTTCCACGGTTTTTGAGACCAAGGAACCGGAACCAAAATCGGTCTACACGGTTCCATATTGTTGCTACTGTCATCAATTTTGTTGATAAGAAAGTCCAATTTGGTGCATGATGAAGAGGTTGTAGATCAGTACTTTAGTCTCGCGACTTTGGTGGTAAAGTATCATATGTATTGTTAACTTTTTATTATGTTAATAACAATTAAAAACATATGACATTATTTTGTTAATTTTCACAGCAAAAACAAATGGTTGTCTTCCTAGAAGAGGAAAATCACCGGAAAGCTGAAGAACTAAAGTCATATGTTTGGGAAAATGTCCCTTTCAAATGGCAAACAAAAGACAACAATATTGATTGTGGTGTTTTCCTAATGCTCAATATGGAAAACTTTGTTAGAAGAGTTTACTCGTCTCCGAATTTGTCAAAGGTACGAATATTCTTTTAAACAAAGAATTTGTAGTTTATAATTATTTCATCTGATTTGATATCTGTTTTTTTAAGCCCGTGGAAAGACGCAAATTGAGAGTTATATACTGCACAAAAATCATTCTATCTGATTTGAATGAATTGAAAGGGGACATGGAACAACAAGTGATTAAATTCAAAGAAACCATCAATGTACCTGAAGAAAGCCACCAAGAAAGTCACGAAGAAACAAAAAATGAAGCAAGAGAATCTGCGATTGTTTTTTTTTTTTTTTTTTTATATCAGAAAAACTTTAATTGTTGATACACTATGATGAGAATTGTGAATGTTGACTGTCATTTAGTTGCTGAAAAGCATTCATTTTGTTTGCTGAAAACTATTCGTTTTTTCCTGAAAGTATAGTCCATGAAAATTTTCGTAATTTAAGTCTGATCGTACTTTTGATCCCTCTCGTTACATCGATCACATGTTGCGAGGGTAATGTAATTTTAGGCACCAAATTGAATTCATTTGGTTGTTCTAAATGAAATTGAATAAGCATGTTCAGTGGTCGACTTTTACTAAAAGGAACCAAAATTAAATGACTTTTGGAGCTTGAATATTTTTGACCAAACTTGTAGATTTTAGTAACATAGCAAATGGAATCTTAATCTCCAAAATCAAGTTTCCTTCAAAAAAATTAGTTGAGTTCAACTTTTCAAGTTCAGCTGAGACACTAAGCAAACTTGGATTATGTATACTTCTGAAACAACCAAAAACATCAATAATTATGTTAAAAGTATCGGTGATTATGTGAAAAGTATCACTGTTCTGCACTGGGATATTTAAAATATGGAAACATAATGTGTATGTTAAAAGTATTTAAATTTCCTCAAAAGTATTATAAATTACCTTAAAAGTATCTGTATTCTACACTTCGACATGTAAAATATTAAAAATATAATTGTGCATGTTAAAAGTATGAGAAATTGTAATAAATGTATCATAAATCGCCTCATTACAACTGATAGTTTTAAACAAAATATCTCTAAAATAACCGAGCATTTGGAGTCTTTGAACCAAAGGCTTGAGAAAAAAATCAGACACATCAGTCGTTTTCTTCTTGCTCTTTTCCAAATTTTCATTTATTCTTTTTCTTCTTCTCTTTGTTACAGACCGTGTAGGATCTTGTAATGTATTAGATGTATTTGAAACAACAGACGATTCATTTTGCCCGGTGAAAATCTGCGCATTGTCAAGGCAGTAATAGCAAGAAAATCCCTATCGTAGCCTTCATCAATGATTCTCCTTGCTTCTTCATTTCCTTGGCAGTTCAACGCAAGATTATAATATCTTCGATCCATTTCACGATGCCAAGGAATGCAATCATTAGGCTCTTCAGGCTTCACAACTCTCTTATAAGATGTCCTATACTTGAGATTTTTCCATTCATGTCCATCTCTTCAGATTATATATTTCCGGTATCTTGACATGATAATGAAGATGAAGGACCTGTAATGAATGGAAACACAAAATACCACATTCTTCAAATTTCTTACAAGTGCACGTTATCATCCTTCATAAAGGATCAAACATCACTTTATTTACATCTCCACCCCAAGATGAGAAGAAATCTCGTAAACATTCAATACCTCATCCTTATGAACTAGAGTACAAGTAGCAGAAATTTATGCAATAAACTCAGTCTCAAAGTCTTTAACCAATGTCAATGTTTATACCTCAGAAGCGTACTTTAACAGCCCAATTAATAGTATGGCAATTGCTGGTATTGATCTTGATGATTGGAATTCATCATTTAGTTCTTTCATTCTCCGATTCTTCACTAGTTCCTTAAAAATACCATAAAAATCAGTCAAACTTGTGGTCTTCTTTGCATTGAATCCCATGACATTGTTAGTACTTTCACTCATTTGTGAGGAAAGTATTCCATTAGAAAAGAAGTATTTGCTTAAGGTTGTGCACCATTTGTCCTTTAGTTCATACAATCATTTGAACCATGTTTGATCCTCCAATCCGTATGTTGAAATCATGTTGCTCCAATAGTTCTTAAATTCAGCTTCATCTTGAATTCTGAAGAGTGTTATGTCCACTTTGCCTTTGGTGAAACCATTGTCAGTTAGAAATGGAGACAATGTATCATACCATGCTCTTCGTGCTTGTTTCAATCCATACAATGCTTTCTTGAGCTTGTACACCTTATCTCCAATAGTCTTATGCTCAAAACCTGGAGATTGTTCAACATAGACTTCTTCCTCTAACAATCCATTTAGAAATGCATTCTTCACATCCATTTGATACACAGTGAAGTTCTTATGTGCATCATAAGGATGAAACATCCTTATTGCTTCCATTCTTGCAACATGAGCAAATGTTTCATCAAAATCTATACCCTCTTCTTGGCAATACCCTTTGGGTACCAATCTTGCTTTGTTTCTTACAACAAATCCTTCCTCATTTATCTTGTTTCTGAAAACCCATTTTGTGCCAATAACATTTTGATGGGTTGGCCTCTGCACTAATTCCCATACTTTGTTTCTTTCAAACTGATTAAGCTCTCCTTGCACGGCTTGAATCAATGTGTGTCATCCAATGCTCGAGACACATCTTTAGGCTCTATCTGGGAAATAAAACAAGTGAACATAGCTTCATGCTATGCTCTGGATCTGGTTCTTATGCCATATCTAACATCTCCAATAACTAACTCTTGTGGATGGTCTCTCACCCATCTCACATCAGGTTGGTGTAAGTCTGTTTGGATTCACCGTCCTCGCTTGGCTAAGTTGTCTTGAACAACTCTTTCATCTTCATTTAGTGTAGACTTTCCGGTGTCTTTGAGATTCACTATCTCATCTTCATCCGGGTTGGTTTGATTGACTTATCACTAACCCTTTTGTATAGTTGGTGATTCAAATTTTATCGCCTAACTCTTCAATATCTTCTCCATTTATATTAGGTTTATCAAAAACCACATCGATAGACTCTTCTGTAACCATAGTCCTCTTGTTCAACACTCTATAGGCTTTGCTCTCAGCTGAGTATCCCAAAAAGATACCTTCATCAGCTTTAGCATCAAAGGCCTTTAAATTATCTTTGCCATTGTTATGGATGAAACATTTACATCCAAATATCCTGAAATATCCAACATTTGGCTTTCTCCCTGTCCAAATCTCATATGGAGTCTTGGTCAATTGCCTGATGATCATGCATGTATTTTGAGTATAGCATGCTGTGTTAATGGCTTCAGCCCAAAATCTCTAGTAAGCAATCCAACTTCATTGCCTAACATGGTCCTTGCGGCCCCAAAATCGACTTCCTATGTCGATCTTATTTTTATAATGGTTTGGCTCTTTTCATTTTGAACTCTTTTCATTAGTTGAGGTAACATCTGCAAAGTTTCCTTCTTTTTACACATGAAGATTGTCCATGTATATCTTGAGTAGTCATCTACCACTACTAAGGTGTATTTCTTTCCACTTATGCTGGCTGGCTCAACTGGACCAAATAAATCCATATGCAACAGATGTAATATCCTTGTTGAAGAAGGACTTGGCTTATCCTTGAATGAAGACTTTATTTGCTTCACATCTGGCATGCATCACATACACTTTCTTTCTTGTACACTGAGTCTGGCAATCCTTCTACAAGATGACTCCTTACAAGCTTGTTGATTGTCTTGAAATTCAGATGACTCAGCTTCTTGTGCCACATCCAACCTGATTCAGCTGTACTCTTTGCTAGCAGACAAGTGCTTGGTTTAGCAGTAGACCAATCTACAACATACATATTCTTCTGTCTTGATCCTTGCAGCAATATTTCATTTGATTCAGCATCTTTGATCTGGCACACTCCCATGTTGAATCCAACATTGTAGCCTTTATCATAGAGTTGGTTGATGCTTAACAAGTTGAAGTTGAGGCCTTCAAGATAAGCAGCATCTGTGATTTCCAATCCATTCTTCTTGATAGATCATATGCCTTTGATTTCCTCTGGAGCTTCATTTCCTCCAAATATGACTTTTGCACCTCTAATCTCCTTCAACCTTGACAGGTTTTTCTTGTTTCCTGTCATATGTCTGGAACAACCACTATCCATGTACCAGGTTCCTTGGCACTCAGCTGTTCCTTGAACCTGCAATCAAGGAAATCAGTTTTTAGGTACCCATACTTGCTTGTGTCCTAAAGGGTTAGTGCTATAAGATGATCCAACCAACCTATAACCAAAAGACTTGACTCTAAGAGGTTGCCATCTATCAGTGCCATAATCATAGTGCACATTAGCAAATTGCTTGGGGGTTTTAGGTTCATACAGTTGTCTCTTTTGTCTGTATGTCTGTGTTTAGTGTTCAATGTGATATATTGATGTTTTGAACTCTTCTACTAAGTTGGTACATCTATATTAACTAGGTACTAGTAGTTTTATAGCATGAAATAGATTATGATATATTAAAAAAAAAGAATATTAAGAAGGGTAAAATTTTGAATGTTATTTCTTTTAATGAGTGTGGCAACCATTGGGTCCAATCCCTATACTTTCTCCTACAATTGGTCTTGTTGCATATCATGTTTGTAATGATCACTTTGATAGTGGTTATTACGAAACAGTCATATCATGATAGTTACGAAACAACCACATTTATGGGGACTATTATGAAACAACTACATTTATGATGAATGCTATGAATTCTATTAATTCCCATAATCAAATGGGGATTTGAATTGTTTTTGGTATTCCACTATATATAGCAGCAAGATTAGTCTTTTGGGTTATCAGAATATGTTCCCCAGGAAGCCTAAGAGCTTCTCTTCTTCTTCTATGAACTCTGGGTGCTCAAATTGTTGTCTCAAGTAACTTAGCTTCCAGTTCCTCCATTCCCTTAATCTCTCTTGAACATCAGGATATACATGAGATAGCATTATCACATCATCATCATCTCCTTCCTCCTAAATAGTGGCAAGTAGAGCATGCTCCTCCTCAGGTTCATTGGCATTGGTCTGAGGGGATTGGACATCTCTTTCCTTATTAAGCTCAGCTGTTTCAGCTCCGTGTTCTTCCACATCCATTTCTCAAGTAGCTGGGTCTTCTACAGTCTGCTCATCGACATCAGAAGTCTTCTCTTTATCCATGGTGGCTGCATCTCCACCATCCTTTTCTTTCGACTGCTCTTCTTGAGTTTCAACAATCTCTTTCTCAGGCTTCTCTGGCTGAGTGTGATGGCTCAAAAGCTACCCTAGAAAACCGTAGGCAAGTGCACCTATCGTTTTATAGTATAGATTATTGAGTACCGAGTGTCATTCCCACGAGGATTGTAAGTACTAATAATTACCGTGTTTTTGTTATCTAATCTAACAATTTTCAGAGTTTTTGTTTGTTAAAATGGAAAATGAAAAAAAGAGAATTTAAAAATAATTGCAACTTACAAAAGATCAAATAAAAGTAGATTGTAGAATAAGAAATCAAGAGCTAGAAATGTGTTTGAATGTAAATCCCTCTAGAATGTTTTTGTGATTCAACAAGATAAAAATACAACCATAAGCCCTTAAGCAAAAACCAACCTCTTCTAATAAAACCTCATGTTATGTGGACCGTAGAAATTCCCGATTTAAGTTAAACCCTTTCTCAAGGTGAAAAACTCCTAATCTCAAGTTGATTAACTGAAATCTCTTTCTAGTTAAAACCCCCAAGATTGCATTATAACGATTTGTGAATTCCCATATTAGGTTTGACCCTAATCCAGAAGATTTATGTCGTCCTATATCTAGGATTGCATGCAACTCTTTTCACTTATACAAGTTCTTTTTCACCATAAATCTCTCGATTACCCGATGAAGAATAGAAATCAAATTAATATCCCGGAAATATTAACTCGAATGAAATAAGCATGATATAAGTGAATCACACAAGACATGAGAATTTTATTAAAAATATTCAATCCAAAAATCATAAATCCATTCTAGAGTTCATTACATTCAAACACTTAGAAATTTAGCTACACATGGCTTTGACAAAAGAGTAAACTACACAAGAAGATTTGAATAAAATGAACATTGTGTACTTAGCTCTTATTCAAGACCAATCCAAGACTTCTTCCTTGGTTGATTGAAATGATGTTGAGCTCCAAGCCTTCTCCTCTATTGCTCTTCAACTTCCAACTCGACCTCTCTTTTATCCTCTCAATGAATTTGCTTTGAAAGAGTGAATGAATCAATGAATTATGAATGGAATGCCATCTCCAACCCAAACACTTGGCTTTTATAGACATTCTTGTTGTGAAATAACACATTAACAATGTCAACTTTTGCAAATAATTGTTCCACTACCATAGTTGGGTTGTTGAATCCTTGTTTTCTTATGATCATTGAGGGAATAATGGGACTTAATGCACCAGAATGAGATGTAAAAGTGGTTCAAAAGTTGTACAAAAGCAAAAAGGAAAAGCCCCCATAATTTCCGCACAGAAAAGTTAAGTCTAGAGGGACAAACACGGCCGTGCTTAAAAGAACGGCCTGGCTATGTTCGTCAAAAATGATGAACACGGCCGTGCTTTTGAAGCACAGCCAGGCCGTGTTTTGCACGCAATTTCAGGATTTTGACATGGTGTGCTTTTAAACACGGTTTGGGCGTGTTTTCCTTGTCGTCATGATGAACACGGCCGTGCTTTCAAAGCACGGCCAGGGTGTGTTTTTCAGCTTTTCTTATTTTTCCTCTCTTTGAAGCATGGCCATATTTCCCAACACACTAGGGGTGTGTTTTGCACCAATTTGAGTCTTCTTGCCTTCTTGTCGATCAATGTTAGACTTTGTTTTTGTTCGTATTTTCATACGAAATCCATATGAGTTTGCTTCAAGTCTTTACCTTCATTTAAAACAAGCCAATGTGATTTTTCTTGAATTTATTGATTAATGAACTAAAAAGTTAAAGAAATAATCTAAAAAAAAAGAGTTATAAAAATGTGAACAAAAATGCACTTATCAGAGTGGCAGACTCAGACTTCTTATACAGTCTTCTTCTCTTGGTCTTAACAAGAGGAACTTCTTCCTCTTTAGCTTCTTCTTCGGTGGCTTCTGGCTCCACCATTTCTATCTTCTTCGCTGCAGCTGGCTTGCGAGGCACAACTGAGCGTTTTTTCTTCATGACCGGAGAAGAAGTAGATGTATCCTTCTCGGTCTCGGCTGCATGGGTAGGTCCATCTCGATTTGTTCTTCAGGGGAGTGCTTTTGGCTCTACTGCGGCAGGGGCCGCCGAGCCTTCTTCGACTTTCTTTGGGCACGTCTTTGGCTTAGCTGCAACAACTCTCTTCTTTTGGATTGACTTAGGAGAGAGAGTTGGGGTGGTTGCAACTGTGTCTTCTGGCGCAAGGTCAGCTGATTCACCCTCGCTTGTGTCAGTTTTCCTTGCATGCGCTTGCCTCTGAGCGACTGACAAGTTTTCCTTGAACATCTTTTTATTTACATGGAATGGCTTTCCATGTCGCAGGGCAATCCCCTTCATTTCCATGAGTTGACCAATCACCAGGCCATACCCTAAAGAGCTTCCAAACAGCCCATCCTTCTTGATGGTCTTGTTGATCAATTTCTGGCATATTCGGCTGAAGACAAACTCAATCCAGTTTTCCTTCTTTTATTCCATAATGGCAGCCATCACCACCAACTTAGTTCGAGACAACTAATTAAAGCTGCCGAACTTCATGTCGATGCACTTGGACACAATGTCCATCAGTTTGTGGTAATCATCTTTTATCAAAGCCTTTTTGGTTGTATAGACAGCCTTCACAGCTAACTCGGGCTTGGCGATTTCCTTCCAAGCAGCAGCTAGGTTTACGTCCTTCTCAGTAATCTCCTTTAGCCCTTCAATAGGCAGTTTGCAGTGTTCAACAAGGTCAGCAGTAGTGATCTTGATCTTCTTGCCGTGTACGGATGAGAGAATCTCATCATCACGGACTTCAACATTGACATAGAATATGGCAACTTCTTCTAGGTACGTATGAGAAAACTCCATCATGAGAAAATCCTTCAGACCGAATTCTCGAACTTTTCGGCGATCTTCTTCACCGGGGCCTTATCAGCACCCTGTTTCAGCATCCTCTCGAAGTCTACTGTCGATCCCGAGTGGATCTTTTCAGACATCTTAACAAAATCATACGATGCTTCCATTATCGTAGAAAATAAACGATGAATAAGGCAAAAAATCTTGTCTTTTGGAACTAGGGTTTCACAACTTTCACAGAGATAGAACTTTGCTATCCTTTGCTTTTCTTGCTGAAGACGAGTGTTTGTGAGGAGAGACAAAAAATAGATTTTGGCTTATATTGGACTTGAAAGGACGGTTTCTGAAATTTGAAAAATTAAATCAAAATCGACGATCAGGATTTAACCTTTGAAACCGCATTAAATGCAGCATCAATTATATCCAATCATAGTCAAAACGTGCAACTTTTGTTCTGACATCATAATTATGGTGACATAATTCTTAAAAACATTCCCTCTCGCAGAAAACCACTGCGTTTTGTCACTTAGCTCATAAATAACTCAGCTAACTTCCAAAAGTGACTTAACTCTGCTTCTCTCTTCACATTAGATCACTCAGCTGTTAGCTAACTCGATACAGCTGATTTCCTGTCTTGGTTGTTTCACATGGATGAAATGTGAAACTTGCTTATATTTTCTTTCTCTCTTCTTTGTCTCTGCTGATTGAGTCTTCTGAGTGTCCTAACTCTGCTCAATGAATCCTAGCTCATTCTTAAGCTCTTCAAATCTCGATTCACATAGAGGTTTTGTGAATATGTTAGCTAAATGCTTATCAGTTGAGATGTATTCCAGGGTGATGTCCTTCTCTTTAACATGATCTCTTATAAAATGATATCTGACATCAATATGCTTTGTTCTTGAGTGCAACACTGGATTCTAAGTGATTGCAATAGCACTAGTATTATTACACATATTTGGAATTTCTCTTTTTTCTATATCATAGTCTCTCAGCTGTTGTCTCATCCAGAGAACTTGGGCACAAAAGCTGCCCGCAACTACGTGCTCTGCTTCAGCTGTGGATGTAGCTATTGAATTTTGTTTCTTGCTGAACCAAGAAATCAATCTATTTCCAAGCATTTGACAAGTATCTGATGTACTTTTCCTATCCACTCTACATCCAGCAAAATCTGAGTCTGAGTAGCCTACTAGCTTGAATCCTCCTTCTTTTGGATACCATAAGCCGACATCCTGGAATTCCTTCAAATACCTTAGGATTCGCTTAGTTGTAGTCATGTGACTCGATTTTGGTGCAAATTGAAATCTATCACATTCACCTACAAAAAAGGTGATGTATGGCCCGCTTGCTGTTAAATAGAGCAATGATTCAATGAGGGCTCTATATCTGGTTAGATCAATAGCTTTGCCATCTGCATACATATCCATCTTGACTGATGTGTTCATAGGAATCTTTACTGATGACTTTTCTTCCATACCAAATTTCTTAATTAAATCTCTGGTATATATGGTTTGACTTATGAAGGTTACATCCTTCAATTGCTTGACTTGAAGTCCTAGGAATAAAGTGAGCTCTCCCATCATGCTCATTTTAAATTTGCCTTGCATGAGGTCTGAGAACTTATCACACAACTCTTTGTTTGTGGATCCAAAAATAATATCATCCACATATATTTGAACAAGTAGTACACTCTCTCCATCTTGAATCCTGAAGAGTGTTTTGTCAACATTGCCTTTGGTGACTCCATTGTCAGTTAGAAATTGAGACAATGTATCATACCCTGCTCTTGGTTCTTGTTTTAATCCATATAATGCTTTCTTGAGCTTGTAGACCTTTTCTCCAGTAGTTTTCTGCTCAAAACCTCGAGGTTGTTCAACATAGACTTCTTCTTCGAACAGTCCATTTAGAAATGCACTCTTCACATCCATTTGATATACAAGTAAAGTTCTTATGTGCAGTATAAGCAAGAAACATCCTTATTGCTTCCAATCTGGCAACAAGAGCAAATGTTTCATCAAAATATATACCTTCTTCTTTGCAATACCATTTGGCTACCAATCTTGCTTTGTTTCTTACAATAGATCCTTCCGCATTCCTCTTTTTTCTGAAAACCCACTTAATACCAATAACATTTTGGTGGGTTGACCTTTGAAATAATTCCCATACATTGTTCCTTTCAAACTGATTCACTCTTCTTGCATGGCCTGAATCCAATGTGTGTCTTCTAATGCTTGAGACACATCTTTAGGCTCTATTTGGGAAATAAAACAAGTGAACATAGATTCATGTTGTGCTCTGGATCCAGTTCTTATGCCATCTCCAACATCTCCCATAACTAACTCTGGTGGATGGTCTCTCAGCCATCTCACATCTGGTTGGAACAAGTCTGCTGGATTCAGCCGTCTCGCAACTAAGTTGTCTTGAACAATTCTTTCATCTTTATTCAGCTCCAAACCTTCCAGCTGTCTCTGAGATTCCGCTATCTCATCATCATCAGGGTTGAGTGGTCTCACTCCAGCTTCAACATAAGGATTCTTCTGCATAGTTGGCTAATTCAGCTTATCAGCTAACAATTCAATCTCTTCTCCATTCATATTTGGTTCATCAAAAATCACATGGATAAACTTTTTTGTTACCATAGTCCTCTTGTTCAGCACTCTATAAGCTTTACTCTCAGCTGAGTATCCGAAAGAGATAAGTTCATCATCTTTAGCATCAAAAGCCTTCAAATTATCCTTGACATTATTATGGATGAAGCATTACATCTAATATCTTCAAATATCCAACATTTGGCTTTCTCCCTGTCCAAATCTCATAGGGAGTATTGGTCAGTTGTCTATTAATCATGCATCCATTTTGAGTGTAGCATGCTGTATTTATGGCTTCAGCCTAAAATCTCTTAGGTAATCCATCTTCAGCTAACATGGTTCTTGCAGCTTCCTTGAGAGTTCGTTTTCCTTCTTTTTTTACTCCATTCTCATTGTGGAGTTCTTGCTGCTAATAACTCATGGGCAATACCATTTTCAACACAATACTGAGTTATTATCCTATTGATAAACTAAGTTTCTCTGTCAGATCTTATCTTTATAATGATTTGACTCTTCTAATTTTGAACTCTTCTCATCAGCTGAGGTAACTTCTGCAGTGTTTCCTTCTTTTTACACATGAAAGTTGTCCATGTATATTTTGAATAATCATCCACCACTACTAAGGTGTATTTCTTTCCACTGATGCTAGCTGGCTCAACTGGACCAAGTAAATCCATATGCAACAGATGTATTATCTTTGTTGAACAAGGACTTGGCTTATCCTTGAATGATGATTTGATTTGCTTTCCCATCTGGCATGCATCACATGTACTTTCTTTTTTGTACACTGAGTCTGGAAATCCTTCTACAAGATGACTCCTTGCAAGCTTTTTGATTGTTTTGAAGATTAGATGACTCAGCTTCTCATGCCACAACCAACTTGATTCGGCTGTGCTCTTTGCTAGCAGACACATGCTTGGTGTAGAATTAGACCAATCTACCACATACATATTCTTTTGCGTTGAAACTTGCAGCACTATTTCATTGGATTCAACATCTTTGATCTGGCATATTCCCATGTTGAATCCTACATTGTAGCCCTTGTCACAGAGTTGGCTGATAATTAACAAGTTGAAGTTGAGGCCTTCAACATAAGCAACATCTGTAATTTCTAATCCATTTTTCTTAATCTCCCCTGGATCTTCATTACCTCCAAATATGACTTTAGCACCTCTAATCTCCTTGAATCTTGACAAATTTTTCTTCTTTCCTTTCATAGGTCTAGAACAACAGCTATCCATGTACCAGGTTCCTTGGCACTCAGTTGTTCCTAGAACCTGCAATCAAGGAAGTCAGTTTTTAGGTACCCATACTTGTCTGGGTCCGGGGGTTAGTGCTATAAGATGTTCCAATCAACCTATAGCCAGATGATCTGACTCTAAGAGGTTGCCATCTAACAGTGCCATAATCATAGTACACATTAGCAAATTGCTTGGGGGTTTTAGGATCATACAACTGTCTCTTTTGTCTGTATGCCTGTGTGTGTTTTAGCAATTGCTTTATTGGGATAGTTGTGGTATTTCTGAGTGTAGTGCTTGGGTGTATATATGTGCTGATAATAGCTCTTTTTCCTTTGGAATGACCTTTGCTGAAGTTTAGGTCTTTGCCATTTTGACTTGTATTCCATAGGTCTTTGCTGATGTTTCACATTATTCCAATCAGCTTGGTTTGGATAGTTTCTACCATTCCCATCATATGTATTTCTATGATGAAATTTCTAGGGTATTTGGTAGCTCTGTTTGCTTCTTACAGAGTACTTTCTGTTAGGAGTCCGTTTGAGGACTGTCAATTTCTTCTGTTTGTCCTTTCAAAGATACTCAATCGCTTCTTTCCTTTCTCTTTGTAACAAAGGCCAGTATGATTTTGATTGTGCTTTGGAGTGAATGTGGGTGCAACATTTGGTGTTTTGGGTTTTTGGAATGCTTCATTGCTTGAAGATCCCTTTTCCAAAATCACTCTTGGAGTTTGACTATGCACAAAGGAATTATAACATATGCTGTCTTGTCTCCACATTCTTTTTGACTCATGATTAGTTAATCCAATGATTTAGATGCTTTTATAAATGAGGCAATCACATTTTTAAGATCTTTTTCAATCTTTTCTGTAGCAGCTAACTCTGCTATGATCTTGACATTTTCAGCCTTCAACTTAGTATTCTCATCGCCCTATGTGAGTCGAAAAGACTCTACTCTTTTTGTCATTTTGTGAGTTTTGGCTTTTAAGCTAGATGTTCTCCTCATTTAAAAGTGTGTGTGAGGATTTGATGTGTTCAAAATCTTTCATCATTTTGCCTAATGAATCATAAAGATCTGTGGGTGATGAAGTGTGTCAGAATGAGATGAGTTAGAGTGTACATCATCTTCTTGATCTTGTTCTTTCGACATGAGGCAGATCATAGCCTTTTCCTCAGAATCACTTGAGTAGTCTGCTTCACTACTAGCTGAGTCTGCTGTCTCTTTGCACTTGGCTGGCTCAGCAGTCTCAGCAACCAACATGGCTTTCTTCTTTTCCTATCTTCTTTCCCTGAAGACTTTTCTTTCTTATTCATTTCTATACTTGTTGACTGGTGGATATGATCAGTCAACTGCAAAATGTCCTGGTTGTCTGCAATTCCAACACAGGTTCTCAACTCTTTGATCAGCTCTGCCTGTTCTTTGATTTTCAGCTCTTTGATGCTCATCTCTCTTGGGTGGCCTTTCTTCCCTTGCCTTGGAAGGTGCTGAATGTCTTTGGAGATTTCACCCTTGTTAAAACATAAATCTGCACTGGGATGGTCGATAGCCGATTTGAAGGGAATCAACCCTTCTATAGTGATGCATAAAATCCTCATGGAGGACTCTTACAAGCCATCTATTGAACGCCAAAGACGGCTTAATCCGGCAATGAAAGAAGTAGTTAAAGCTGAGGTTCTTAAGTGGCTTAAGGCTGGCATCATTTTTGCCATATCTGATAGCTCATGGATAAGTCCAGTGCAAGTAGTTCCGAAAAAAGGGGGGATGAATGTGGTGAAAAATTCCAATAATGAGTTAATATCTACACGACGGTGGTCGGGTGGCGAGTATGCATAGATTACAGGAAACTAAACAAAGCCACTCGAAAAGACCACTTTCCCTTGCCTTTTATTGATCAGATGTTGGATAGGTTGGCTGGATATGACTACTATTGCTTTCTAGATGGATATCCGGGTTACAATCAGATTGCGATTGCTCCAGAAGATCAGGAGAAAACCACATTCACATGTCCTTATGGTACCTTTGCATTACGAAGGATGCCTTTTGGGTTGTGTAATGCGCCACCATATTTCAGAGATGTATGATGTCTATTTTTCATGGCATGGTGGAGGAAATTATGGAGGTCTTTATGGATGATTTTTCGGTGTTTGGTAATTCTTTTGATCAATGCCTCCATAATTTATCTCTGGTTCTACAAAGGTGCCAAGACACAAATTTAGTGCTTAATTGGGAAAAATGTCACTTCATGGTGAAAGAAGGCATTGTGCTTGGTCATCGAGTATCTGCGGCAGGATTAGAGGTGGATCGGGCGAAAATAGTGGCGATTGAAAAATTACCACCTCCGGGAAATGTAAAAGGGATTCGGAGTTTTTTAGGGCATGCTGGTTTTTATCGTCGATTCATTAAAGATTTTTCAAAATAACCAAGCCCTTATGTAATCTTCTCGAGAAAGATGTGCCTTTTTGTTTTGATGATCTTTGTTTGCAGGCTTTTGAGCACATTAAGAAGGCACTTATTTCCGCTCCTATTATGGTGGTACGGATTGGACACAGCCTTTGAGCTCATGTGTGATGCTAGTGATTAAGAGGGGCGATGTTGGGGCAAAGACGAGATGAAATTTTCAAGGCCATCTATTATGCAAGCCGGACATTGGATGGCCTTGAAAATTACACCACCACGGAAAAAGAGATGCTCGCAGTTGTATTTGCGTTTGACAAGTTTCGGGCTTACTTGGTGGGTACCAAGGTCATTGTTTACACTGATCATGCTGCTATTTGGTACCTCTTTGCGAAGAAAGATGCGAAACCACGACTGATTAGATGGATTCTCCTTCTTCAAGAATTTGACATTAAGATCTGGGATAAAAAGGGTAGCGAGAATATGGTAGCCGACCATTTATCGAGGTTAGAGCAGCCCAATGAGCTAATTGAAGTTCCAATTCAGGAGTCTTTCCCGGATGAGCGTATTTTGGTAGCAGAAGCTCATCTCCCATGTTATGCTAATTTTGTGAATTATCTGGCTGGGGGAGTTTTGCCTCCGGATTTGACTTCACATCAGAAGAAGAAATTTATGCATCATGTTAAATCATATTTATGGGATGATCCGCTTTTGTTCAAAAGGTGTGCGGATTCAGTTATCCGACGTTGTGTGCCTCAAGAGGAGGTAGAGGAGATTCTACAGCATAGCCATTCTGCCCCATATGGTGGTCATTTTGGGCCAACCCGCACGGCCGCTAAGGTATTGCAATATGGTTTTTATTGGCCTTTCTTATTCAAAGATAGCTATACTTTTGTGCAGACTTGTGACAGGTGCCAGTGAGTTGGCAACATTTCCCGACGCCATGAATTACCTCTCACCAACATGATGGAAGCAGAATTGTTTGATGTTTGGGGGATTGACTTTATGGGTCCATTTCCCCCTTCATTTGGACATGCCTACATCCTTATTGCGGTTGATTATGTTTGTAAATGGGTGGAGGCAATTGCCACGCCTACCAATGATGCCAAGGTAGTATTGAAATTTTTACACAAGCACATATTCACTCGTTTTGGCACTCCTAGGGCTATTGTTAGTGATGAAGGTACTCATTTTTGCAATAAACTGTTTAATAACCTTCTCTCTAAGTATGGTGTAAGGCACAAGGTTGCTTTAGGTTACCACCCGCAATCGAATGGACAAGCTAAAATTTCAAATCGCGAGGTGAAACAAATCCTTGAGAAGACTGTGAGCTGTAATCACAAGGACTGGGCTCAAAAGTTGGATGATGCACTTTGGGCATATCGAACGGCCTTTAAAACGCCTATTGGAATGTCCCCATATCGTTTGGTGTTTGGAAAGGCATGTCACCTACCGGTCGAGCTAGAGCATCGTGCTTATTGGGCCGTGAAGAAACTGGATTTTGACTTGAAGGCCACGGGTGAGAATAGGCTATTGCAACTTGATGAGATGGAGGAATTCCGGAATGAGGCATATGAGAATGCCAAAATCTACAAAGAAAAGACAAAAAAATGGCATGATAAAATGATCTTGAGGCGAGAGTTTCTCCCGGGCCAGCAGGTATTATTATTTAATTCTCGGTTGAAATTATTCCCGGGAAAGCTAAAATCGAGATGGTCTGGGCCGTTTGTCATCGAGCGTGTTTCGCCGTTTGGTGCTGTTGAGTTGCGGGGTAAGGATGGCAACACGTTTCAGGTTAATGGGCAGAGGTTAAAACAATATTTTGGTGATGAAGCCCGGAAAATCCTAAATCTCCCGCTCGGAGATGCAGATTTGTGATTGTCTGACAAAGTCTGGCTGAAGACTGTAAACTTAGCGCTTCTTGGGAGGCAACCCAGGCCCTGTTTATTGCTTTCGTAGTATTGATTGAGTTTAGTAGTTTTGTTCGTTTAGTTGCTTCATAGTTGAAATTTTTTGATTTCTAGGAGTCGCAAGTTGCATCACACCCCGACCCTTTTTATTTGTGCGTGTAAGAAGAGCTTTGACTGATAAACACGGACGGCTCGGGCCCGAACAACATGCTGCAACATGAAGCAGGTTTAATATATATATTTAAAAAAAAATAGAAAAAAGGAAAAAAAATGTGCAGCGTAGTCATTGGTTGGGGGCGCGCAACGCGCCCCACAAAACGCCTAACAAAGAAGGCATGTGTAGCGCGCTGCAGCGCCAATCCGGGCCCGTTGCAGCGCTCGGTCGAATTTTATTTTTACAAAACAGGTACCCGTCTCAGTTTTTAAACACAACATCATCACCCTTCTCTCTCACACTCGACGGGCACCACATCTTTTTCACCATATCTCACAAATACCACCTCTCCTCTCTACAAGGAACCACTCTAGCATCCCACACATCACACTCATCCTCACCACTCATCAATTGGTAAGTTACTTTATGGAGTAATATTCTTGACTTTATTCCAATGGATCTAAGTCAGTTTTCTTGACTTGATTGCTGCCTTTACCCCAGGTGACTTGAGTCTGCTCCAATCATGGGATTGATCAACTATCACTTCAACTAATAGACTTGGTTTCTTGAGTTGACTTGACTGGCACTTCTCACAGCTGTTCCACAGCTGACTCTCCTTCAGTCGAGTCCTTGACTTCCTTCTAGGCCATACGCAGCTAACACAGATAAATGTCTTCATTTCAGTCCGTAGTTGACTTCTTGTAATGTTGACTTAGCTGACTTAACTCAACTCTTCCAGTCCTATATATTACAATGCTTAATTACAAGGAAAATGGGGTGCCAACTTCCTAGTCTAATTTTTACATGGTATCATCAAAATCTAACAAATAAATTTCCTAACAAAGGTCAGCAACAGTTATCTTGATCTCCTTGATATGGACAGATGAGCGAATCTCATCATCATGAACTTCAGTGTTGACATAAAACATGGAAACTTCCTCCAAATACATATGAGAGAATTCCATCGTGAGAAAATCCTTCAGACCGGATTTCTTGAGTTTGTCAGCGATCTTCTTCACTAGGGCCTTATCGATCATGAGTGGATCTTGTCGGACATCTTAACAAAGTCGTACATAGCTTCCATTTTTCGTAGAGAATAAACAATGAATAAAGCAAGAAATCTCCATTTTTGAAGGTAGTGTTTTGCACTTGCACAAAGAGAAAATTAACTTGCTTGTTGAAGACGAGAGAGTTTTGTGAGGAGATAGAAAGTGGTTTTGGCTTATATTGGACCTGAAAGGATGGTTTCTAGAATTTAAAAATTTGATCAAAATCGTGATCGAGGATTTAACCTTTGAAACCGCATTAATTTCCCAAAGCATTTATATCCAATCATAGGCTAAACGTGCAACTTTTGTTCTGATATAATAATTACACTGACGTAATCCTTAAAAACATTCCTACTCGCAGAAAACGACTGTGTTTTGTCACTAACCTCATAAATAACTCAGCTATCATCCAAAAGTGACTTAACTCTGCTTGTCTCTTCACATTAGATCACTCAGCTGTCAGCTAACTCGATACACCTGATTTCCCATCTTGGCTGTTTCACTTGGGTGAAATGTGAAACTTGCTTTTTTTTACTCTCTTCTTTGTCTCTGCTGATTGAGTCTTCTGACTGTCCTAACTCAGCTCAATTAAGCCTAGCTCATTCTTAAGCTCTTCAAATCTCGATTCACATAGAGGTTTAGTGAATATGTCAGCTAACTGCTTATCAGTTGAGATGTATTCCAAGGTGATGTCTTTCTTTTCAACATGATCTCTTATAAAATGATATATGACACCAATGTGCTTTATTCTTGAGTGCAACACTGGATTCTGAGTGATTGCAGTAGCACTAGTGTTATCACACATAATTGGAATTTCTCTTTCTTCTATATCATAGTCTCTCAGCTGTTGTCTCATCCAGAGAACTTGGGCACAACTGTTGCCCGCAGCTATGTACTCTGCTTTTGCTATGGATGTAGCTATTGAATTTTGCTTCTTGAAGAACCAAGAAACTAATCTATTTCCAAGCATTTGACAAGTACCTGCTGTACTCTTCCTTCCCACTCTACATCCAGCATAGCCTGAGTCTGAGTAACCTACTAGCTTGAATCCTCCTTTCATTGGATACCATAAGCCAACTTCATGGCATCCCTTCAAATACCTTAGCATTCTCTTAACTGTAGTCATGTGACTCTCTTTTGGTGCATATTGAAATCTAGCACATACACTACTTCAAAGGTGATTTCTGGCCTGCTTGCTGTTAAATAGAGCAATGATCCAATAAGAGCTCTACACCTAGTTTGATCAATGACTTTGACATCCGCATCCATATCCATCTTGGTGATGTGTTTATAGGAATCTTCTTCGATGACTTTTCTTCCATACCAAATTTCTTCATTAAATCTCTGGGTATATTTGGTTTGACCTATGAAGGTTCCATCCTTAATAGCTTGACTTGAAGTCCTAAGAAGAAAGTCAGCTCTCCCATCATGCTCATTTCAAACTTGCCTTGCATGAGGTTTGAGAACTTATCACACATCTCTTTGTTTGTGGATCCAAAGATGATTTCACCACATATATTAGAGCAAGCAATATACTCTCTCCATCTTGAATTCTGAAGAGTGTTCTGTCAACTTTTCCTTTGGTGAATCCATTGTCAATTAGAAATTGTGACAATGTATCACACCAAGCTCTTGGTGCTTGTTTCAATCCATACAATGCCTTCTGGAGCTTGTATATACCTTATCTCCAATAGTTTTCTGCTCAAAACCTGGAGGTTGTTCAACATAGACTTCATCCTCTAACAGTCCATTCAGAAATGCACTCTTCATATCCATTTGATATACAGTGAAGTTCTTATGTGCAACATAAGCAAAAAACATCATTATTGCTTCCAATATAGCAACATGAGAAAAGGTTTCATCAAAATCTATACATTCCTCTTGGCAATGCCCTTTGGCTACCAATCTTTCTTTATTTCTGACAATAGATCCTTCCTCATTCATTTTATTACTTAATACCCACTTAGTACCAATAACATTTTGGTGGGTTGGCCTTTGTACTAATTCCATACTTTGTTTCTTTCAAACTGATTCAACTCTTCTTGCATAGCCTGAATCAAATGTGTGTCCTCCAACGCTTGAGACACATCTTTAGGCTCTATTTGGGAAATAAAGCAAGTGAACATAGCTTCATGTTGTGCTCTGGATCTGGTTCTTATGCCATCTCTGACATCCCCAATGATTAACTCAGGTGGATAGTCTCTCAGCCATCTCACATCTGGTTGGAGTAAGTCTCATTGGATTCGTCATCTTGAGATAGGTTGTCTTGAACAACTTCTTCATCATCATTGTAGACCTTTCAGACCTTTGGTGTCTTTGAGATTCAACTATCTCATCATCTTAAGGGTTGAGTGCTCTCACATCTGCTTCAACATAGGGACTCTTCTGCATAGTTGGCTGATTCTGCTTCTCAGCTAAATCATCAATGTCTTCTCTTCTGTGACCATATTCCTCTTGTTTAGCACTCTATAGGCTTTACTCTCAGCTGAGTATCCCAAAAGATACCATCATCAAATTTAGCATCAAAAGTCTTCAAATTATCCTTGCCATTGTTGTGGATGAAGCACTTACATCCAAATATCTTGAAATATCCAACATTTGGCTTTCTCTCTGTCCAAATTTCATAGGGAGTCTTGGTTAATTGCCTATTGATCATGCATTTATTCTGAGTATAGCATGCTGTATTTATGGCTTCAGCCCAAAATCTCTTAGGCAATCTAACTTCAACTAACATAGTCCTTGCAGCTGATAACTCTTCAACTAACATAGTCCTTGCAGCTGATAACTCATGAACAATTCCATTTTCAACACAATACTGAGTTATAATCTCATTGACAAACACAGTTCCCCTGTAAGATCTTATCTTTATAATGGTTTGACTCTTTTCATTTTGAACTCTTCTCATCAGCTGCGGCAATCTCTGTAGTGTTTCCTTCTTTTTACATATAAAAATTGTCCATGTATATCTTGAGTAATCATCCACCACCACTAAGGTGTATTTCTTTCCACTGATGCTAGCTGGCTCAATAGGACCAAATAAATCTATACGCAACAGATGTAATATCCTTGTCGAAGAAGGACTTGGCTTATCCTTGAATGATGATTTGGTTTGCTTTCACATCCGCATGCATCACATACTTTATTTCTTGTATATCTTGAGTCGGGCAATCCTTCCACAAGATGACTCCTTGCAAGCTTGTTGTTTATCTTGAAATTCAGACTCAGCTTCTTGTGCCACAACCAACTTGATTCGGCTGTACTCTTTGCTAGCAGACATGTGCTTAGTGTAGCAGTTGACCAATCCACTACATACATGTTCCTCTGCCTTAATCCTTGTAGCACAATCTCATTTGATTCAAAGATCCTTGATCCGGCATATTCCCTTGTTGAATCCCACATTGTAGCCTTTGTCACGAGTTGGTCGATGCTTATGATTGAAGTTGAGACCTTCAACATATGTAACATCCGTGATCTCCAGTCCATTTTCTTTATGGATCTTGTGCCTTTGATTTCCCCTGGAGCTTCATTTCCTCCAAATATGACTTTTGCACCTTTGATCTCCTTGAATTTTGATAGATTTCTTTTATTCCCTATGATATTTATGGAACAAGCACATTCCATGTACCAGGTTCCTTGGCACATAGTTGTTCCTTGAACCTGCAATTAAGGAAATTAATTTTTAGGTACCCATACTTGCCTGGGTCCTGGGGGTTAGTGCTATAAGATGCTCCAACCAACTTATAGCCAGATGATCTGACTCTAAGAGGTTGCCATGTATCAGTTCCATAATCATAATGCACATTAGCAAATCGCTTGGGGGTTTTAGGATCATACAACTGTCTCTTTTGTCTGTATGCCTGTGTGTTTGTTTTAGCAACTGCTTTCTTGGGGTAATGGTGGAATTTACGGGTGTTGTGCCTGGGTGCATGTGTGTCCTGATAATAGCTCTTTTGCCTTGGGAATGACCTTTGCTGAGGTTGAGGTCTTTGCCACTTTGGCTTGTATCCCTTATGTCTTTGCTGATATTTCACAGGATTATTCCGATCCACTTGGTTTGGATAGTTTCTACCATTCCCATCACATGCATTTCTTTGATGAAATCTCTGGGGCTTTTGGTAGCTCTATTTGGCTTTTACAGAGTATTTTCTGTCAGGAGTCTGCAGATGGACTTGTTTAAAATTCTTTTCAGCCGTCCTCTCAGCATACTCTACTGGCTTCTTTCCTTTACCTTTTTATCCAAGGCTAGTATGATTGTGATTTTGTTTTGGTGTGGATGTTGGTGAAACATTTGGTGTTTCGGGCTTTTGGATTCCCTCATTACTCGAGGATCCTTTCTCCAAAATCACTCTGGGAGTTTGACTATGCACAAGGGGATTTAATTCTACGCCTGTCTTATCTCCACACTCTTTTTGACTCATTATCAATTCATCCAATGATTTGGATGCTTTTGTAAATAAGACAATCAAATTTTTAAGATCTTTTTCTCTTTTTCAGTTGCAGCTAACTCTGCTAAGATCTTGGCATTTTCAGCCATCAGCTTGGTGTTCTCAGTAGCTATTTAACTTAGAGTACTCAGCTCTTTAGTCAATGTGAGTTTTGGCTTTTAAGCTGGTTATTTTCCTCATTTAAAAGTGTGTGTGAGGTTTTAATGTGCTCAAAATCTTTCATCGTTTTGCCTAATGAATCATAAAAATCTGTGGGTGATGAAGTGTGTGTATCACAGTCACTATCACTAGAATCTGAATGAGGTGAGTTAGATTGTACCTCACCTTCTTGGTCTTGTTCTTTAGCAATGAGGCAGATCAAAGCCTCTTCATAAGTTTCACTTGAGTAGTCACCATTGTTGTCCGAGTCTGCGGCTCTTTACACTTAATCGGTTTAGCATTCTCGCAGCCTAACATGGCTTTCTTCTTTTCTTGTCTTATTTCCTGAAGACTCTTCTTTCTTCCTCATTTATGTATTTGTTGGTGGTGGATATGAATAGTCAAGCGCAAGTTGTCCTGGTTGTCTGCAACTCCAACACATGTTTTCAACCCTCAGATTATTAGCTCTCTGATAGTCAGCTCTTTGATGTTTAGCTCTCTTGGGTGGCATGTCGTCCCTTGCTTTGAAAGGTGCTGAATGTCTCCTGGAGGTCTCACCCTTGTTTCTTTTGTAGTTCTTGTTAAAGAACTTATTGGACCTCTTTACCATGAGAGCAATTTCCTCCTGGTCAATGGTCTCCTTTGGCTCAACTTTCTTTCCTTTACTGGCCGTCAGTGCAGCTGTCTTGGGTATAACTGTCTCCTCCTGCTCTTTCCTTCTCAGCTCAAACTCATAGGCTTTGAGATCTGAGAACAACTCATGATTTGATGTTTTTGAGACGTCCATTGAGTTTCTCAGGGCCATGATATTCATTTCCCATTAAGCTAGGAGGGCTCTTAGAATCTTCATGCATATCTCCTTTTGAGTGTATTCGTTCCCAAGAGCTGAAAGCTCATTAGTGATCTCTTGGAATCTGGCATCCAGCTGATCTAGACTTTCACTTGCAAACATTTTAAAATTTTCAAATTTTGAACAGCAACTGTTAGTTTGTTTTCCTTGATCTGTTCAGATCCTTCACAAATCAGGTTAGCTTATCCCAGATTTCTTTGGCTTATTTGCATGACTTGACTTTATTGAACATAACCTTGTCGATATCTTGTAGAGAGTATCCTTGGCCACATTGTCTAGGTTGTTTCTCTTTCTATCTTCATTAGTCCATTCACAACGAGGTATTTCAACCATGGCTGGTCTATGCTCTAATGCAGCATCTTATCCTTCAGTTGGAGGTGCTCTTCCCACAACATGTTGGGAAATTATTTTGTAGATTTTGATGAATGCCATGTAAAACTTAGAGTAGAATGTTGGCACCCCATTTTCTTTGTAGTTCTCATTGTAATAGATAGGGCTAAATGAGCTAAGTCAAGTCAGCTATACCTGGGAATACAAGAAGTCAGGCGGAAGAAGTGAAGACTCTTTGAGGAATAATCGAGTATGGCCAAGATAGAGGATCAAGGACTCTCTCAAGAAGGGCAATAACTGAGGGACAACTGTGTGAAGAGTCAGTTAAGTCAACTCAACAAGCCATGTCACAAGTTGAAGTGACAGATGAGTCTTCCAATGATTGGAGCAGACTCAAGTCACCTGGGAAAAAGGCAGCTGCAAAGAGGAGTTAACGAAAAGAATGCATTTGCACAAAAGTCAAGAACATTACTTAAACAAGTAATACACATCATTTGCCAGGTCTTAAAGTGCTCAGTCCCAGAAGCGTGCAAAATGAACAAAACAATGGGAAGAACTGCACCTCGTGTCAGAACCTGAAAGGCTGAACATTCATTTAATACGAGGAAAGGTCAACATCTCAAGATTGAAGACCAAGAAAAGACAAGCAAACAAACACAAGTGACTTTTGAAAATCAGCTTATCTCTTCAACGGGCGATTTTTGAAAGTTCACTATAAAAAAGGCCGAGGAAATTCATTGAGAAAAGGTTACCTTGATTACCTGAACCACGAACGAGCAAGCTATATTCAAACTATAACCTGCAAAACATTCTCAAGATATCCAAGAAAAATCCTCAAGCCCAAATATCGAAGGAAATCGATCCAACACAAAGTTGTGAAGGAAAGACAACTTCAAACTGTTGAAGAGGAAACTTTTGAAGAATTAAAAGGTGTACTTTCCCGGGAGGATTGTAAGAAGGTTAGAGGTCAAACTAATCTCAAGTTATTGGAGGGCTTCGTGATCAAATCCAAGAAGCTTGAGAAAGTAAGTTTCAAGTAGCATGGCAAATGCCCGTGAAGAAGCCGAGTCGGGACGAGAAGCCATTGTGTGTGACCAAGGCATCTCAGATCGAGTCCAAGGAGCAAGTCAACTCTGTGATCAAGACTTGTCTCTAGACTGATAACAACTTTGTGAATTGATCATTACTTAGTGGATTCCTACAGGAGTTGGAGAAGAGAGGATTAGAAGAATTACCCCATCTTCGAACCTCAATAAAATTTACTTGTGTAATTTAAATTTCAGCATATTTACATTTCTGCACATTTATTTTATATCTGCTGATAATTTGCTATCCAACTGATAAATAACTAAAGTGCTAAAATAAAGTGTTAAAACAAAGTTAAATTAAATTCAAGGGTGTTAAGTCTTCCGCTGAAAAAATCATCACATCCAAGTTAAGGTTTACACTAAACAACTGAGTTATTCTATCAACAGCTCTATCGAGTCTGTTGAGTGGCTAACTCTGCTGATTAACTAACTTAGTTGTCCCTCAAGGACATAGCTGTGTAATTAACTCTATAATATTTTAAAATGACTAAATTCGAAAAGTTGGTAATGTTTATTCAACCCCCCCTTCTAAACCTTACTCACTCCCCTTGGGACCTACAAGTGGTATCAAAGCGGTTAGTTCATTGAGCCTTCCGCACTGGTTACTGAACTAATCTCCAATCTTTCAAAGAAATTATTAACACTTGCTCTTTCAAAAGTCATCTTTATTCAGCAAAGTTATTATCATGGAAGCAAATTTGACACGCATCCCTATGTTCACTATTGAGGAATTTGATGACTGGATAATTCGTATGCAGGCTCATCTATTTGCTTTACATGATGAAATGCGGATAGTGATAGAGGATGGGCCACTGCAGATATTGAAGGTGAACACAACCGTAAGGAGAGCATCTGCAGCTGAAGGAGAAGAAGCTGCTGCTGAGGCAAGACCAGCCATGGTTGATAAACCAAGGACTGAGTGGACAAACGAGGACAAAAAATGATACAACTTGGACAATGTAGCCAAGGACATACTTTACAAAATCTTGGACAAAGCAATGTTCAACAAAGTCAAATCTTGCCAAACTGCAAAACAAATCTGGGATAAATTAACTTTAATTTGTGAAGGATCTGAGCAAGTTAAAGAAAATAAATTGTCTGTTGCTATACAGAAATTTGAAAATTTTAAAATGCTTGCAGGGGAAACCTTGGATCATTTGGATACTAGATTCATCGAAATCACAAATGAGTATCAAAGACTTGGGAAAGAATATACACAAAAGGAAATGTGTATGAAGATTAGAAGTCTCGGTGAATGGGAAATGAAGGTCATGGTTCTAAGACATTCGATGGACCTATCAAAAACATCCAATCATGAACTATTCTCAGACCTTAAAGCCAATCGGGAGACAATCGTACCCAAAATTTGCACTTATAGTCAAGGATGGAAAGAGAGCTGAAGTCAAGGAAGTTATTGATCAGGAGGAAATAGCCCTGATGGTTAAAAGATTCAACAAGTTCTTTAATAAGAACTACAAGAAAAACAAGGGTGAAACCTCCAGGAGACATTCAGCTCCCTCCAAGTCAAGGGAAGATAGGCCACCCCCAGAGCCGAGCATCAAAAGGTTGAATATCGTAGAGCCGATAATACAAAGATCGAAAGAAATGACCAAGAGTTGAGAACCTGTGTTGGGCTGAGACAACCAAGACACTTTGCTATTAACTGTCCATATCCAGCAGTCAATAAATACAGGAATGAATAAGAAAGAAGAGTCTTTAGAGAAAGAAGACAGGAAAAGAGAAAGTCTATGTTAGCTGTTGAGACAATTTGAGACAAGCCAAGTCAAAGGAAGCGGTGATTGAGGAGAGTAGTGAAGCTGACTACTCAAGTGATTCTGAAGAAGAAGCCTTGATTTGTCTTATGGCTAAAGAACAAGACCAACCAGACCAGGAAGATGAGGTACATTAAACTCATCTCATTCAGATTCTAGTAATAGTGATTGTGATACACACACTTCATCACCCACTGATCTTTATGATTCATTAGGCAAAATAATGAAAGACTTTGAGCACATTAAATCCTCACACACACTATTAAATGAGGAAAACATCCAGCTCAAAAACCGAAACTCACAACTGACTAAGGAGCTGAGTACTCTGAGTCACATAGCTGATGAGAACAAAGAGCTGAAGGCTGAGAATGCTAAACTAGTAGCAGAGATAGCTGCTATAGAAAAGAGGGAAAATGATTTCAAAAATGTGATTGACTCATTTACAAAGGCATCTAAATCATTGGATGACCTCATTATGAGCCAAAAAGAGTGTGTAGATAAGACAGGCATAGGATTCAATTCCTTTGTGCACAGTCAAGCTCGTAGAGTGATTTTAGAAAAATGATCTTCAAGTAATGAAGCATCTCAAAAATCCAAAACACCAAATGTTGCACCCACATTCATTCCAAAGCACAACTACAAACAAACTGGCCTTCGATATAAAGGGAAAGAAGAAATCTAGCAGAGTTCCTCAGCAAACTCGAAATAGAAAGTACTATGTGAAGAATAAACAAAGCTACCAAAAACCCCAGAATTTTTATCAAAGAAACACATATGATGGGAATGATAAAAATTATCAATCAAGTTTGGTTGGAATAATGTGAAATATCGGCAAAGACCTATGGAATACAAGCCTAAATGGCAAAGACCTAGATCTCAACAAAGGTCATTCCAAAGGCCAAAGAGCTATCATCAGCACACATATGCACCCATGCACTACACTAAGAAATATCACAACTACCCAAAGAAGGTAATTACTAAAACACACACACAGACATACAGACAAAAGAGACAGTTGTATGAACCTAAAGCCCCCAAGCAATTTGCCAAAGTGAGTTATGATTATGGCATAGATAGATGGCAACCTCTTAGAGTCAAGTCATTTGGCTATAGGTTGGTTGGATTATCTTACAACACTAACCCGTCAAGACCCAGACAAGCATGGGTACCTAAAAACTAATTTCATTGATTGCAGGTTCAAGGAACAACTGAATGCCAAAGAACCTGGTACATGGATAGTGGCTGTTCCAGACACATGACAGGAAACAAGAAAAATTTGTCAAAATTCAAGGAGATTAGAGGCGCAAAAGTCATATTTGGAGGAAATGAAGCTCCAGGGGAAATAACAGGAACTGGATCCATCAAGAAAAATGGATTAGAAATCACAGATGTTGCATATGTTGAAGGCCTCAATTACAACTTATTGAGCATCAGCCAACTCTGTGACAAGGGCTATAATGTTAGATTCAATATGGGAGTGTGCCAAATCAAAGATACCGAATCAAATGAAGTAGTGTTGCAAGGATGCATACAAAAGAACATGTATGTGGTAGACTGGTCGACTGCCACACCAAGCACTTGTCTACTAGCAAAAAGCACAGCCGAATCAAGTTGGTTGTGGCACAAAAATCTGAGCCATCTGAACTTCAAGACAATCAACAAGCTTGCAAGGAGTCATCTTGTGGAAGGATTGCCAGACTTAGTGTACAAGAAGGAAAGTGTATGTGATGCACGCCAGATGGGAAAGCAGATCAAATCTTCATTCAAGGAGAAGCCTAGTCCTTCTTCAACAAGGATATTACATCATTTGCATATGACTTATTTGGTCGATTGAACCGGCATAAGTGGGAAGAAATACACCTTGGTGGTGGTAGATGACTATTCAAGATATACATGGACAATTTTTATGTGCAAAAAGAAAGAAACTTTGCAGAAGTTACCTCAGTTGATGAAAAGAGTACAAAATGAAAAGAGCCAAACCATTATAAAAATAAGGTCTGAGTTTGTCAATGGAATAATTACTCAGTATTGTGTTAAAAATTGTATTGCTCATGTGTTATCTATGACAAGAACTCCACACAAGAATGGAGTAGGGTGAAAGAAGGAACATAACTCTCAAGCAAGTGCAAGGACCATGTTAGTGAGAAATTTGGATTGCCTAAAAGATTTTGGGCTGAAGCCATAAACACTGCATGATATACTCAAAATAGATGCATGATTAATAGACAACTGACAAAAACCCCCTATGAAATCTGGATAGGAAGAAAGCCAAATGTTGGGTACTTCAAAATATTTGGATGTATATGTTTCATCCACAACAATGGCAAGGATAATCTAAAGGCTTTTGATGCTAAAGCGATGAAGGAATCTTTTTGTAGGTCCCAAGCGGGGTGTAAGTGTAAGGTTTAGAAGGGGGTTGAATAAACCTTACCAAATTTTCGATTTAGTCCTTTTAAATCTCTGAGTTGATACTACTGCAATTTGTGTCCTTGATGGACAGATCAACTTAGTCACTCAAGTAGAGTTAATCACTCAACAAACTCAACCGAGAAATTTTGTTGATGGAGTAACTCGGTATTATTAGCTCTAAATTAACTCGATTGTGGTTTTGTTTTTGGAAGACTTAACACCCTTAAGTTTGATAAAGTAAGAGTTTAGTGCTTGGTTTAGTACTTATAATTTATCAAGTGGATAGCAAATTTATCGTGAGATATAAGCGATTAAAATTGCAAGAATTAAAGTCTTTGAAATGTAAATGACACAATGAAATTTTTATAGAGGTTCGAAAATGGGGTAATTCTTCTACTCCTCTCTTCTCCAACTCCTGGAGGAATCCACTAAGTAATGATCGGTTTACAAAGTGGTAGTAGTCCGGATACAAGTCTTGATCACACGGTGACTTGATCCTTTGGGACTCGGTCTGGAGACGCCTTGATCACTCGGTGGCTTCTCGTGCGACTCGGCTTCTTCACAGGGGCATTTTTGCTACTCTGACTCACTTGCTCAAGCTCTTTGGATTTGATCACGAAGCCCTCCAAAAGCTTAAGACTTGGCTCAACCTTGAACCTTCCTACAATCCTTCCCGGAATGTAGACCCCTTGTTTTCAGTATTTTCCTCTTCAAGCGATTGAAGTTATCTTTCCTTCACGGTGAGTGTTGGATTGATGTTCTTCGTAATGTAGGCTTGAGGATTGAGAATATTTGATTTTTCTAATATGCTTGTATATCTCACATATGTGTCATCTATGTATCTCTTCTTTCTCAAACAAACTCCTCGGCCTTTTATAGTGAACTTTCAAAAATTTGCCCGTTGAAGAGATAGGCTTATTTTTGAAAGTCACTTACGATCGTTGGCTTGTCTTGTTGCGAGTTCTTGGAATTGCCATTTCCTCGTATGAATTGTTCTTTCACCTTTCGTAGTTCGACACGGTGTAGTGCTTCCCATTGGTTCATTCCTTTTGCACGCTCGACCGAGCACTCGAGAAAGGTGGTATGGAGATATTACTTGTTTAAGTAATTCTCTTGATTTACGTGCAACGGATCTTTTTCTGATTATCTCGACTTGACTGCATTTCCTTGCTTTCCTCGGGTGACTTAGAGTCGACTTCCAATCATTGGATGACTCTTTGTCACTTCAACTTGAGACTTGGCTTTTCTTGAGTTGACTTGATCGATGCTCCACTCATTGCATCTCACCGCTTCTTGATAGAGTTCCGTCTACTCTTCTATGCCATACTCGGTTTGTATCAAAGCGTAGTCTTCCTTCCAGTCTTGATTGTCTTCTTGCATGTTAGGGCGTAGGCGACTTAACTCGGCTTGGCGGCTCTATTCATTACAATGCATTTTACAACAAGAATGGGGTGCCAACTTTCTATTCTAAGTTTTACATGGCATTCATCAAAATCTAAACAATAAAATTCCTAACAATTTCCCCCTTTTTTATGATGCCAAAACTTAAACCATACAAAAATGCAAATAACAGAGATACATACAGATAGTGTATTGACATAGAATGTATGCGCAAAATCAATCTTTTTATTGATCATATCATTCTTGTACTTAACACAACTGTTTACAAGGTGTATCAGAGTATATAATTGTCTTCACACAAAAAATAAAGAATTTATAGCTTTATTACAGAAGACTTACATTGTATGTATTTACATAATAAATTACACGAATGGTTGGACAACAACACTTCATCTCCTTTTTGTCTCCTTCTTTCATCTTGTTCAAGATCTTCTTCTCTTTTTCTCTTCTTCTTGTCGTCATTGCCTTCTTTTTCTTTTCATATGCCTTCCTGACTTCATCTTTTCTTATTCTTTCTGTCTCTCCCGCCATAGCCTGAGTTTGTCTCTTGTTTTCTTCTTCTATTCTTTTTGCATACTCGGCGTTAGTTTTAGCCACTTTCAAATTTGCCACTTGGTCAAGCCCTAGCCCAAGAGATCCCTCCTTTCTTTCCCGGATCTACGTATTCAATATTCTTGGGCGGAGGCCTAGGTCCAAGCTTCTTCCTCCACTCACGCTTCTTCCTCTACCTCGGGCGTATCTTGTCTTGGGGTCTTCTTCTTTCCCGGTGAGTGACGGCAGAGTGACCAGCAGAGTGATCGCTAGGTAGTCTATTGCTGTCGCCTTCTTCACATAATGTGAGACCCTTTTCCCAGATACAAGTCCCAAGCTTGAGCCATAGACATATTTGCAAAGTATCCTTCAGATTCGAGCGTTTTGAATTCGTCAACCGATCGTGGCTCGTCTCCGACATACGAAATGGCATAAGTGTCTCTGTCTCTTTGGAATGCCTCCGTGTTCTTTCAAGATGTTCATAACTCGCATCCATTCTTCCTTCCACTTCCTTCATCCCCTCGCTTCAATTGTTTTTCTCTTCTCACCATAGATACAGCAGAGTGTTGGAGTGGCAGAGTCACTGAGGGAGTTTGCCGCTTATAATGTCGGTGTGACAGGACCCTGTTGAGGGGTTTGTGCAATCATCAAGGTCATATATGTTGATCCTTCCCCTCAGCCAGATTTTCCTTTCTTTTGTTTCAAAATTTCTTGGTGATTTTCCCTTCTCATTTGTTCCTTCTGTTGCTCCTTTCTTTTCGGCTTGATTTTTTTGCTTTAAGGTATTCCTCTTCCTTTTTGGCATCATCAAAGGATAGAGGAACCCGGGAACATCTTTGGCAAGCATGAAGTCGAGCTGCGGATAGTCGAGTTCTGCTTCAAGTCTGCTGCGTTGTAAGCAAAGACGGAATTCGGATCGAGTAGCGTTGGACTCTGCGAAATCGGCTTCATCTCGGCCCATGAGAAGGCTGAATTTTCTAGTCATGTGTTCTTCCCGGTATGTAGATTATTTGTATTTCGCTCACGCAGTAGCTTTATCTCGGCGTTATGAGCTTCATGCATGTGCTCAATATGTTCTCTTAGCTTCGTTTTTGCATCGCATTTTCGACTCTCCACACTAGCGGCTTGTTGAACAATGTCCTGAAGTATCTCACTTGTTCCACACGCATTGTTTGCTATTTGTTGCCACCATTCCCTCGATTCGGATGTTATGCCTCTCAAGTCTACATGTAAGGTTGGCATCTCTGTTGTCGGCCGCATGTCCAAAGAGGCCGATGCCTCTCCATCCGTTCAACCTTTGCAAATAGTGCCTTGAACACTTCTCAGACTTGGTGATTCTTTTGTTGAAGGCGATGGCCATGCAAAGATCAAAATCATAATCATTTGGAACAATGGTGTCTCGATGGAAGAACAGGGCTGGTTTGTGATAGCGTGCTTGTTCGTTTCGACTCTTCGTGGAGTTCGTATCTCCAAAGTGAAAAGAGAAAGATTCTACAAAAGATTCATCGCCGCCAACCGGGATCTGTTCGATGATGAGCGGTGCGCGTGAAGTTCTTTTTGGGAATCGATCTGCTGCGGCTTGAGGAGCTCGCACTCGGTGGATCTTTGGTTCACCGGGTTTTGTTGTGAAGTAGTCCCGGTTCTTGAGCCTCACTGTCTCAACAAACTTCATTGGTCGCGATTTTTTCGAGCCTCATTTATCTTAATGTGACTTCGTTGGTCTCGGTGATTTTTCCATTGCGTAGGGCGGTCCTCGGCCTTATCGGTAGCGTCATCGGACGATGATGAGATTTCCATTGGTGGCTCATCATCAAAGTTAAAGGTTTGACGAGTAGTCTTGGGATTAGACTTACTCGTGCTTGGAACATCCGCATTTGAGTCTTTTGGATTTGGCACGGGGATGACTCAACTTCTTCTTCGCTTCCGATCCGAAAGGATACATCGGGATTACCCTGGGAATCATGAAGTGCGCTTATCTCCTTCTCGGATGGGTCGATTATAGTAGGAGGGATGTTCTCTACTTGACTTCTTTACCCCGGAAGTCTCAACCTCCCGTGGGCCTTCATTACCTCCTCAAATAGTCTTTCTTAGCCGAGGCCTTAGTCCTCCCCTTTCGACAATGTCGGTGTCTTAGGGTCTTTGCGGTGGCATCGTGCTCTCGACGCATCGGCGTCATTAGCTTGCTCTTCTCACCGGCGATTGGCACCTCAATGAGACAGTCTGGTATCCGAGCTTCGTTGATGGCAACTTCTTTGTTCTTCTTGTGTTTGTATTTTCTCTACTTCGCCTCCTTGATTCGTTGTGGAGTCATCTGCAAGCATCCTCCGACCTTGTTGCGGTGGAGGGAGTTTCCCCCTCGGGTGCGCGCACCGGTGAGTGACTTGGAATGGGGTCACTCGTCTCCAAGCTCCCATGCATTTCGATTGATTGTTCAGCCGTGGGGGCGGTGGTAACACACCTTCAATAGGGGTTGGCTCGTTGGGGTCCCCATTGTCCCGATTTCATCGCCAATACCCTTATTGCCTTCTTCCGAGTGAGTGGGGAAGTGGTAGCAAACAACAACATTGGCGATTTCTTTGAACCACTCCCATTGGATCAATTTCGGTTTGTGTTCGAGGACTCTCTGGTCCCTCCATCAATCTTTGCTCGTGAAGGATTCTTGATTCGTGCAATGCTTGCTGCATTTGCAACTCTTACGTGGCAGCGTGACATTCTCTTGATCCTCATCAGCTGTCCGAGAAGACATCAAGGAGAGGATGTGTGTGTTCTATGGTCTTAGGAGATAGGGCGGATGCTTGCCTTCTCACGTGCCTCGGCTTCCTCACTTGCTTTTCTCTCTCCTTTTCCTTGTAAATCTGCAGGATATCTAAGCGATTGTCTTCATCAAGTCTTTCAGAGCGATTTTAGTCAAGGAAATTTAGCGATTCCTCTTCTTCTTCTATAAACTCGGGCCGTTGGAACTGTTCCTTGACTTACTCAACTTCCATTTCCTCCACTCACGCAGACGATTTTGGATGTCCGGGTAAGGTGGGGATAGGATCATTACATCACTATCTCGCTCTAGCGAGTTCTTCTTGTGTTTCAAATTTGTGTGAACTACGGTGTGTCTTGAGTTGCCTCTGCGACGCTTCGGCGAGACTTGGTGTTTCATCAATTACATCCGGAGACTCTACTTCTCTAGTAGTCTCCGGTATCTTCTCTAGTGATAACCCACTCATTTTGGTTTCTCGATTCGGATCGCTTGATGATTCTTCTTCGTCTCCTAGTTTGTACCGGAGGAATTTGCGGTTCGAGAGACGGTGTCCTCTAAGTCTTGAGCGGGTGGGGCGGTGTTGGTGTCTTTTTTCGGGAGCGGACCTTCGTGGCTTCTCGGTTCTCCTCTTTTGACGATCGAGAAGGCATTTGTGAGTCCTTCTCGACGCCGCTAGCGGGGGTAGGAGACACGGCTGCGCGGTGACTGACTACTTTCTGGCGGGAGCATGTTTGGTTTTCTTTCTTTGCGAGCGGGTGATCTTCTTAGTAGCGGGGGCGACTCTCTTCTTGGGTGGAGATAAAAAGCATTTGTATCTTTGGTGGTGATTCCCCTCAGTGTCGGCTCTCTTGGCGTAAGCTCTCTTCGTGCGCCGAGAGAGGTTTGCTCGAACATCCTCTTGTTAACATGGAATGCCTTCCCATGTCTAAGAGGGACTCCTTTCACCTCCAATAGCCGCCAATCACTAGGCCATATCCTAGGGATCCTCCAAATGTGCCATCTTCTTTGAAGGATTTGTTCCCCACGTTCGGCGCAGTCTGCTGTAGACAAACTCAGCCCATTTTACCTTCTTTTCTTCGATGATTGCGGCCATTACAATCAGCTTTGCCTTTGTGATTGGTCAAAGTTGCCAAATTTGATGTCGATACATTTGGCAACTATGTCCAACAACTTGTGATAATCCTCCTTCAGATCTCTTGTTTCTTTGTGTATATTATTTTATCGGCAAAGTCGGACTTGGCTATTTCTTTCCAGTGTCGGCCAAGTTTACATCGCTTCTTTAATCTCGGATGCTCCTTCCTGTGGTAGTGACCAATGTTCACCAAATCCATGGCGGTGATAGTCACCGCTTTTCGTGAGCAGATGACTTGATTCCTTCATCGTGAATCTCGGCATTCACGTAGAATTGTGCGACCTCCTCCACATAGGTCATCGGATATTCTAACGTTAGAAACGGTTTGACCATCGACGTTTCTAACTTTTCAAGCGATTTTCTTCACTAGGTGTCGTCGGACCCTGTTTCATCATTAAAGTCGAAATCCACCGTAGAGGTGTGTGGATTTGATTTCCTAACTTGGTAAAGTCATAAGTTGGTGCCATTTTTCAGGATTATATCAAAGAAAAACTCGAGAAATTGGATCAAGATAGATAGGGTTTCGAGAGAATTTTGCCTTTGCTTTTGAGAGAAAGAAATGAACAGTTTTTAGAAGTGTGAGAGAGAAAACGGACGAAAATGGTTTAAATATGGTTTATGAAAGGGCGTGCGGGTGGTTTTGAAATGTGATCGAAATCAACGGTTTGGTGTGCGGCTTTATGTCTCGTATTTAATGCGGCAAAGATTTATATCCAATCATAAGCTTGGTGTGCGGCTTTATGCGTACACATCATCATTATCTGACGTATTTCTTAAAACATTCCCGCTTAGTCAAAGCGACAAAGCGTTTTTGTCACTTGCTCATAAGTTATTCAGCTTATCCCTTAGCCGATTTAACTCTACTTCTCACAGTTCTCCTAGTGACTCACTGCTATCGGTGACTCGGTAACTTGTCTTTCGACATCTGGTGATTTCTTGGTGATTTCTATTTTCACTCTTTTTCACCCTTTTCTGTTCCATTTCTCTTCTTTGATTAAATGTCTGAGTGTCACTCACTCAATTAACCCCAACTCATGTTTGAGTTCTTCAAATCTTGACTCACATAATGGTTTTGTGAAGATGTCGGCTAGTTGTTTATCGGTTGAGATATATTCCAGGATGATGTCCTTCTTTTCAACATGATCTCCTATGAAGTGATATCGACATCAATGTGCTTTGTTCTTGAATGCAACACAGGATTTTGAGTAATTGCAATTGCACTTGTGTTATCACACATGATTGGAATCTCTTTTCCTCAATTTCATAGTCTCTCTGTTCTTTGTCTCATCCATAGGACTTGGGCACATGTTTGCCCATGCCTATGTATTCCCGCCTCATTTGTAGAGGTGGCTATTGAGTTTTTTCTTGCTAAACCAGGAAATCAGCCTGTTTCCTAGCATTTGACATGTGCTGAAGTGCTCTTCATATCAACTCTGCATCAAGCATAGTCGAGAATCTGAATAGCCAATTAGCTTGAATCCACCTTCCTTTGGATACCATAGGCCTACTTCTTGGCTTCCTTTCAAGTATCTCAATCTTTGTCTTAGTTTCTTTGTCATATGGCTTTCTTTTGGAGCGATTGAAATCTTGCACATACACCTACAAAGAAAGGTGATGTCCGCCTGCGCTTTGTGAGATAGAGCATGATCCAATAAGTGCTCTGTATCTTGTTTGATCTACAGGCTTGCCATCTCCATCCATGTCCATTTTTCGATGTGTTCATTGGTATTTTCACGAAGACTTCTCTTCCATACCAAATTTTTTCATTAAATCTCGGTGTATTTTGTCCGACTTATGAAGGTTCCATCCTTCATTTGTTTCACTTGGAGTCCAAGGAAGAATGTCATCTCTCCCATCATGCTCATTTCAAATTTACTTTGCATGAGGTTTGAAAACTTTTTCACAGCTCTTTGTTTGTGGATCCAAAGATGATGTCATCAACATATATTTGAACAAGTAGAATACTCTTCTTGTCTTGAATTCGAAAAGTGTTCTATCTACTTTTCCTTTTGTGAATCCATTTTCGAGTTAGGAATTGTGACAAGGTATCATACCATGCTCGGGTGCCTGCTTCAATCCATACAGAGCTTTCTTGAGTTTGTATACCTTATCTCCAAGAGTCTTCTGTTCAAATCCGGAGGTTGTTCAACATACACTTCTTCTTCCAACAAACCATTTAGGAATGCACTTTTTACATCCATCGATATACAATGAAATTCTTGTGAGTCGTGCATAGGCAAGAAACATCCTTATAGCTTCCAATCTTGCTACGAGGGGCAAATGTTTCATCAAAATCTATCCCTTCTTCTTGGCAATATCCTTTGGCTACTAGTCTTGCTTTGTTTCTTACCACAGAACCTTCCTCGTTCATCTTATTTCGAACACCCATTTGGTTCCAATAACATTTTGATGTATTGGTCTTTGCACTAATTCCCATACTTTATTTCTCTCAAACCGATTGACTCTTCTTGCATAACTTGAATCAATGTGTGTCGCCCAATGCTTGGGACACATCTTTGGGCTCTATTTGCGAGATGAAGCATGTGAACATGGCTTCTTGTTGAGTTCGGATCTTGTTTTGACACCTTCTCTTATATCTCCAATGACAAGTTACGGTGGATGGTCTCTCACCATCTTACATCGAGGTTGGAGTAAGTTAGCCGGATTGATCGACTTGCATTTGTGTTCCGTGGTCGACTCTCTCGTTATCACTTATCACTTACTGCAAATTTTCATTTGTTTTTGAGATTTGACTATCTCATCTTCTTACGAATTGATGATTCGGCTTGGCGTCGGCATAGGAATTCTTCTGTGGTTGGATGATTCAGCTTATCGGTGACTCTTCAATGTCTTCTCCATTTACCTTTGGCTCATCGAATACTACATGAATGGATTCTTCGTAACCATAGTTCTTTTGTTGAGTATTATGTGCTTTGCTTTCTTTGGTGAGTATCCTAAGAAGATACCTTCATCAGCTTTAGCATCAAAAGCCTTTAGATTGTCTTTGCCATTGTTGTGGATGAAGCATTTACATCCAAATATTCGAAATATGCAACATTTGGTTTTCTTCAGTCCGGATCTCATAGGGAGTCTTTGTCGGTTTGTCTATTTATCATACATCCTGTTTTGGGTGTAGCAAGTTTGTGTTGATTGCTTCAGCCCAAAATCTTTTTGGTAACCCCGTTGACTAACATGGTCCTTCTTTCGCTTCTTTGAGGGTTCTATTCCTTCTTTTCGCAACTCCATTCTAGCTGTGGAGTCCTTGTTGTGATAGTTCATGACCAATACCATTCTCAATACAATATCGAGTTATTATTCCATTGACAAACTCGGTTCCTCACATCCGATCTTATTTTGATAATGGTTTGACTCTTCTCGTTTTGAATCCTCTTCATCATTTTGTGGTAGTTTTTGTAGAGTTTCTTTCTTCTTGCACATGAATATTGTCCATGTATATCTTGAATAGTCATCTACTACCACCAAGGTGTATTTCTTTCCACTTATGCTTTTTGGTTCCATGGACCAAATAGATCCATATGAAGCGGATGTAATATTCTTGTTGAGGATGGGCATGTCTTTTCTTTGAATGACGATTTGATTTGTTTTCCTTCCGACATGCATCACATATACTCTCCTTCTTGTATCATCGAGTCCTGAAGTCCTTCTACAAGATGACTTCTTGCCGAACTTGTTAATAGTTTTGAAATTCGGGTGACTCGACTTTTTGTGCCACAACCAACTTGATTCATTTGTGCTTTTGCTAGTAGACAGTCATCGGGTGTTGCGATTGACCAATCCACTACATACATATTTTTTTGTCTACATCCTTGCAAAGACAACTTCATTTGATTCAATATCTTTGATTTGGCATATTCCCATGTTGAATCCAACATTGTAGCCCTTGTCACAGAGTTGGATCGATGCTCGATAAATTGAAGTTGAGTCCTTCAACATATGCAACATCGTGATCTCTAATCTATTTCTCTTGATGGTTCCAATGCCTCTTATTTCGCCAGAGCTTCATTTCCTCCAAATATGACTTTTCTGCTTTAACTTCCTTGAATTTTGACAGATTTTTCTTGTTTTCTGTCATGTGTCCGGAACAACCACTATCCATGTACCAGGTTCCTTGGCACTTTCACTGTTCCTTGAACCCGCAATCAAGGAAATTAAGTTTTAGGTACCCATACTTGTGCGGGTCTGAGGGGTTAGAATTGTAAGATGATCCGACCAACTTATAGCCAAATGATTTGACTCTAAGGGATTGCCATCTATTAGTGCCATAATCATAATTAATCGACAAATTGCTTGGGGATTCTAGGTTCATACAATTTGTCTCTTTTTGTCCGTATGCCTGTATATGTGTTTTAGCAATTGCCTTTCTTGGGTAGTTGTGGTGACTTTGAGTGTGATGCCTAGGTGCATAGGTATCTTTGATGAAAGCTCTTATACTTTTGGAATGGCCTTTCTTTGAGTTCTAGGCCTTTGCCATTTGGGCTTATATTCCATAAGTTTATCCGATGGTTCACATTATTCCAATCACTTGGCTTGGATATTTTCTACCATTCCCATCATATGTATTTCTTTTATGGATTTTGGGGTGTTTGGTAGCTCGCTTCTTCTTTACTGAGTATTTTCTGTTTGGAGCTTATTTGAGGACTCGGTGAATCTCTTCTCACTATCCTTTCAAAGACACTCAACTCGGCCATTTTCCTTTTCCTTTGTAACCAAGGCCAGTTTGCTTGTTATTGTGCTTTGGAGTGAATGTGTGTGCAACATTTAGAGTTTTGGATTTTTCGGACTCTTCATGACTTGAAGATCCTTTTTCCAAAATTGCTTTTGAGGTTTGACATAGCACAGAGGAATTAAATCCTAAGCTGTCTTGTCTCCACATTCTCTTTGACTCATAATAAGATCATCCAATGATTTAGATGCCTTAGTGAATGAGGCAATAACATTCTTGAGGTCATTCTCCTCTTTTCTATAGCGGCAATTTTCGCTACTAATTTAGCATTTTCACCTTTAAACTTTCATTCTCATCGGCTATTTGACTTAGAGTACTCGGCTCCTTAGTCGACTTTGAGTTTTGACTTTTGAGTAAAGGCTGTTTTCCTCATTCAATAGTGTGTGTGAGGATTTAATGTGTTCAAAATCTTTCATCATTTTGCCTAATGAATCATAAAGATCGAGTGGGTGATGAAGTGTGTGTGTCACGATCACTATCACTAGTGTCCGAGTTTGTTGAGTTAGATTGTACCTCATCTTCTTGATCTTGTTCTTTGGCCATCAAGCGGATCAAGGCTTCTTCTTTGAGTCACTTGAGTAGTCGGCTTCATTGCTCTCAATCATTGTCTCTCTTGACTTGGTCATTTAGTGATCTCAGCAGACCATCATTGCCTTTTTCTTTTCTTGTCTTCTTTCTCTCGAAGATCTTCCTTTCTTCTTCATCCCCTGTACTTGTTGACTACAGGGATATGGACGATCAATGGCATAGTGACCTGGTTGTCTACTGATTCCAACATAGATACTCAACCTTTTGATCAGCTCTTTCCATTCTTGGATTGTCACCCTTTGATACTCAACTTTTTGATGATCTGTTCTCTTGGTTGGCCTATCATCCCTTGATTTGGAGGGAGCCGAGTGTCTTCGGAAGATTCACCCTTTCCTCTCTTGTAGTTCTTATTAAAGAACTTGTTAAATCTTTTAACCATCGGGCTATTTCTTCCGGGTCAATGACCTCTTTGACCTCGGCTCTCTTCCCATCTTTAACAATTAGAGCAAATTTGTTTTGGGTACAACTGTCTCTTCCTCGGGTCTTTTCTTCTCGGCTCAAACTCGTAGGCTTTGAGGTCCGAGAATAACTCATGGTTGGATGTCTTTGATAGGTCCATGGAATGTCTCGGTGCCATGACCTTCATTTCCCATTCAATTTGGAAGACTTTTTAGGATCTTCATACACATTTCTTCTCGTGTATATTCCTTTCCAAGTGCATGACGGCTAATTTGTGATTTACGTGAACCGAGCGTCTAGTTGATCCAGGTTCTCTCCCGAGATCATTTTGAAGTTCTCAAATTTCTGTACGACCCTTTGATAATTTGTTTTCTTTGATTTGCTCACGAGCCTTCACAAATCAATGTCACTTGTCCCTGCATTTCTTTAGCCGTTTTGCATGATTTGACTTTGTTGAACATGGCTTTGTCCAAGGTTTTGTAGAGGATGTCCTTGGCTACATTGTCCAGGTTATATCTTTTTCTGTCATCATTTGTCCACTCGGTTCTTGGTTTTTCAACCATGGATGGTCTAGAGCAACATCTTCTTCTCCTTCACCGCAACTCTTCGCTGTTTGTGTTCACCTTTAAGATTTGCAGAGGCCCATCTTCTATCACTATCCACATCTCATCATGTAATGCTTTGATAGATGAGCCTCGCATACGAATTTTCCAATCATCAAATTCTTCAATAGTGAACATAGGGATGCGTGTCAAATTTGCTTCCATGATAATAGCTTTTAATGATAAAGAAGAGTTTTAAAAGTTTAAGTACTAAAGCAGACTTTGAAAAGTTTGGAGATCTAGTTCAAGAACAAGTGCGGAGGGTTCAATGAACCAACCGCTCCGATACCACTTGTAGGTCCCAAGGGGGTGTAAGTGTAAGGTTTAGAAGGGGGTTGAATAAACCTTACCAAATTTTCGATTTAGTCCTTTTAAATCTACTGAGTTGATACTACATGTTTGTGTCCTTGATGGACAAATCAACTTAGTCACTCAAGAGAGTTAATCACTCAACAAACTCAATCGATTTGTTGATGGAGTAACTTCGTTAGCTCTAAATTAACTCGATTGTGGTTTTGTTTTTTGGAAGACTTAACACCCTTAAGTTTGATAAAGTAAGAGTTTAGTGCTTGGTTTAGTACTTATAATTTATCAAGTGGATAGCAAATTTATCACAGATATAAGCGATTAAAATTGCAAGAATTAAAGTGCTGAAATGTAAATGACACAATGAAATTTTTATAGAGGTTCGAAGATGGGGTAATTCTTCTACTCCTCTCTTCTCCAACTCCTGGAGGAATCCACTAAGTAATGATCAGTTTACAAAGTGGTAACAGTCCAGATACAAGTCTTGATCACACAGGTGACTTGATCCTTTGGGACTCACCTGAGACGCCTTGATCACTCACCGGCTTCTCGACGACTCGCCTTCTTCTTCACAGGCAATTTGCGCTTTGCTACTATAGCTCACTTGCTCAAGCTCTTTGGATTTGATCACGAAGCCCTCCAAAAGCTTAAGACTTGGCTCAACCTTGAACCTTCCTACAATCCTTCCGGAATGTAGACCCCTTCTTTTTTCGAGTATTTTCCTCTTCAACTGATTGAAGTTATCTTTCCTTCACAGGTGAGTGTTGGATTGATGTTCTTCGTAATGTAGGCTTGAGGATTGAGAATATTTCAGTTTTTCTAATATGCTTGTATATCTCACATATGTGTCATCTATGTATCTCTTCTTTCTCAAACAAACTCCTCAGCCTTTTATAGTGAACTTTCAAAAATTTGCCCGTTGAAGAGATAGGCTTATTTTTGAAAGTCACTTGCAATCGTTGGCTTGTCTTGTTGCAGTTCTTGGAATTGCCATTTCCTCGTATGAATTGTTCTTTCACCTTTTCAGAGTTCTGACACGGTGTAGTGCTTCCCATTGGTTCATTCCTTTTGCACGCTTCCGGACCGAGCACTCCGAGAAAGGTGGTATGGAGATATTACTTGTTTAAGTAATTCTCTTGATTTACGTTGCAACGGATCTTTTACTGATTATCTCGATTGATTTGCATTTCCTTGCTTTCCTCGGGTGACTTAGAGTCAGCTTCCAATCATTGGATGACTCTTTTGTCACTTCAACTTTAGACTTGGCTTTTCTTGAGTTGACTTGACTGATGCTCCACTCACCTGCATCTCATTGCTTCTTCAAGAGAGTTCCGTCTACTCTTCTATGCCATACTCAATTGTATCAAAGCGAGTCTTCCTTCCGATCTTGATTGTCTTCTTGCATGTTAGGCGTAGGCCGACTTAACTCGAACTTTGGCCAACTCTATTCATTACAATGCATTTTACAACAAGAATTGGGGTGCCAACTTTCTATTCTAAGTTTTACATGGCATTCATCAAAATCTAAACAATAAAATTCCTAACACTTTTTGGGATACTCAGCTGAAAGCAAAGCCTATAGAGTGCTGAACAAGAGGACTATGGTCACAGAAGAGTCTACTCATGTGGTTTTTGATGAACCTAATGTGAATGGAGAAGACATTGAAGAGTTAGCTGATAAGCTGAATCAGCCAACTATGTAGAAGAGTCCTTATACTGAACTGAAACAAGAGAAATCAATCCAGATGAAGAGGAGATAGCTGAATCTCAAAGACAGCTGAAAAGTCTGCAGCTGAATGATGATGAAAGAGTTGCTCAAAATGACATAGCTGCGAGACTGCTGAACCCAGCTGATTTACTTCAACCTGATGTGAGATGGCTGAGAGACCATCCACCAGAGCTAGTCATTGGAGATGTGAGAGATGGTGTAAGAACCAGATCCAGATGTCAACAAGAAGTAATGTTCACTTGTTTTATTTCCCAAATAGAGCCAAAAGATGTGTCCCAAGCATTGGATGACACACATTGGATTTAAGCCATGCAAGAAGAGCTGAATCAGTTTGAAAGAAACAAGGTATGGGAATTAGTGCAAAGGCCAACACATCAAAATGCTATTGGCACAAAATGGGTTTTCAGAAACAAAATGAATGAGGAAGGTTCTGTGGTAAGAAACAAAGCAAGATTGGTTGCCAAAGGGTATTGCCAAGAAGAGGGAATAGATTTTGATGAAACATTTGCTCCTGTTGCAAGATTAGAAGCAATAAGGATGTTTCTTGCCTATGCTGCACACAAGAACTTCATTGTATATCAAATGGATGTGAAAAGTGCATTTTTAAATGGACTGTTGGAAGTCTATGTTGAGCAACCTCCAGGTTTTGAGCAGAAGACTCTTGGAGATAAGGTGTACAAGCTCAAGAAAGCTCTATATGGGCTGAAGCAGGCACCAAGAGCATGGTATGATACATTATCTCAATTTCTAACTGATAATGGATTTACCAAAGGGAAAGTGGACAAAACATTCTTTAGAATTCAAGATGGAGAGAGTATACTGCTTGTTCAGATATATGTGGATGATATCATCTTCGGATCCACAAACAAAGAGCTGTGTGATAAGTTCTCAAATCTCATGCAAGAAAAATTTGAAATGAGCATGATGGAAGAGCTGACTTTCTTCCTAGGACTTCAAGTTAAACAGTTGAAGGATGGAACCTTCATAAGTCAAACAAAGTACACTAGGGATTTAATGAAGAAATTTTGTATGGAAGAAAAGTCTTCTGTGAAAATACAAATGAATACATCACCAAGATTGACATGGATGCGGATGGCAAACCGTAGATCAAACAAGATCAGAGCACTCATAGGATCATTTCTTTACTTAACAACAAAACGGGCGGACATCACCTTTGCGGTAGGTGTATGTACAAGATTCCAATCGCACCAAAGGAGAGTCACATGACTGCAGCTAAGAGAATCCTAAGATATTTGAAGGGATGCCAAGAAGTTGGCTTATGGTATCCAAAGGAAGGTGGATTCATGCTTATTGGTTACTCGACTCGGACTATCTTTGGATGTAGAGTTGACATGAGGAAAGAGTACTTCAGGTACATGTCAAATGCTTGGAAAAGATTGGTTTCTGGTTTAGCAAGAAACAAAACTCAATGGCCACATCCACACGGTGCTGCGCAGTACATACAAGCGGGCATTTGTTGTGCCCAAGTCTTATGGATGAGACAAGTGAGGATTATGAAATTGAAGAAAAAGAGATTCCAATTATGTATGACAACACAAGTGCTATTGCAATTACTCAGAATCCAGTGTTGCATTCAAGAACAAAGCACATTGATGTCCGATATCATTTTATAAGAGATCATGTTGAAAAGAAAGATATCATTTTGGAATATATATCAACCGATAAACAAGAATATTGATTCACTAAGCCTCTATGTGAATCAAGGTTTGAAGAGCTTAAGCATGAGCTAGGGTTAATTGAGTGAGTTGTTACTCGAAGACTCAATCGAGAAGAGATGGAAGATGAAAAAATGAGAATTGAACAAGTTTTTCACATCGGCCCAAGTGAAATTGACCATATCGAGAAAGTCAATCAGTATCGAGTTAATGACTTAGTCGCTTAATGAAAAGAGAGAAGAAGAGTTAAGTCATTTGTGAAATAAGTGAGTCATTTATGAGCTAAGTGACAAAAACGCAAATGATCGTTTTTAATGAGTGGGAATGTTTTTAAGAATGACGCGTCGGCGTAATAATGACAGTACAAAGATAAAAAAGTCGCACAATAAGCATATGATTGGATATAAATGCTACTGCATTAAATGCGAGGAATTAAATGCAGTTTGACGTGTTAAATCTGAGCCGTTGATCTTGATCAAATTTCAAAAATCAAAAACACGTCCTTTCATAACCCTTATATAATCATTTTTCAGTTTTCTCTCTCTCTCTCACACTAAAAACTGTTCATCTTCAAAGCAAAAGAAAACAAGTTCATTTCTCGCAAACCCTACAAGTTCTCAAGCAAATTTATCAAATTTAATCGGTAAAACTCTCTGCAAATGGCACCAAAGCTCGATTTTGTAAAGTTATCAGAGCAAATCCACTCTAGATCAACGGTGGATTTCGAAGGGATGATAAAGCAGGGTTCAGATGAAACCCTAGTGAAGAAGATAGTTGATATGCTAGAAAAGTCCGGTCTAAGGACTTTTCTTACCATAGAGTACTCGCTGACCTACGCTGAAGAGGTGGCGCAGATTCAATGCAAATGCGAGAGGTGCGGGGAGAAGGAATCAAGTCCTCCATCCACCGCAAGGACATCATGATTATCTTGCTAAGGACCTTGCGAGCACTTTGTTTGCTGTCGCCTCGAGGGCATGACGGAAATATACGGGCGATGTTAACTTGGCTTTGCATGGAAAAGAAGTAGCCAAACCGAGTGTCTTTGCGAAAGTAGTCTACACAGCTGAGAAGAAACTACTGAAGGACGACTATCACAAGCTGATGGATGTCATTTCAAAGTGTGTAGACATGAAGTTTGGCAGCTTCAATCAATTGTCAAAGATAAAGCTGATCGTCATGGCTGTGATCATGTAGGGAAAGAAAGTCAACTGGGCTGAGTTCGTGTATAGGAGACTCTGCCAGAACGTTGGAAACAAGACATACAAGGAGGATGGATACTTTGGAGAATCTCTTGGCTATGGCCTGGTAACCAGCCACTTGATGAAAGTGAAGGGCATTCCCCTTCAACATGGAAAGCCCTTCCATGTAAACGAGAAGATGTTCAGGGCTAATCTTTTAGGAGCCCAGAAGAGAGCACATGTGAAGAGGGCGTATACAAGTGAGGGGGAATCGGCTGAACCCGAGGACACAACTGTTACCTCCCCTCCTAAGAAGAATGTTGCACAGAAGAAGGTTGCCCCTGCAGCAAAGAAACAGGATGCACCTGCCCTTGCAGCCGAGTCACCTGCCCGAGCAACCGTGTCTCCTGCCCCTGCAGCCGAGGCTGAGAAGGAAGTCCAAATACCTTCTCCAACCATACAAAAGAAGAGGACTGTCAAGCCTAGAAAGGCAGTTGCCTCTAAGGAAATTCAAAAGCCTTTACGTTTGAGGAACCGGAGGAAACAGAACCAAATATTCCTCTGGTTAAAACGAAGAGAAGAAGAAGAATCTCCAAGCTTTCAGAGCTTGAAAAGATAGTTGAGTCTGCCACTCAGCTAGAGAAATCCTCTGAGACTGTTGAGGAAGTGCAGTCTCCTGAAATAATTGATGAAACCGCCAAGGGACAGGAAGAGGAGGATGAGGATGATGATGTCATCATGTACTCTCCTGTATATTCAAACATACATCGCCACTCAAGGGTGCAGTTTGAACACCCTGAGTTTATTGATGAAGAGGAGGAGCTGTTCAAATTTCTCGAAGTCGACACTGTGCTCCAGGCTTTGGATGAGGATGTTTGATACATGTTTTTATCTTAATTTTGATGATTTTATTTTGTCACCAAAACAATGTTTTTAAAGGTTGTCCAAATACTCCTAAATGATTTGAAATGGTTTTAATATTTTCCGGAGTATTTCCTCAAGTTTATTTTTGATAATAATGGACAACACTTTTAATGACTTTATGTCAATGGGCTTTTACTCCTAAACAAGATTTCTAAATGTTGTCTAAATACTCCCGATTGGTTTAAAATGTTTTTACTAAATTTTCGGAGTATTTCTTGAGTTTTATTTTCGACAAAAATTGGACAACATTTCTGTCTCGTGGTCGACCGGTCGCCCTATAGGGCAACCCGTACCTGAAGATGATTTTTGAAACAGAAAATGAGACGGAAGGAAAACCAGCAGTCGACTGGGCCGCTTCGGCGCGTCGGTCCGGTCGATCGCCGCCAGTGGGTCGACCGGTGACTGCATGTTTAGTTTTGAAAAGAACATTTCTTCTTCGTTTTTTAATTAAGGATGACCGGTTGAGACAGCGCCGACCGGTCGGGCCTATGTCGGCCGGTCGTCCTGTTGAAAATTTCAAAGTGTTCTTAATTCTCTTATTTTCGTGCATCGGGTCGCCTGCAGTATTGGGATACACAAGAACAAAAATATGACCGTTTGACAAAGACACATTTTCGTAAATTGTGGGATTGATTTCTAACAGCTATATTCTTGATTTTAATTGTATTTTTCTGTAGATTTTCAATCCCCAAGAGGAGCCTATGCTTGATCAATCATCTCCTATAAATAGAGGAAGTTTTGGAGCAACCAATGCAACAATTGAGATACAACACAACAAGATACACTTCAAGCATATACTTGGTCTTTCATTGTTATTATTCTTGTTGTAAATTTGCCTAGCTTATCACTTTCACATCTTTGAGGTCTAGGCTATTCTTGATTACACTTTGGACTCAAATTGTATTATTCATTATTGAGTTGTAATCTTGATTTTTGGTTATCATTCAAACACAAGATATTCTTGTGAGTGCTCTTGTGGTAAGAACACACTTGGATGATCTAGATGACAGGTGAAGAAGATTGTGGTGATCTTCTTATTGAGGTGTTGAAGAATTTGGTATTCTTCAAGGTTGAAGATTGTGGTAATCTCAAAAGTGGTGTTGAAGAAGAGTGTGGTGCTCTTCAAGGTGTTGTAAGTTGAATTTGTATTAATTTTGGTAATTAATAAAATTCTTTTTCTTTTTGAAATCCATCCCGGATATATTGGGGTGGTAGAGGATTAGGCCCTAGGTGGGTTGAACCTCTTTAAATCGACGTGTGTTGTTTATATTCCGCACCTTTATTATTGTGTTTGAGCATTTGATTATTAAAAGAGGGCGAAATCGAAAAGATGGAGATAATCTATTCACCCCCCCTCTAGATTATCGTAGCCGCTTGAACTTACAGAGGATAACTGCCTAAACATTCTACACATCTACAAAGAAAAAGCAAAAGCCAGAGCAGCTGAGGAAGCAGAAGCTCTCGAGAAAGCCAAGACATGCACGCTCACCGGAACTCTAGAACACACTCACTCTCATCTTGATGTGTTCTCAGAGAGTGATGAAGATATGAATCCCATTGCTGCAACAGAGAAGTCGGACATGTAGTAAGCTCTAAGGGAATCCAGGATGATGCATGAGCAATCAATGTTCGAAGGACCAGGAGAGTCCTCACAATCTCTCCTGGAGACAGACCCATTGGGACTAGTGCAACAGATTGCCACAATCATAGCTGCGGCTACGTCCCCAGTTGTTTCAGAAGATGGGTCCAAGGGACTTGGCAATGAGACTGGGAATTTGGGCACCCAAGTTGAGCCAACCCCTACTGAAGGTGTTTTACCACCCGCCCCCACGGTGAGCACTCAATGGAAGCAGTATGAGTCCTGAGAAGAGTGACCCCATCGTCGGTCACTCGGTGGTGTGCGGTGAGGGGGAAACTCACTCCACTGTAGCAGGGTCGGATGATGGTGCAGATGACTCCACAATGAAGAAAGGAGGCGAAGTGGAAAAAGAAAAGAAAACACAGCAGACTAACATTGACGAAGCTCGGACAGTTGGGTTTGTCCCAGCTGGGGTGTCAACTACTTTGCAGGTCGATGACATGCTATTGCAGTCGAGGCGCAGGTTGTAAATGCCCCGGTGTTAACAAGTTCAAGGGGTTGAGACTCCTATGGATGCCATCGATGAAGACCCCGAGACAACCGCGTCTATCAAAGGGAATGTAGAAGGTCTCGCTGCAGCTTGAGAGCTGCTGGAGGTGTTGAAGGCCCTAGGGAGGTTGAGACTTCCCGGGTAAAGCTCAAGAAGTCGAACATCCCTCCTGTTAACACTGCTGAATCTCGAGAAGGAGATTAGTGCTCTTCATGACTCCCAGGATAATCGACATATCCTTTTCGGGATGCTCAAGACGAAGCCGAGTCCACTCTGCTTGAACATCAAAAGGACTAGCCGAGGATGTTCTCCAGAGGCGATTGATCTAGTTTCAAAGTTTTCGTCAAACATTCAACCGATGATGAACCAAGCCCCAGGTTTCATCATCTTCCGATGATCTTGATGTTGCGGCCGGGACCGGTAATTCAATTAGAAAAATCTCATCGAGGCCGACGGCATTTAAGGCAGTAAGAGGCTCGAGGTCGCCCAGCCAACCTACTCAACAAGGCCCAGCTAGAACCGAGTCTTCGCGAGCTCCCACAGCTACAACAAGACCAACTCCACCAAAGCATCATCAATGGCACAAACTGCAATTACAATCCCTTATGTGTGAGATGATACCTTTGACCAATTATTTCCCTTTTCACTTGAGCTGCCCGAGCTAGAGGAGGAGACAACTAAAGAGCAGCAAACATACATAGTTCAAAAAGATCTAGTCATCCCTACCGACTCCATTGTGCCATCAGACTTTAATTTCGATGTTGAATGGCCACCAGCTGAATCAAGTGTGACAACTGAGTTCCGTGAAGTCTTAAAGAAAATCTGTGGAGAGATTGAGAAGATTGAACGGCACCAGGCCTCATTAGATATGCGTCTGGACAATAGAGATGCAACCCTCACAGCAGACTTACGAGGGATTGTGGTACGGATCAGGGAGTGGTGTCAGCAGCAGAGTGCAATGCGATACAAACAAGTTAGATATTTCAAGGCATTGTACAACAAAATGCTGGTTTGGAGGCCGATTAATCTGCCGATATGAAGCGGCAGGATACACACCTATATGGAGAGATTGCATGCCTCCCATACAACTAAAATGGAGTTATTGCGTGTTGAGGAGAACATAAATATGAAATTCAGCCTTCTAATGGCTGAAATGAAACTGGTGGCAGCTGAATCGAAAGACACTCGCTCGAATTTTCGCAAAGACATGCCGCAATGAGACTCAGCGAACTCGGCTCTCGACTCACCGGACTTCATGTTCGCAGGAATGTTTCCAGGGGTTCCTCTCTCCTTTGATGATGCCAAAAAGGGGGAAGAGGAATACCTGAGGAAATTGAAGAAAGAAACAGCTCAGAAGCAAAAGGAAGAAGCAGCTGTTGAGAAGAAGAAGGGAAAAGCTGTTGAGGGGGAAAAGTCAAAATATTTGACACTAATGATTGCTAAAACCCCTCAGCAAGGTCATGTCACAGCCTCAATACTCAGCAAACTCCAGTGACTCTGTCGATCGAACACTCTACCGTGCCTATGTCAGAGAAAAGAAAGATTGTAATAGCAGATCAGTTAGAGTTCGATAAAAAGATGGATGCCCACGTTGAAGCAGTGATGAAACAATTTGGTGGCATTTCGGCAGGGAAGGATCAAAATGCCATTCCAGATGACAGAGACGAGCCAACATCAGTGGAAGAATTTAAGAACATGTCTGTAGCCCAAGCCTGGGATCTGTACTGGGAGAATGGTCTTAAGTTGTGCAAGTCAGCTGCCAAACAAAAGACTCATGTATAGTATACACCCAGAGGAGGAGGAAGAAGTTGTGGAGGAAGAGGTTTTCAACCTAGTACTCTACCCAAAAATATTGAATATGTAGATCCAGGCAAGAAAGGAAGGATCTACTGGGCTGGGTACGATGAAGTAGCGAATCTGGAAGTAGGCAGAAAGAATGCTGATTATGTGAAAAGAATAGAAGAGGAAAACAGAAGACAAGATCAGGTATGGCAAGAGAGGCAAGAAAGGAAGCGAAAAGACGATGTTGCGAAGAGAGCCTATGAAAAGAAGAAAACAGCTAAAGATGAAAGAAAAAGAAAGAGAGCTAATGATGATAGAGCTGAAGAGGAAAGAAGGAGGCAGTGAAGGCGATGAAGTGTTGCTGCTGTTAGGAATTTTATTGTTTAGATTTTGATGAATGCCATGTAAAACTTAGAATAGAAAGTTGGCACCCCAATTCTTATTGTATAATGCATTGTAACAATTAGAGTCGGCCAAGCCGAGTTAAGTCGCCTACGCCCCTAACATGCAAGAAGACAATCAAGATGGAAGGAAGACTCTTTGTGAGACAGTTGAGTATGGCAAAGAAGAGTAGACGGGAACTCTACTAAAGAAGCGGTGAGATGCGACCAAGTGGAGTATCAGTCAAGTCAACTCGAGAAAAGCAAGTCTCAAGTTGAAGTGACAAGAGTCATCCAATGATTGGAAGGCGACTCTAAGTCACCTGGGGAAAGCAAGGAAATGCGGTCAAGTCGAGATAATCGTAAAAAGACCGTTGTACGTAAATCAAGAGATTTACTTAAACATGTAATATCTCCATACCACCTTTCTTGAAGTGCTCAGTCCGAAGCGTGCAAATGGAATGAACCAATGGGAAGCACTACACCGTGTCGAACTCGAAAAAGGTGAAAGAACAATTCATACGAGGAAATGGCAATTCCAAGAAGCGCAACAAGACAAACCAACGATCGCAAGTGACTTTCAAAAATAAGCCTATCTCTTCAACGGGCAAATTTTTGAAAGTTCACTATAAAAGGCTGAGGAGTTTGTTTTGAGAAGTATGACACACACGTGAGATATACAAGCATATTAGAAAATGAAACATTCTCAATCCTCAAGCCTACATTACGAAGAACATCAATCCAACACTCACCGTGAAGGAAAGATAACTTCAATCGGTTGAAGAGGAAAATATCGAAAACAAGGGGTCTACATTCCGGGAAGGATTGTAGGAAGGTTCAAGGTTGAACCAAGTCTTAAGCTTGTGGAGGGCTTCGTGATCAAATCCAAAGAGCTTGAGCAAGTGAGTCTGTAGTAGCAAGGCAAATTGCCTGTGAAGAAGGCGAGTCGTACGAGAAGCCGGTGAGTGATCAAGGCGTCTCGGCATCGAGTCCCAAAGGATCAAGTCATTTGTGTGATCAAGACTTGTATCCGGACTGTTACCACTTTGTAAACCGATCATTACCTAGTGGATTCCTCCAAGAGTTGGAGAAGAGAGGAGTAGAAGAATTACCCCATCTTGAACCTCTATAAAAATTTTTTTTGTGTCATTTACATTTCACCATTTTAATTCTCTGCATTTTTAATCGCTTATATCTCTTGATAAATTTGCTACCCACTCAATAACTTGTAAGTACTAAACCATGCACTAAACTCTTACTTAATCAAACTTAAGGGTGTTAAGTCTTCATGAAAACAAAATCACAATCGAGTTAATTTAGAGTAAACAACGAGTTATTCCATCAACAACTCGGTTGAGTCATTGAGAGATTAACTCTCTTGAGTGACTAAATTGATTTGTCCATCAAGGACACAAATGTAGTATCAACTCGAATATTTAAAAGGACTAAATCGAAAATTTGGTAAGGTTTATTCAACCCCCTTTTAAACCTTACACTTACACCCCTTGGGACCTACAAGTGGTATCGAGCGGTTGGTTCATTGAACCCTCCGCATCGGTTCTCGAACTAGATCTCCAAACTTTTCAAAGTCGCTTTAGTACTTAAACTTTCTAAACTCTTTTTATCATTAAAAGTTATTATAATGGAAGCAAATTTGACACGCATCCCTATGTTCACTATTGAAGAATTTGATGATTGGAAAATTCGTATGCGAGGGCTCATCTATCAAAGATTACATGATGAGATGTGGATAGTGATAGAAGATGGGCCTCTGCAAATCTTAAAGGTGAACACAATCAATGCGAAGAGTCTGCAATTTGAAGGAGAAGAAGATATTGCTCCCGGACGGTCATGGTTGAAAACCAAGAACCGAGTGGACAAATGATGACAAAAAAGATATAACCTGGATAATGTAGCCAAGGACATCCTTTACAAAACCTTGGACAAAGCCATGTTCAATAAAGTCAAATCATGCAAAACGGCTAAGGAAATCGGGACAAGCCGTGACATTGATTTGTGAAGGCTCGAGAGCAAATCAAGGAAAACAAATTATCGGTGGTCATGTACAGAAATTTGAGAACTTCAAAATGATCTCGGGAGAAAACCTGGATCAACTAGATGCTTCAGTTCACGAAATCACAAATGAGTCATGCGCACTTGGAAAGGAATATACAGAATGAAATGTGTATGAAGATCCTAAAAAGTCTTCCGGTGAATGGGAAATGAAGGTCATGGCACCGAGACATTCCATGGACCTATCAAAGACATCCAACCATGAGTTATTCTCGGACCTCAAGGCCTACGAGTTTGAGTGAGAAGAAAAGACAAGGAAGAGACATTTGTACCCAAAACAACGCTCTAATTGTTAAAGATGTGAAGAGAGCCGAGGTCAAAGAGGTCATTGACCCGGAAGAAATAATACGATGGTTAAGAGGTTCAACAAGTTCTTCAATAAGAACTACAAGAGAGGAAAGGGTGAATCTTCCGGAAGACACTCGGCTCCCTCCAAATCAAGGGAAGATAGGCCAACCAAGAGAAAGATCATCAAAAAGTTGAGTATCAAAGGGTGACAATCCAAGAATGGAAAGAGTTGATCAAAAGGTTGAATATCTATCCGGAATGTAGACAACCAGGTCACTATGCCATTGATTGCCCATATCCTGTAGTCAACAAATACGGGGATGAAGAAGAAAGAAAGGTCTTCGAGAAAGAAGACAAGAAAAGAAAAAGGCAATGATGGCTGCGCAGAGACCGCTATTTGAAAAAGCCAAGTCAAGAGAGACAATCGATTCGCAGAGCGGTGAAGTGACTACTCAAGTGACTCAAGAAGAAGCCCCGACCGCTTGATGGCCAAAGAACAAGATCAACTCGACCAAGAATATGAGGTACAATCTAACTCAACAAACTCGACACTAGTGATAGTGATCGTGACACACACACTTCATCACCCACGATCTTTATGATTCATTAGGCAAAATGATGAAAGATTTTGAATACATTAAATCCTCACACACACTATTGAATGAGGAAAACACCTACTCAAAAGTCAAAACTCAAAGCCGACTAAGGAGCCGAGTACCCTAAGTCAAATAGCCGATGAGAATGAAGGTTTAAAAATTTGAAAATGCTAAATTAATAGCGAGAAATTCTTTGCTATAGAAAAGAGGGAGAATGACCTCAAGAATGTTATTGCCTCATTCACTAAGGCATCTAAATCATTGGATGATCTTATCATGAGTCAAAGAGAATGTGGAGACAAGACAGGCTTAGGATTTAATTCCTCTGTGCTATGTCAAACCTCAAAAGTAATTTTGGAAAAAGGATCTTCAAGTCATGAAGAGTCTGAAAAATCCAAAACTCTAAATGTTGCACACACATTCACTCCAAAGCACAATAACAAGCAAACTGGCCTTGGTTACAAAGGAAAAGGAAAATTGCCGGTTGAGTGTCTTTGAAAGGACGGTGAGAAGAGATTCAACCGAGTCCCTCAGCAAACTCCTAACAGAAAATACTCTGTAAAAAGGAAGCGAGCTACCAAAAATCCCAGAAAATCCATAAAAGAAATACATATGATGGGAATGGTAGAAAATATCCAAGCCAAGTGATTGGAATAATGTGAACTATCAAAGATAGACTTATGGAATATAAGCCCAAATGGCAAAGGCCAAGAACTCAGCAAAGGCCATTCCAAAAGTATAAGAGCTTTCATCAGCACACCTATGCACCTAGGCATCACACTCAAAGTCACCACAACTACCCAAGAAAGGCAATTGCTAAAACACATATACAGGCATACAGACAAAAGAGACAGTTGTATGAACCTAGAATCCCAAGCAATTTGCCAGGATTAATTATGATTATGGCAGCGATAGATGGCAACCCCTTAGAGTCAAATCATTTGGCTATAAGTTGGTTGGATCATCTTACAATTCTAACCCCTCGGGACCCGACAAGTATGGGTACCTAAAACTTAATTTCCTTGATTGCGGGTTCAAAGAACGGTGAGTGCCAAGGAACCTGGTACATGGATAGTGGCTCCGCATTCCCGGACACATGACAGAAACAAGAAAAATCTGTGAAAATTCAAGGAAGTTAAAGGAGCAAAAGTCATATTTGGAGGAAATGAAGCTCCTGGTGAAATAAGAGGCATTGGATCCATCAAGAGAAATGGATTAGAGATCACGAGATGTTGCATATGTTGAAGCACTCAACTTCAATTTATCGAGCATCATCAACTCGTGACAAGGGCTACAATGTTGGATTCAACATGGGAATATGCCAAATCAAAGATATTGAATCAAATGAAGTTGTGCCGCAAGGATGTAGAGAGAAAAATATGTATGTAGTGGATTGGTCAATCGCAACACCCAAGACTCTACTAGCAAAGAGCACAAATTGAATCAAGTTGGGTGTGGCACAAAAAGGCTGAGTCACCTGAATTTCAAAACAATTAACAAGTCGGGCAAGAAGTCATCTTGTGGAAGGATTACTGGACTCGAGTATACAACAAGGAGAGTATATGTAACGCATGTCGAAGGGAAAACAAATCAAGTCGTCATTCAAAGAAAAGACATGCCCATCCTTAACAAGAATATTGCATCTACTTCATATGGATCTATTTGGCCAATGGAACCAAACAAAGATAAGTGGAAAGAAATACACCTTGGTGGTAGTAGATGACTACTCAAGATATACATGGACAATATTCATGTGTAAGAAGAAAGAAACTCTACAAAAACTACCACACGGTGATGAAGAGGATTAAAAACGAGAAGAGTCAAACCATTATCAAAATAAGAACAGACAGAGGAACCGAGTTTGTCAATGGAATAATAACTCAAGATTGTATTGAGAATGGTATTGGTCATGAACTATCGGCAGCAAGGACTCCACAGCAGAATGGAGTTGCGAAAGAAGGAACGAAGAACTCTCAAAGAAGCAAAGAAGGACCATGTTAGTCAAGCGAGTTTCTAAAAGATTTTGGTCAAGCAATCAACACGACTTGCTACACCCAAAACAGATGTATGATAAATAGACGGTGACAAAGACTCCCTACGAGATCCTGGGTGGAAGAAAACCAAATGTTGCATACTTGAGAATATTTGATGTAAATGCTTCATCCACAACAATGGCAAAGACAACCTAAAGGCTTTTGATGCTAAAGGCGATGAAGGTATCTTCTTAGGATACTCGGTGAAAGCAAGGCCTACAGGATACTCAACAAAAGAACTATGGTTACGGAAGAATCCATTCATGTACTATTCGATGAGCCAAATGTAAATGGAGAAGACATTGAAGAGTCGGTGATAAGCTAAATCATCCAACCATACAAGAAGAATCATCTTTGTCAAGTCAAGTGGAATCATCAACTCGAGAAGAAGATGAGATTGTTGAATCTCAAAAAAGTGGAGAATTTGCACTAAGTGACTACGAGAGAGCGACCCAAAGAACATTTACAAGTAAGTCGATCAATCCACCTAACTTACTCCAACTCGATGTAAGATGGTGAGAAATCATCCACGAACTTGTCATTGGAGATATAAGAGAAGGTGTCAAAATAAGATCGAACTCAACAAGAAGCCATGTTCACATGCTTCATCTCTCAAATAGAGCCCAAAGACGTGTCACAAGCCTTGACGACACACACCGGATTCAAGCTATGCAAGAAGAGTGAATCGGTTTGAAAGAAATAAAGTATGGGAATTAGTGCAAAGACCCATACATCAAAATGTTATTGGCACCAAATGGGTGTTCGTAAATAAGATGAACGAGGAAGGTTCGTGGTAAGAAACAAAGCAAGACTAGTAGCCAAAGGATATTGCCAAGAAGAAGGATAGATTTTGATGAAACATTTGCCCCCGTAGCAAGATTGGAAGCTATAAGGATGTTTCTTGCCTATGCAGCTCACAAGAATTTCATTGTATATCAGATGGATGTAAAAAGTGCATTCCTAAATGGTTTATTGGAAGAAGAAGTGTATGTTGAACAACCTCCAGGATTTGAGCAGAAAACTCTTGGAGATAAGGTATACAAACTCAAGAAAGCCCTGTATGGATTGAAGCAGGCACCCAGAGCATGGTATGATACCTTGTCACAATTCCTAATTGAAAATGGATTCACTAAAGGAAAAGTAGATAGAACACTTTTCAGAATTCAAGACAAAAAGAGTATACTGCTTGTTCAAGTATATGTGGATGACATCATTTTTGGATCCACTAACAAAGAGCTGTGTGAAAAATTTTCAAACCTCATGCAAAGTAAATTTGAAATGAGCATGATGGGAGAGCTGACATTCTTCCTTGGACTCCAAGTAAAACAGCTGAAGGATGGAACCTTCATAAGTCAAACAAAATACACCAGAGATTTAATGAAGAAGTTTGGTATGGAAGAGAAGTCTTCTGTAAAAATACCAATGAACACATCAGTCAAAATGGACATGGATGCAGATGGCAAGCTCAGTAGATCAAACAAGATACGAGCACTTATTGGATCATTGCTCTATCTCACAAAGCCAAGCGCACCGGACACATCACCTTTGTTGTAGGTGTGTGTGCAAGATTTCAATCTGCTCCAAAAAGAGAGCCATATGACACTGACTAAGAGAATATTGAGATACTTGAAAGGAAGCCAAGAAGTAGGCCTATGGTATCCAAAGGAAGGTGGATTCAAGCTAATTGGGTATTGATTCGACTATCTTTGGATGCGAGTTGATAGGAAGAGCACTTCAGGCACATGTCAAATGCTAGGAAACATCTTGATTTCTGGTTTAGCAAGAAGCAAAATTCAATAGCCACCTCTGGTGCGGGCAGAATACATAGGTCTGGGCAAATTTGTTGTGCCCAAGTCCTATGGATGAGACAACGGTGAGAGACTATGAAGTTGAGGAAAAAGAAATTCCAATCATGTGTGATAACACAAGTGCAATTGCAATCACTCAAAATCCTCGTGTTGCATTCAAGAACAAAGCACATTGATGTCGATATCACTTCATAAGAGATCATGTTGAAAAGAAGGACATCATCCGGAATATATCTCAACCGATAAACAACTAGCCGACATCTTCACAAAACCATTATGTGAGTCAAGATTTGAAGAACTCAAGCATGAGTTGGGACTAATTGAGCTAAGGCGACACTGGGACGAATCAAAGAAGAGAAATAGAATGAAAAGGGGTGAAAAAGAGTCAAAAACAGAATCACTCAAGAATCACCAGATCGGAAAATTACACCGAGTCGGTGATATTGAGTCATTAAGAGAACTGTGAGAAGTAGAGTTAAATCGCCTAAGGGATAAGTTTCGAGTCACTTATGAGCAAAATGACAAAAACGCAGTCGTTTTGACTAAGCGGGAATGTTTTAAGGAATACGTCAAAGATAATGATGATGTGTACTGGACATAAAGCCGCACACCAAGCTTATGATTGGATATAAATCTTTGCCGCATTAAATACGAGACATTAAATGCTCAACAGGCGTGCAAAATCCAAGCCGTTGATTTCGATCACATTTCAAAAACCACCTGCACGTCCTTTCATAAACCATATTTAAACAAACTGTTCATCTCTTTCTCTCAAAAGCAAAGGCAAAATTCTCTCGAAACCCTATCTATCTTCAAATCAATTTCTGAGTTCTTCTTCGATATAATCCTGGAAAATGGCACCAACTTATGACTTTACCAAGTTAGGAAAGCAAATCCACACCGGCTCTATGGTGAATTTCGACGGAATGGTGAAACAGGGGTCTGACGACACCCTAGTGAAGAAAATCGCTGAAAAGTTAGAAACGTCCGGTCTGAAACCGTTTCTGACGTTAGAATACCCGATGACATATGTGGAGGAAGTCGCACAATTCTCGTGAATGTTGAGATTCACGATGAAGGAATCAAGTCATCTGTTCACGGAAAGCGGTGACTATCTCGCAAGGATTTGGCCAAACATTGCTCACTACCGGCAGAGGGCGCATCGGAGATTAACGAAGTGATGTAAACCTGGCGGATGCTTGGAAAGAAATAGCCAAGCCTCGACTTTTTGATAAAATAGTGTATGACAAACAAGAGATCTTTGAAGGAGGATTATCACAAGTGTTGGACATAGTTGCCAAATGAATCGACATCGTTTGGCGGACTTTGACCAATCTGTCAAAGGCAAAGCCGATTGTAATGGCCTGCAATCATCGAAGAAAAGAAGATAAACTGGGCTGAGTTTGTCTACAGCAGACTCTGCCCTTAACGTGGGGAACAAATCCTTCAAGGAAGATGGCTCATTTGGAGGATCCCAGGATATGGCCTAGTGATTGGCCAGCTAATGGAGGTGAAAGGAGTCCCTCTTAGACATGGGAAGGCATTCCATGTTAACAAGAGGATGTTCGAGCAAACCTCTCTGGCGCGCAGAAGAGAGCTTACGCCAAGATAGCGACACCAAAGTGAGGGGGAATCAGTTGACCCTGAAGATACTGATTGTGTTTCCTCTCCACCCAAGAGGAGAGGCCCCAAAGCTACTAAGAAGATCGCACGCCCTGCAGCAAAGAAAACCAAATATGCTCCCGCCCCTGCAGCAGAGTCACCCGCCCCGCAGCCGTGTCTCCCCGCCCCTGCGGCGGTCGAGAAGGACTCACAAATACCTTCTCCGATCGTCAAAAAAGAGGAGAACCGAGAAGCCACGACGGCCCGCTCCTCGAAAAAGACACCAGCACGGCCCCCCGCCCAAGACTCGAAGAAGACACCGTCTCAACAGTAAATCCCTCTCGGTACAAACTAGGAGACGAAGAAGAATCATCAAGCGATCCAATCTTGGAGAAACCAGTGAGTCGATTACTCGGCTAGAGCAAAACAGGAGACTACGGAGAAGTAGAGTCTCGGATGTAGTTGATGAAACAGCCAAGTCTCAAGACGATCACAGAGCAACTCAAGACACACGTGTAGTTCACACAACTGAAACACAAGAGCTGAAACACAAAGAGCCGAGCTTCCTTGGGTCGACCACTTCATACTCCCAAAGATGGATGAAGACAATCGCACAGACATCCTGCAGATATACAAGGACAAGGAGAAAGAAAAGCAAATTTGAGGAAGCCGAGGCACGTGAAAAGGCAAGCATCCGCCCTATCTCGCACCACGTAACACACACATCCTCTCCTTGATGTCTTCTCGGGACGGTGATGAGGATCCGAGAATACTACTGCGCCCACGTAAGAGTTGCAAATGCAGCAAGCATTGCAGAATCTAGAATCCTTCACGAGCAAAGATTGATGGAGGGACCAGGGGAGAGTCCTCCGAACACGGTGAAATCGATCCAATGGGAGTGGTTGACAAATAACCATGTTGTTGCTTTGCCACCACTTCCAGACTCACTCGGAAGAAGGCATTAAGGGAAATGGCGATGAAATCGGGATAGTGGGGAACCCAATCGAGCCAACCCCTATTGAAGGTGTGTTACCACCTGCCCACATGGCTGAACAATCAATCGAAACAGCCGGGAGTTTGGAGACGAGTGATCCCATTCCAAGTCACCTGGGAAAAATGCAGCTGCAAAGAGGAGTTAACTGAAAATAATCCGTTGCACAGAAGTCAAAAACATTACTTAAACAAGTAATACACCCATGCTGCCAGGTCTTAAAGTGCTCAGTCCCAAAAGCGTGCAAAAGGAACAAACCAATGGGAAGCACTACACCTCGTGTCAGAACCTGAAAGGCTGAACATTCATTTAATACTAGGAAAGGTCTACATCTCAAGATTGAAGACCAAGAAAAGACAAGCCAACGAACACAAATGACTTTTGAAAATCATCCTATCTCTTCAATGGGTAGATTTTTGAAAGTTCACTATAAAAGGCTGAGGAAAGTCATTGAGAAAAGGTTACCTTGATTACCTGAACCACGAATGAGCAACCTATATTCAAACTGTAACCTGCAAAATATTCTCAAGATATTCAAGCAAAATCCTCAAGCACAAATCTCGAAGGAAACCAATCCTACACAAAGCTGTGAAGGAAAGACAACTTCAAATTGTTGAAGAGTAAACTTTTGAAGAATCAAAAGGGGTCTACTTTCCAAAGAGGATTGTAGGAAGGTTCAAGGTAGAACAAATCTCAAGTTATTGGAGGGCTTCGTGATCAAATCCAAGAAGCTTGAGAAAGTAAGCTGAAGTAGCAAGGCAGCGTTGCCCTGTGAAGAAGCTGAGTCAGACGAGAAGCCAGCTGTGTGACCAAGGCATCCCCAGACTGAGTTCAAGGAGCAAGTCAGCTCTGTGATCAAGACTTGTCTCTAGACTGATAACCACTTTGTGAATTGATCATTACTTAGTGGATTCCTCCAGGAGTTGGAGAAGAGAGGATTAGAAGAATTACCCCATCTTCGAACCTCTATAAAATTTATTTGTGTCATTTACATTTCAGCATATTTACATTTCTGCACATTTATTTTATATCTGCTGATAATTTGCTATCCAATTGATAAATAACTAAAGTGATAAATCAAGTGTTAAAACAAAGTTAAATCAAATTCAAGGGTGTTAAGTCTTCCGCTTAAAAACTCATCACATCCAAGTTAAGGTTTAGACTAAATAGTGAGTTATTCTATCAACAAACTTTATCAGTGCTGTTGAGTGGCTAACTCACGATTAACTAACTTAGTTGTCCCTCAAGGACATAGCTGTGTAATTAACTCTGTAATATTTTAAAAGGACTAAATTCGAAAAGTTGGTAAGGTTTATTCAACCCCCCTTTCTAAACCTTACTCACACCCCTTGGGACCTACACAACAGTATTAACTTCAATATTTGCAGTGGCCCATCCTCTATCACAAGGCACATTTCATCGTGTAAGGCTGATAGGTGAGTTAGATTGGGTTCCATGATAATAGCTGTGCTTTAAAATGAAAAACTTTAAAAAACACAAGTGTTATATCTTTTGAAAAAAATTGAGATCTAGTTTAGTAACCAGTGCGGAAGGCTCAATGAACCAACTACTCTGATACCACTTGTGGGTCCCAAGGGGTGTGGTGTAAGGTTTAGAAGGAGGGGGGTTGAATAAACCTTACCAAATTTTCACTTTTTAGTCCTTTTAAACCTTACCAAAGTGCTTGGGGGACAGCTAGGTTGGCTTACTTCAGCAAAGTTGCCCACACATCAGACTCGACTGAGCTGTTAATAGTATAACTTAGTTGCGTCAGCTAACACTTTACTTTTTAGTTGATTTGGTTTTATACAACGGAAAACTTAACACCCATGTTAATTTTAAGCACGTTTTAACACTTGTTTTTAGCAATGTTATTATCAACTGGGTTGACAATTTAACTTATCATCATTTATAAAAGTATTCAAGAAAGTAAAGTGCTGAATGTAAATGACACATGCAAATTTTATAGTAGTTCGAAGATGGGGTAATTTCTCTAATCCACTCTTCTCCAACTCCTGGAGGAATCCACTAAGTAACAGATCAGGTTACAAAGCAGTTCTTCAGTGTAGAGACAGCCTTGATCACACAACTGGCTTCTCCTGTGACTCAGCTTCTTCACAAGACAGCTGCCTTGCTACTTCAGCTCCCTTCAAACCCTTGGAATTGATCACACAGCCTTCCAACGAGCTTGAAACTTCTGGTTTGAACTTGAACCTTATTACAACACCTTCAACTTGGAGTGTAGACTCCTTTTTATTCTTGAAACTTTTCCTCTTCAACTGGTTGAAGTAATCTTTCCTTCACAGCATGTGTTGGATCGAGTTTCTTTGAGTTTTAGGCTTGAGGATTTTCTTTATAAGCTTGAGAGAATATTTGCAGATTTTGCTTGTTTTCAGTTGTTTAGAACGTTTGATCTCTCGTGTGTCATTTGTATACTTCTCTCTCTTGCTTCCTCAGCCTTTTATAGCGCTCATTTGAAAATTTGCCCGTCGAAGAGACAGGCTATTTTCAAATGACACTTTTTTGTTCATTGACTTATCTTTTCTTGACCTGCAGAATTGTGATGTTGACCCTTCCAATGGATCAATGTATATCAACTTGACTTGACTGATGCCTTTACCCCATTGACTTGAGTCTGCTTCATCCTTTAAGGAAAGACTCAACTATCAGTTCAACTGGTAGACTTGGCTTCTTTACTGACTTGACTGACACCTCTTCAACCTTTACACAGCTGTTCCTCAGCTGGATCTCCCTCAGTCGAGTCTGTGCCTTCCATCTTGACCATACTTAGCTGACACACAACTGGGTTTTTACTCTAGTCTTCAGTTGACTTCTTTTATTTTTCGACAAGTCAACTTCACTCAGCTCATGCAGTCCTATCTATTACAAAATAGGAATACAAGGAAAATGGGTTGCCAATTAACTTCATGTTCTAAGTTTTACATGGTATCATCAAATTTTAATAATAAATTTCCTAGCACCTTGCTACTTAAGCTCCCTTCAAACCTTTGGAATCGATCACACAACCTTCCAACGAGCTTGAAACTTTGGTTTGATCTTGAAACTTACTACAACTCCATCAAACTTGGAGAGTAGATCCCTTTGTTCTTCAAACTTTTTTCTCTTCAACTGGTTGAAGTATTCTTTCCTTCACAGCGTGTGTTGGATCGAGTTCCTTCGAGTTTTAGGTTTGAGGAATTTATTGATAAGCTTTTGAGAATGTTTGTAGGTTTTGCTTGCTTGAAATTGCTTGTTAGATTGGTAATCTTTTCTCAAATGCTTCATCACCTCTTATAGTGCTAATTTGAAAATTTGCCCGTTGAAGAGATAGGTTATTTTCAAATGACACTTTCTTGTTCGTTGGCTTCTCTTTTCTTGACTTGCAAAGATTGTGATGTTGACCCTTCCTCGTATTGAATGACTCAGTAGCCAGGGCGACCACAAGCTTGAGTGCTTCCTATTGGTCTATTGCTTTTGCACATTTCTCGGGCCAAACACTTTAAGACAGGCGACTTGGACTTGTTACTATATAGAGTAATATCCTTGACTTCTTTCCAACGAATTAATGTCATCAACTTGACATGACAATCGCTTGCCCCCTTTGACTTAAGTCCGCTCAATCCTTTAAAGAAAGACTCAATTGCTAGTTTAATGGTAGACTTGGCTCTTTCTTGACTTGATCGACACTTATTCAACCTTTACTCAGCTGTTCTTCAGCTGGATCTCCTTCAGTCGAGTCTGTGCCTTCCATCTTCACCATACTCAGCTGACACACAACTTGGTCTTCACTTCAGTCTTTAGTTGACTTCTTGCATTTTTCGACATAGCTGACTTCACTCAGCTCATGCAGTTCTATCTATTACAAAATAGAAATACAAGGAAAATGGGGTGCCAACTTCCTATTCTAAGTTATACAAGGTATCATCAAAATCTAAGAATAAATTTCCTAACAAGTCTACTTAGCCTAAAAAGCCCACCTATTAACTCATGGTTCCCTAGTTAGCCACTTTGAGCCTCAACTTTGTTTATTGTTTGCCACATTTTAAGCTTATAAATTAAAATATCTAATATGTAAAACTTTAGCTTATAGAGATGTTTATTTTTAGGGAGATGTAGTTTAATTTTGAAATAGAGAGAAGACTGGCAAAAAAGGAGGGATGAGCAGTTCATAGGTGAATCTTGAAGATTGAAAGATTTCGAAAAATATTAAGAAATAGAACAAGAAAAATTGAGCAAAAGAAAATCTGAAAGAAAGTTGAGAAAAATTGCGAGCTTAAGGCAAATGAAAGAAGACAATAGCCTAAGAATGAAAAAAGAAGAAAAATAATGGAATAAGAAGAGTTGAATAAGAGAATAATTTGAAAGATTGATTCTAGAGATGAAATTCTGTTGGTGAGTTGAAAGTTTGTGTGCTTAAATTCTATTTGCTCAAGTCAAGTCACTTAATCTATATTTTTCCTACCCTAATAAAAGAGCTTACGTTCCAACAAAAAAAAAGTCCTTTTTGATTCTTAAATTGTGCACACTTGTGTGGTAAAGATGTTTGACGATTTGCCAGCATATGGTAGTTCTACTTCATTGAATTGATTTGAGAGTATACATTTCCTATTTCCTTTGAGAGTTGAGTGACACTATAACTTGTGAGTCGTGATGTCGAATAACTGGATGAGTATTGATTGTGCCGAATTTGCAATTGATGACTTTTTTATGATGAGTTACATGTTTGCTAAAGTGTTGATTCGATTGAGATTATGTGTTTGTAATGTTCTTTTGTTGTAATATCAAACCATTGCATTATTTTCCTTAGTTTACTCGAGGAAAAGCAATGGTTTAAGTTTGGGGGAATTTGATGCGTGTAAAATATATGTGCATTTAGGGCTTATTTTGATACATATTTGATGCATTTGCATGTATCTTTAGTGTATTTGAGTTGGTTTCCTTTGTTGGGCGTGGTACTGTGTATTATTATAATTTTTACAGGAAACATAGCTATAAAGGAAAAATATCATTTGGACGGCCCGAACACGAATGTCGAATGTGAAGAGACGATCAAATACGCAAGGAAAATGACGGAAGACAAAGTACATGATCAGACCGTGTAAATGGTTTCTATGTGATTTTACACGTCCGTGCGACTTATTTGAAGGAAGAATTTCAGAGACGGATTACACGACCAAACCGTGTATTAGTACACGGTCGTGTACTTTGTTCGTGGCCAAAACATAGACTGAAATTGGTTACACAATCGGACCGTGTAGAAATAAACAACCATGTGGTTTGTTTGGTGGCTGATTTTATTTTCTAATTCCATCAGGACTCTACATGTAATCTCTCAAAGCATCGATATAAGAAAGACCAAGCCAAGGACCAAAATATAAAACTTCATACACAAAAATACACTTGGGAATGTACAAATACATACTTCTGATAGGAAAACTCAAGTCAACGAAGAACATCACAGGCTTTTCACATCTACGAAAGCACAAGGGTTCGAGACTTAGAAGAAGGATCCATACTGACAAGAAAGGTTCTATCTTCTTAGTTTAGATCTCTTGTTTTTACTTAATTCGATGCCAAACTATTTGATTTCAAGTTTGTCAATGAATTTGTTGTCAAATATGTTAGGCTAATCTTTCTGATCCTAGAGGATAATCAAAACTGTGGGTTTATGTTAATTCTAGTTTTATTGTTTTTCTTAAATGGTTTTTGTGTTTTATTTATGTATTTGAGTGCTTGTTTCTTGTAGATTATCTGATCAATAATTTGCATGTCTTATTTGTTGGGTCAAAATTCAGGAGATGAGATATAACTTACGAAAAAGGAGTTCATAACATAAACGAGGATTGAGTCGGGAGACGTATAACTGTTTTTGGGGGGTTCTTCAATTCAAAGATCTTTTGGGAGTTAATATTAACTGATTGAGTAGGGATACATTTAATTCTTATTAATCAACTTTATATGCGCCACCTGGGAGGGGGAATAAACTAATTTAGGAATCGAACCCATAGATACAATAAATTGGTTTTGATGAAACATTAATTGGAATTAATATTGAAGAAACTTATTGAGATTATGTGCCTAGGGTTGCTTTCGTATTTTTTGAAAACTTGTGGAGTTCGGGGCAAAAACTGGTTTTGATGGAACACTTATTGGAATTAATTTTGAAGAAACATATTGAGATTATGTGCCTAGGGTTGCTTTCGTATTTGTTGAAAACTTGTGAAGTTCAGGTCTTTAACAATTTATATATTTTATTTGTTAACTTATGATTAGTTTAGATAAGTAAACAAACTTGTGATTTTCGACCGCTTCAATAAAATTGAAATACAATATTTAATGTACTGTACGTGTTTCATTGTCAATCTTTGAGGAATACGGCCTTGCTCGCTGCTATCTGCTAGCTACACTGTACACTTGTTGTATAGTGAGAAGATTTTCACGACCACATCTTTTATGTTATTCTTAGTAATATTATAATATATATCATTATGAGGATTATTATGTAATTCCCAACTTAGTATTCAATATTTGTCATCTTTTATGTTATTATTAGTAATATTATAATTAAGTATTATTATTATTATTATTATTATTATTAGTCTTAATACTTCTTTATTTTATTATATCAAGATATATAGTTGGGCCGCATCAATCAAATTTAATTCAAACCTATTCAATGATCTAGTCATATATATGTTTTTTAAAAGCTCAAAATCTTTTAAATAAGCTCGAGTTCCACTAAATCTGTAATATATGTTAATGTTATTGCTACTAGTCTTTTGTCCGTGCGATTCACGGATGTATATATGTGAGGAGTTTGTTTTAAACTATGACATGCACATTTTTTCTAATAGTTATATGAATTATATCTCATGCATTGTAATGATTTATATAACATCAAACAATAGACACATTTAATATTTTTTATTGACAAAGTCAGAAATAAAAAAATATCATAGCTCAAAATCATAAAAAAATACATTCAAGTTTATTTGTGTTCGGTCTTTTAAAATCGATTTCATAAAATCACAGAAATGCACCTTCAATGTCCATTTCATTTTAGTCATGTGCCATATTTCTTTTCAAGGCTGTAGTAGTAAATTCAAATGCAAAATTGTTTCCAAAGTTGTTCATATGTGATGGAGAACTAAGTTAATTAAGGAAATAGGAGACAATAAAACATAGTTTAGACAATATTATTGATTTTATCTTAATTATTTATTGGAGATTTTTTTACTTTTGCGGATATTGTCATTTATTTTATTTACTCACATTGTGAAGTCAATTGTTAAATTTTAAAACTTTTGTTGTGGGAATTTTCATTGTATTATTTGGCATTATTCAATCATTTTGTTCTATTCGAGTTCTCAAATTTGGTATTTTCAAACTGTGCGATGCACAAACTTTATTTTTATTAAAACGATTTTATATAGTATAAAAGTATATAATTTATTAAGTATTAAATTATGATTCAGAATATGAGAAAGAGATTACCAATTATAAAAGTATAAGCATTCATATAACTCTTTTATATAGTGTTCTTCACTATTTTTTGGAGATGAAAATATAAATTATTTATTTTAAATTAGGAAAGCACAAATTATATGAAAATCGATTTTGAAAAAATATGATTTTTTTTTTTTTTTAAATTAAGAAAGTATCAAAGTTGTTGTCAAATTAATTTTATATTAATCATCAGAATATACCAAATTATATTGAGGATCAAAACCCGATTTACTGAAAATAAGAAATTATAATAGTCAAAATACATGAATATACAAATTGTTCAATAGTTTGAATGCAATTTTTTTAAAACCTATTACAAACTAATTTTAGAGTAAATATATCATTTATTTACTATTTTATATGTGCAACATAGGTGTCAAACGGAAGATCGTAAAAAGATAATTAATTTGATATATTATACGTACAAAACTAATCAAAACTGGAAAAAATATTAAATTTTAAAAAAATAAATAAAAACACAAATATACTAATTAATGGAGTACACACACATATTTGTAAAACCAATTAATGTAGTAAACAAACTTGGAAACCACAAATTTACAAATATTTTTTACCATTTTTTTTTCCAAACATTTATTACTTTTTATAGAAATAAAAAATGGGCGGAATATTTATGGTTACAATTTTGAGAAAAGTTTCTCTGTCTCTCTCTCTCTCTATATATATATATATATATATATAGATTATTATTATTATTATTATTATTATTATTATTATTATTATTATTATTAAATTCATTTGTGTGTGTACTCCATTTTAAGTTATAAAGTATATATATAATGTAATATAACAATTCATTTTAAGTTGATAGGAGATTTTTATCTTAATTTTTAAACACAAATTTCTATAACTAATACTTCCACCTACTTAGTTTGATATTTCTTGTAATGTGTCTTTAATATTTTACACACGAAGAAGCAGCGCAACTATAGCTGTAACACTCCGTAATTGTTATATTTGGATTAGTTAATTATGGAGTTTAGGATTTTTAATCTTGGCCCAATATAAGAAAATCTTTAGGTTTATTTATATATTCAGTTGGCCTTTATGTTATAAACCCATCTGATAAATCTCATATTAGTATTTCTGGATTCAGAATCCAACAGTATTTTTACTTATCAGATTAGAAATTTTATTTCAAATAAAAATAGAATATTTTTATACTTAACCTAATACATGGAAACTAGGATTTTTTAGGCTACAACTAGATAAGCATTCTCATATTTACAGATATTCTAGGAGTTAAATTTTATCTACGCACGTCCTCTACTCCCTCACGTTTCTTCACGTAAGAATCTCAACTCCCACATAAACTCAATTTCTCTCAAGCCTTTATTAATAGATATCTCTATTCTTAATAATCTCAGGTGTTTCAAAAATCAATCTCAATATATTCTTACGTTCTCAAGCTCTCTGCAATATCACAATCTCACATCCAAAGGTAAACATTCAGTAATTTCTCGGATTTATATAAAAACTTATGTCATTTATTAAAAAACAAATATCAAATCGAAACAACATAATTCCAGACCACAGTTCAAGTTAGTCGACAACTGTTGGAAACTACCAACTTTTTAGTTTTAGCCTTTGAAAAAGAAAAGATAAGGAATAGAAGAAGAAAGAAGACACCAACCATAGCCGCTTCGCCGCAAAATCATTATTTGCCGCCTAATCAACGAGCTCCACCATAAAACCCGAAACCCAAAGCCGCTGAAATAAAATCCAAACCCCATCGGAGATCACCTCAAACCCTAATAAAACTGAATTCACCTTGTCGTTGTCCCTCCGTCGGTATGTGTTCTATGTGGTTGTGTGGGGCTGTCGACAAGAACGGAAAAAAAGAGAGGGGTAGACGTGATTTTGAGGAGGAAGTTGAATAAGGGAGGGAGAAGTTTTTGCTGGAGTTGAAAAGATAGAGACTTGAGGGAAATTGGTCGATGTAGGTCCCATGGGGTGTTTGTTAAGTCTTCAGGGGGGGAGGGGGAGTTGAATAGACTTAACCAATTTTTTATTTTTGTTCTTTAAATAAAAGTTTAAATCACAAGCCACCTTAGTCCTTAAGGGACAACTTAGTTCAACCTCAACAATAGAGTTAATCACTCAACATACTTGAGAGAGTTGTTGATAAGATAACTCAGCTGAGTGAAGTGACACTTTTATAAAAATAGCTAACTTTATTTTCAGCGAAAGTCTTACACCATTTATTTGAAATATATTTTCAACACTTGTTTTAAATTAAGTTATTATCAGCAGACTTAGAAAATTTATCAATCAATAGATATAAATGTGCAAGAAATAAATGTGCTGAATGTAAATAACATAGAGCAATTTATAGTGGTTCGAGGATTGGGTAATTCATCTACTCCACTCTTCTCCAACTCATGGAGGTAATCCACTAATGCAACAATAAGATACAAAATGGATATCAGTCCGAGCAAGTCTTAATCACACAGCTGGCTTCACTCCTAGGACTCAACTAGTCACAAGACGGTTGTCCTGCTATTTCAGCTCGTTTAGATTATTGGATTTGATCCGTAGCCCTCCAACAAACCTAAAGCCTTGGTTCGAACTAGAACCTTACTTCACTTCCTTCCATATTGGATGTGCAGACCCCTTTGTCTTTCAACAAGTTTTCTCTTCATCAGTTTGAAGCTTTTGTTTTCCTTCACTTTGTGTTGGATTGATATACTTCGAGTTCTAGGCTTGAGGATAGAATGTATTACTAGAGAGTATTTTGCTCTTTGCTTGAATGCTTGTAGGTATGTATCTAATGCAAAAGTATCCTCTGTCATAAGTTTCTCACCCTTTTACAGTGACAGTTTGAAAATGTATCCGTTGAAGAGATAGATGCATTTTTAAACTTCACTTCATGGTCGTTGGCTTGTCTTGTTATGCAGCAATTGATGTTGACCCAACCTTGTATTAATTCTCTGCAGGTTAGTCTATGTGGCAGCTGAATGAAATGAAGGCAAGTCTCAGTCAAGTGACAGAAAAATTGTCCCAGTCAGCAGAGTGACAGCTGAGTCACTCCCAAATAAGTGGAGTTGACTGTCAATGGGTCATGCAACAAAAAGGATCCAAGAAAGATGAAGAGATTTGTTGTAAAAAAAAAAGTCAATTGTTTGCTGAAAGTATGTATGAGTCAGACTGCCATCCTTAAAGTTGTTTTGCTGAAAAAGTGCAAAAAGCAAGGAACCAATAGGATGTCCCTAAAAACCTACAGAGTTTAAGGAAAGGCTGCAAAACATTAAATTCAAGGATCAGTCTACATAAAGCTGCAAGACAAGACAAGCCAACAACCTCAAAGTGTAGTTTGAAAAATACATCTATTTCTTCAACGGATATATTTTTCAAACAAGCACTATAAAAGGCTAAGGAATACTCTAAGAGAAGGTAACAACCAAGACTTACATAGACACAAGCTATCTGAGCAAAAAGCAAAATACTCTCAAGCATTTAATATTATCCTCAAGCCTAAAACTCGAAGGTAATCAATCCAACACACTCAGTGAAGTAAGACAACTTCAAAACTGTTGAAGACGAAAACTTGTTTAAAAGACAAGGGGTCTACACATCCAAGGTTGAAGGAAGTGTAGTGAGGTTCCAGTTCGAACCAAGAGCTTTGGACTTGTTCGAGGGTTGTGTGAACAAATCTAAGAGTCTAAAGCAGCTGAAGTAGCATGACAACTGTCTTGTGAAGAAGTTGAGTCCCAAAAGCTAAGCCAGCTGTGTGATCAAGGCCTAGCTTGGACTTTCACAATTTTGTTCTCCTTCATAGGTTGGAGAAGATTGGATTAGAGCAATTACCCCATCCTCGAGTCATTATAAAAATTGCTCTGTGTCATTTACAGTCCTCACTTTATTTCGTACATATTCTTAATTGTTATTTGTTATATTTGCCTAAGTCTAATGATAATAACTAAGCTTAAAACAACTGTTGAAAAACATATTTAAATCAAAGGGTGAAAGTCTTCCGCTGTAAAACCAAGTCTATTGAATTTCAAAAGAATTAACTGAATCAGCTGAGTTATCTTCTTAACATCTCAGTCGAGTCTGTTTAGTGGCTAACTTTGCTGTGAAGGTAAACTAAGTTGTCCCCAAGGACCCAGCTGACTTGTGACTTAACTCTGACTTTAAAAGGACTAAAATAAAAAATTTGGTAAAGTCTATTCAACCCTCCCTCCTTCTAGACTTTACATTATCACCCTTGGGACCTACAAATAGTATCGAGTGGTTGGTTCATTGGGTCTTCCGATCAAGCTACCGAACTAGATCTCAATCTTTTTTAAAAATACTACACTTGAAGTTTTAAAGCTTTTTTTCAAAACAAGCTATTATCATAGAAGCAAATCTAACTCGCATTCCTATGTTTAATGTCAAGGAATTTGATGATTGGAAAATACGCACGCAGAGCACACCTTTTCAAATACACATGATGATATGTGGTTCGTTATTGAAGATGGGCCACCGCAAATATTGAAAGTAAATACACCGCAAAGAGGTCTTGCTCAGCCGAGAGAGAGGGCCGCACCAAGACAAGACACCCATGGTCGAGAAGCCTCGATGTGAGTGGACAAACAATGACATAAAAAGATACAACTTGGATAATGTTGCCAAGGATTTTTTGTATAAAACCCTAGATAAAGCCATGTTCAACAATGTGAAATCCTGTAGAACAACAAAAGAAATTTGGGAAAAACTAACTTTAATTTGTGAAGGATATGTTCAAATTAAAGAAAATAAATTGATTGTTGTTGTACATAAATTTGATAACTTTAAAATGCTTGCAGGTGAAACTTTGGATCAGCTGGATGCCAGATTCACAGAGATAACAAATGAGCTCTCAACTCTAGGCAAATAATAAACACAAAAAGAAATGTGTATGAAGATACTGAGGTCGCTCCCAGATTAGTGGGAAATGAAGGTGATGGCTCAGGACACTCCATGGACTTAACAAGAACATCCAACAATGAGCTATTCTCAGATTTGAAAGCTTACGAATTTGAGCTCCAAAAGAAAGAGCAAGAAGAGACAGATGTACCTAAGACAGCTGTACTCATGGCTGGAGAATCCGAAAGCGTTGAATCTATGGACGCCATTGACCAAGAAGATATTGCCCTTATGGTGAAGAGATTCCACAAGTTCATCAATAAGAACTACAAAAGGAACAATGGTGAATCATCCAGGAGACACTCAGCACCTTCCAAAGCAAGAGAAGGTAGACCACCCAAAAGAGTTGACCATTAGAGGACTTAATATCAAAGAGCTGACAAAGTTGACTTCCAGAAAGCTGAAAACATGTGATGGAATTGCAGACAGCCAGAACACTTTACTATTGGCTGTCCTTATCCACCATTCGACAAGTACAAATATAAGGAGGAAAGAAAAATCTTCAGAGAAAGGAGACAAGAAAAGAAGAAAGCTATGTTAGCTGCTGAAGCTTACACAACCAAGTGCAAAGAACCAACTGAGTTAGACAACAATGATACTGATTACTCCTCAGACATTGAAGTAGAGGCTTTGATATGCCTCATGAAAAAATAACAGGAAGATGAGGTACACTCTAACTCATCTCATTTTAATTCTGATGATAGTGATAGTTACACAAACACTTAATCACCGACATATCTTTATGATTCATTAGGAAAAATGATGAAAGATTTTGAGCACGTGAAAACCTCTCACACACTCTTAAATAGGAAAAACAGCCAGCTCAAAAGCTAAAACTCATAACTGACTAAGAGCTGAGTACTCTAAGTCACATAGCTGCTCATAACACTAATATGAAGGCAGACATTGATAAGATCAAAGCTGACTTAGTAAACGAAAAAGAGGAAAAATAGTTAACAAATGTGATTGCATCATTCACCAAGGCATCAAAATCATTGGATGAATTGACAATGGTACAAAAAGAAAGTGGAGATAAAAAGGTATAAGATTTAATTCCTTTATGCATGCTCAAACCCTAAGAGTGGTTATGGAAAAAAGATCCTCAAGTAATTAGGGAGTCCAAAAATCCAAATAACCATATGTTGCATCCACACCCACTCACAAACACAATCACAACCATGTTGGCCTAGGATATAAAGGCAAAGGCAAAGGTAAAAAAGCAGCATAGTACATTGAGATTATCCTGGCCAAGCTAATTGGAACAATCAAATGAGGCATCAGCCAAGTCCTAAGGGATACAAGCCCAAGTGGCAATGACCTCAGACTTAAAATAGGTCGTTCCCAAGGCAAAGTAACCATTATAAGCACACATATGCACCCAAGCACAATACCCAATATGCACAGAAGTTTCATTATTATCCTAATAAAGCAGATGCACAACCTCACACACATGCATACAAACAAAAGAGATAGTTGTATGAGCCTAAAGCTCCCAAGCAATTTGCAAATATTCATTATGATTATGGAACTGATAGATAGAAACCTCTTAGAGCCAGACCATTTGACTATATGTTGGTTGGATCACCTTATAGGGATAGCCCCTTAATACCCAGACAAGTTTGGGTACCTAAAAACTGATTTCCTTGATGCAGGTTCAATGAACAGCTGAGTGCCAAGGTACATGGATAGTGACTTTTCCAGACATATGACAGGGAATAAAAAGAACTTATCAAACTTCAAGGAAGCAAAAGGAGCAAAAGTCATATTTGGAGGAAATGATGCTCCAGGGGAGATCAAAGGCACTGGATCCATAAGGAAGTATGGAATGGATATCACAGATGTAGCCTATGTTGAAGGGCTCAATTTCAATCTGCTGAGCATCAGCCAACTCTGTGATAAGGGCTACAATGTAGGATTCAATATGGGAGTATGCCAGATCAAGTATGGTGAATCTAATGAATTTGTGCTATCTGGATCAAGACAGAAAAACATGTATGTAGTGGATTGGTCAACTGCTACACTAAGTACATGTCTGTTAGCCAAGAGTTCAGCCAAATCATGTTTGTTGTGGCACAAAAAGCTGAGTCACCTGAATTTCAAGACAACCAACAAACTTGCAAGAAGTCATCTTGTGGAAGGGTTGCCTGACTCAGTATACAAGAAGGAAAGCATTTGTGATGCATGCCAGATGGAAAGCAAATCAAGTCTTCATTTAAGGACAAGACAAGTCCTTCTTCAACCATGATATTGCACTTATTGCATATGGATTTAAGGACAGGACAAGTCCTTCTTCAACCACGAAATTCCTAATAGTTATTTACTCAAATGATACATACGGATCGTGATCTTACTCATGGTTCAACGAAGCACGGGGTAAGTTCGTGGTTCATGGTTCAATCAAAGAATGCTTGTAGATAGGTTTAATCCAAGATCAAATAGAGGCTTGCAAACATGCTTAAACCTGGCTATGTGAATCAACAGTTCCGCTACAAATAGGTATACTCAATCCAAACTTTATGTGTAAATATGTAATTTATGTTTTAGCCTATATTTGCTAACAGTGGTATCAGAGCCATTAGGGCCTATTCTCGCCTATTTGATGTGCTGAGGTTTATTGATACATGAGATTTAGTATTTTATTAAAAAGTTTGAATCTGTACTTTTGTTTTTATTAGTGTCAAAATTGTACATCTCATTAAGACGATCAATTTGATATACTATAAATGCAAAACGGATTTAAAATGAGTAAGTTATGGTGAATCAAAGTTTTTGAGTTAAAATTAAAAATCTACATAGACAATCGTGCCATGAGTTAATAAACTTTGCCGGTGCAACTTTTTGCTCTTGTTGCGCATGGCGCTGAGACATGGACACATAGACGATATACTCCTCAAGCACGTGATCGGCCATTTGGATGTAGCGTGAGAGCTAACATGGCGCCATTTAGATGCCATGCTGGCATATTGGCTGCCACGTGGCAGATGATCGGTGCAAATGGGCAGCAGTTCATTTAATAAAAATTGAGGGATTGTTGGCCTAACATATATTTGAATCTCTAACCTTTTTGTTGTTATATGTTACTTTCCCTGTTATGCCACTATACTTGTTGAGATCTGGGCCTTTCGTTTTCCTTTTAACATCAAATTTGGACAATTGTTTTGCATATTGGGAAGCTTGCAAAATTACTTTTGTGCATTATAATTATTTTTGTCATAGCATAAATGCATGTAAAATTATTTTCCGCAATTGAGTGCATGCAAAAAATATTTTTGCGCATTAAAGTGCTTGCAAAAATTATTTGTTGCAAATGAGGATGCAGGCAAAATTATTTTTTATATACTGTGATGCATAGGAAAATTATTTTGTGCACATTGGTGCATGGAAAATATTTTTTTCGTATAAGGTGCGTGAAAAAAAAATTATTTTTTTTGGGTGCAAGCAAAAATATTTTATGTGATTTATGTATTATATGAGTTGCATGGTTTAATAATTGCACATGTGTATGTAAATTATTTTTGTGTTGCAATTAATTCCATTTATATGCTATGAATTACTGCCATATATTATAAATGAATGGACATTGACATACGGGTGCTCAAGTACTTGAGTATTAGCTATTTTATTTTAATATTATTGTTGGGAGATAATTTATGACGATGGTGCTAACTCGATATCCCCAGTTCTTTTTTTTCAAGATTGTTCTGGTAGGCTTTGAAGATATGTATTTTTTGTTCTTATTTTTTTGAGGCATGTATTAAATGAACCGATTTTTGGAAGCTATGTAACATCAATTTTACGAGGATATTTTTTGTTTTACCACCATATATCTATATTATCTCCACATGAAGCACCATATGTTAATGTCGCCCATGGAGGTTATTTTTCTTTAATTCCTATCACATGGTTGCATGCATGATTTATATATGGACATTGATAATTTTATTCCTGGATCAGTAATTTTTTCATTGTGGTCTTCAATTCGGTGGGAGATGATTACTAGCCTTGGTGGTAATTTATTAATCTCATTGAATTTAAAAAACTAATAAATATTACTTGGATCCAAAATAAATTTTTTAGACCAGTACCTAATTATTTGTGCAATTTATTAATTAGTTTTTTAACCGAACTCACTAAAATTAGATTAGCCAATTTAGCATGAAAATAGACAATGTATCAAATATTATTGTGACTTCAACACGGACAATATGCTTTTGGATTAAAGAAAATATTTGTGGTTTAATTTATGTAAGTCACAAATGTAAGAATTTAATTGTTCGAAATTATCGTGATCCGAGATGCTGACAATATAATTATGGATCAAGAATTAAGTTTGTGCTTTAATTTATTTAAGCTGCAAATTTAAGAATTTAATAAAAAAGTTTAAGCTCATTTTTTGGAATATGAGCTTTTCTCACGAGTAAAAACTCTAGTTGGTCAAAATTATTGCTTGAACGAATTATAGATATTAGTGGCTTGTGTTATTATTAGTCGCAAATTTCTTGTCTAGCGAGGTTGATTGTAAGAAGTTGAGAAATACACAAGCAATTGCTCTTGTTTATGCGGGCCAACATAAACCAATTGGGGGTGAATGTTGGAACTAGCAAAACGTAGCTTGACAAGAGCAAAATCTAAAACTGGAACTATAAATTGATCCATCAAATAACAAGACATGTCACCTTATTAAATGAGGCAATTAAGTCTTAACTAATATTAAGTGTACTTATGAGATTGACAACTTCACTCGTAATTGTACTGAGATAAAGATTGATTATTTAGTTGCTCTCTTATTTTTTTTCTATTGTTTCCAAAGCTCTCCATGGATAGATTGTAGGTATTGGTTGATTTAGCATGTGATTGAGATTGAGAAAATGTGTATGACTATTATCGAGTGGTGAAGTTTATATAGGGCACAAGATAAGGTTAAAAAAGTCACCTCAAGCTCATCAGTTGATGTGAGCAACTTGGTGTATCAATGTATTCTTATTCGGATAAATGTACTTGTAAAACATTTTTTAAGTGAGAAGATGTGTCTATCTTTTCTTTGTGATGCAATTGGCTTAAGATAATATTCCTTTTAAGTATTCTATTGAAATCGTGACATGCGAGGATAGGAGGACGACCATATTAACTACAAGAGGCTTTATTGTCTAACTCGTTAAGGTCAATCTCCCTCTGCATAATTTTTTTTCCAGTGAGATAAACTTGCTGGAAGAATAAAAAATGACTATTTTTCCTTTATAGCCAAGTCCACTAAATTGAGAGCAGACTTATGAGTGTGAGGCACAAAGTTAATGCATTATATTTTTCTTTATCAGTTAGAAGCGCCAAATTGCTTTGAGCAATTCTTAACAGATGGAGATGTGCCAACAGGGAGCACGAATAGCGTGTCTAAATAGTTTAGAGACACAGTTGAAGGAAATAAGTTGCAAGTTGAATGATGGTTCTAAACACTTTGCAGCTATATGAGCTTACCAAGAAGAGCAAATCACTTTAAAATGGTTGGATTTATGATGGCGCAAATTGATTTGTGTATCTTGCTGTTGGCTACATTATAAAATATGTGTCTCCATGTGATTCTTGAACGTTGTATGAGCTTTAGTTTGGTAACAAGCCCAAATTAGTGGGTATGTGCCGAAAGGATTTCTTGAGCACATATGAGGTCAAAAGAGATCTTGAAACTATGCGAGTTGCTAGATCCTTAGGAGGTGGTTCTTTTTCTAGCAAGGATGGTGTACTTTAAATCAGTAAGTAATCGCTGAGGTAGTGGGAGCGACACTAAGTCAGTGGGAGCTAGTGTCTTACATTAAAATGATTCTTAAATTCCATGAGTAAAAATGAGTGAATTTAAAATATTCCTAACATTCATAATTACTTTTGTGGTTATTTATGAGTTGATAAAACATGTGACTTCACTTGATTCCCTAAGTGGATAGTTGATGGGAAGGAAAAGATGAGTTGTATGACCAAGTATAACGTCTAAGAGCATGGTTGATCGTCTATCTAGATGCAAGACCATTTGAAACATGTGGTTTCAGTAGGTCAAGTGCAATATAGATGGATTGATTGACATGTGTGTAGCTCGACCTTGGAAGAAATGGTTGCGCCTGTTAGAAGAGCGTAACTTTTTTTAGATGTTCTCTCCAAGTGGTAGATTGCCTCAATTCGCCTGATATGTTATCTATTATTGCAGCTTTCGTCTAGGTTTGTCCTAGATGATTGACGTGGACATACTTAAGTAAAAATGAATTAGGAGATCTATGGGAATCACGGATGAATTCAAGAAATGGAGTAAGAGCGCATTGATTGTTGATCAAGAAGCTCCAACGTGACTTGAATCATCATTGATTTTATTGCTCTATCATTTTAGTAGGTCTACGATGGTCAATTAAGTCATTGAACATATGTCAAGAGTTTTAACTCACTGTATATGGCAAAAATGTGATGTCTGGAAAAAAATGGAGTTATCGCCACTCAGTTGCAGCTGTCTTTACACTACATTGTCTAAGATCGTGTTCTTAGTCATGAAATGTGCCTTAGGAAGAAGAAAATAAATACTAACTAATTTATATAAGCACTGTCAAATGTTTGATGTGCGTACACAAGATTGGTGAGTGGATATCGAAATGATCTATGCACTATTATGATGCCGACGGGTGGATACTTAGATATCTTTATAAGTTGGTCTAATGGTTTGCTAGAGGCAACTTTGGCATTTTCAAATGATGCACATTGTGCATGCGTCATTGATACATTTTGTTGTCTTTGTGATAGTAAATCTACTTTGGTGTATGGTTTGGGCGCCAAACATTTCTGGTAGACCAAACATAACTACTCGATGCATTACTTCACATAAGAATTTTGCGCATAGTTAAATTGTTCTCATGCATACTTCTACGAGCGGTGTGTGTCTTTGATCCCCTTTATAAGACTTTATTTGGAGATATGCATTATGCGGATTCTCATTATGTGTTTGGTACTAAATTTGTGAGTTGTCACGGGGCTTTGTTAGGCCCTCTCATACGGGCAATTGGCCTGGCGCTAAGAGATCAAGCAGGATGGGACTTAAGAGATTGTGTCGAATAAGGAAATTGGCAAATGATTGCCTTCGCGCTAGAGTAATAAGAAAGGTTAATGAGTATAATTAATAGTCGCATTAGCTAGAGGCTAATATGAGATCCGAGTTAATCGATTACGAAGAATATCAAAACTTCATAACAGTTTGTTTGTAGCCGAATATTTGAACTATTGTATTACACATTGGAAGTGACTATGAGTAGTATACAGGTCAGGAACTTGAATAGAGATTGTATTAAGATTTGTATGATGTCTAGAGCGTGAGATGCCTAAATTTAATGGGGGCTTCATCATAGCATGTATTTATACTACATGTGCTTTGAGGAGACCACCTATGGGAAAATGATTGAATCGGTCCATACTTTGTCACTGTGTGAGCCCATATTATTTTCTTGTACCTGTTGGAACTCTGGACCATGTCATGAGGTGTAAGCTTGATGACGCTACTTTGGCATATATCCAATGGCCATGTGTGATTCGGCCTGTCGGAGCATGTCTAGGAAAAAATATCAAAGACCAAACTAATTGGCATGTGGGGCTGAGGAAGAACTAAATAATTAACGCACTTATGTTCAATAATTCATAGTGAATATGTTGAAATGTATTTCACTAGTCATGAACATATAATCATATTTGAGGGAGTCAAGCAAGCTCTATTAATTTTATTGTGGGATGTAAAGATGTTTGACTGGGTACGACCATTTGGTTTGGGGTATATAGCGAGTTATTAAGTTGAAGGGTGTTAGGAAATTTATTATTAGAATAGGAAGTTGACACCCCATTTTCCTTGTATTTCTATTTTGTAATAGATAGGACTGCATGAGATGAGTGAAGTCAGCTATGTTGAAGAATGCAATAAGTCAACTGAAGACTGAAGCAAAGACCCAGCTGTGAGTCAGAATAGATGCATGATAAATAGGCAATTAACCAAGACTCCCTATGATATCTGGACAGGGAGAAAGCCCAATGTTGGATATTTTAAGATATTTGGATGTAAGTGCTTCATCCACAACAATGGCAAGGACAACTTGAAGACTTTTGATGCTAAAGCTTATGAAGGTATCTTTTTGGAATACTCAGCTGAGAGTAAAGCTTATAGAGTCCTAAACAAAAGGACTATGGTTACAGAAGAGTCTATTCACGTGGTGCCTGATGAGCCAAATATAAATGGAGAAGACAATGATGAGTTAGCTGAGAAGCAAAATCAGCCAACTATGTAGAAGAGTCCTTATGTTGATGCAGATGTGAGAGCATTCAACCCTGAAGATGATGAGATTGTTGAATCTCAAAGACAGCTGGAAGGTCTACAGCTGAATGATAATGAAGAAGTTGTTGAAGACAACTTAGTTGCAAGACGGCTGAATCCAGCAGACTTACTTCAACCAGATGTGAGATGGATGAGAGACCATCCACCTGAGTTAGTAGATGTTAGAGATGGCATAAAACTAGATCCAAAGCTCAGAATGAAGCTATGTTCACTTGTTTTATTTCCTAGATAGAGCCTAAAGATGTGTCTCAATCATTGAATGGCACACATTGGATTCAGGCAATGCAAGAAGAGCTGAATTAGTTTGAAAGAAACAAAGTTTCAGAATTGGTTCAAAGGCAAACCCACAAAAATGTAATTGGTACTAATTGGGTATTCATGAACAAGATTAATGAGGAAGGATTTGTTGTTAGAAATAAAGCAAGATTGCTAGCCAAAGGGTATTGCCAAGAGGAAGGTATAGATTTTGATGAAACCTTTGCTCTGTTGCTAGATTGGAAGGAATAAGGATGTTTCTTGCTTATGTTGCACGTATGAACTTCACGGTATATCAAATGGATGTGAAGAGCGTATTTCTGAATGAACTTTTAGAGGAAGAAGTCTATGTTGAACACCTCCAAGTTTTGAGCAGAAAACTATTGGAGATAAGCTCTACAAGCTCAAGAAAGTATTATATGGATTGAAACAAGCACCAAGACCATGATATGCCAAATTGTCTCAGTTTCTAATTGACAATGGATTCAGCAAAGGCAAAGTTGACAGAACACTCTTTAGAATTCAAGATGGAGATAGTATATTGCTCGTTCAAAATATATGGATGATATCATCTTTGGATCCACAAATAAAGAGTACGTGACAAGTTCTCAAACCTCATGCAAGGCAAGTTTGAAATCATCATGATGGGAGAGTTGACTTTCTTCTTAGGACTTCAAGTCAAGCAATTGAACGATGGAACTTTCATAAGTCAAACCAAATATACCAGAGATTTAATGAAGAATTTTGGTATGGAAGAAAAGTCATTAGTGAAGATTCCTATGAACACATCAGTCAAGATGGATATGGTTGCAGATGGCAAAGTTGTTGATCAAACTAGGTATACAACCCTTATTTGAACATTGCTCTATTTAATAGCAAGCAGGCCAAACATCACCTTTGCAGTAGGTGTATGTTCTAGATTTCAATCTGCACCAAAACATAGTCACATGACTGCAGCTAAGAGAATCTTAAGGTATTTGAATGGATGCCAAGAAGTTGGCTTATGGTATCAAAGGAAGGAGATTCAAGCTAGTAGGTTACTCAGACTCAGGCTATGCTGGATGGAAGAGTACATTAGGTACTTGTCAAATGCTTGGAAATAGATTGTTTTCTGGGTTCAACAAGAAACAAAATTCAATAGCTACATCCACAGCTAAAGCAAAGTACATAGCTGCGGGCAGCTGTTGTGTCCAAGTTCTCTGGATGAGACAACAGCTGAAAGACTATAACATTGAAGAAAGAGAAATTCCAATTATGTGTGATAACACCGGTGCTATTGCAATTACTCAGAATCCAATATTGCACTCAAGAACAAAGCACATTGATGTCATATCATTTTATAAGAGATCATGTTGAAAAGAAAGACATCACCTTGGAATACATCTCAACTGATAAGCAGTTAGTTGTTATATTCACAAAAACCTCTATGTGAATCGAGATTTGAAGAGCTTAAGAATGAGATAGGATTAATTGAGATGATTTAAGATACTTAGAAGACTCAATCAGCAGAGACAAAAAAGAGAGAAAGAAAAATAAGCAAGTTTCACATTTTATCCAAGTGAAACAGCCAAGACGAGAAATCAACTGTATCGAGTTAGATGACAGTTGAGTGATCTTATGAGAAGAGAGAAGCAGATTTAAGTCATTTTTTGAAGTTAGCTGGGTTATTTATGAGCTAAGTGACAAAACACAATCGTTTTCTGCGAGCGGGAATGTTTTTAAGGATTACGTCAGCGTAATTATGATGTTAGAACAAAAGTTGCACGTTTAGCCTATGATTGGATATAAATGCTGATGCATTTAATGCAGGGAAATTAATGCAGTTTAAAAGGTTAAATCCTGACCGTTGATTTTTGATCAAATTCTTCAAAGGTTAAATCCAACGTAATTTACCAAAACCTATTTTCTTTCTCCTCACAAACACTCGTTTTTTCAAAGAAGAAAAGCAAAGAAAAATGAAAGTTCTCTCTCTGTGAAAGTGTGAAACCCTAGTTCCTAAAGAAAAGTTTTTTCGCCTCATTCAATGATTATTTTCTAAGAAAATGGAAGAGTCATATGATTTCGTCAAGATGTCCAAAAAGATCTACTCGGGATTGACAGTCGACTTGATAAGGCCCTGGTGAAGAAGATTGCAGAAAAGCTTGAGAAATCCGGTCTGAAGGATTTTCTCACAATGTAGTACTCTCATACGTACTTGGAAGAAGTTTCCATGTTCTATGTCAATGCAAAAGTCCATGATGATGAGATTTTCTCATCCGTCCACAGCAAGGAGATAAAGATCAATGATGCTGACCTTACTTAGCATTGCAAACTACCCTCTCATGGGTTAAAGGAGATAGCTGAGAAGGATGTGAACTTAGCTACTGCTTGGAAGGAAATCGCCAAGCCTGAGTCAGCTGCGAAGGCTGTCTATACAGCTAAGCAGGCTTTAATCAAGATTACCATAAATTGATGGACATCGTGTCCAAGTGTGTCAACATGAAGTTCGACAACTTTAACCAGCTGTCTCGAACTAAGCTGGTGGTGATTGTTGCGATAATGGAAGAAAAGAAGGTAAACTACGCTGAGTTTGTCTTCAGCCGAATATGCCAGAATGTGATCAACAAAACCATTAAGGAAGATGGTTTGTTTGGAGGCTTATTGGGATATGGCCTGGTGATTGGCCATCTCATGGAGGTGAAGGGGATTGCCTTGAGACATGGAAAGCCATTTCATGTCAACAAGAAGATGTTCAAGGCCAATCTGTCTGGCTTTCAGAGGCAAGCGCATGCAAGAAAAGCTGACACCAGCGAGGGTGAGTCAGCTAACCCTGCACTAGAAGATACAACTGCAACCGCCCCAACTCTCTCTCCTAAGCCAATCCAAAAGAAGAGAGCTATTGCAACTAAGCCAGCACCTACCCCAGCAGCCAAGTCAAAGAAGGCTCTGCCGCTTGCGCACGGCCGAATCAGAGGCACCTGCCCATGCAACCGAGACCAAGAAGGATACATCTAAACCTTCTGGTTGTGAAGAAGAAATACTCAGATGTGCTCTGCAAGCCAGCTCCAACGAAGAAGATAATGATGGTGGAGCCAGAAACCACCGCAGAAAAGCTGAAGAGAAAGAAATTACTCTTGTAAGGACCAAGAGAAGAAGACTGTATAAGAAGTCAGGATTGGAGGAAGTTGTGTCTGCCACTCAGCCTGAGAAGCCTGAGAAAAAGACTGTTGAAACTCAAGAAGAGCAAATGAAAGAAAAAGATGGTGGAGATGCAGCCACCATGGACAAAGAGAACACTGCTGATGTCGATTAGCAGACAATCAAAGACCCAACTACTCGAGATAAAGTTGTGGAAGAGCACATAGCTGAGACAACTGAACTTAATGAGGAAAGAATTGTCCAATCCTCTCCGACAGATGCAAATGAACCTGAGGTGAAGCATGCCACACTTGCTACTATTCAGGAGGAAGGAGATGATGATGATGTTATAATGCTATCTCCTGTGTATCCTGATGTTCAAGAGAGATTGAGGGAATGGAGAAGCTGGAAGCTAAGTTACTTGAGACAACAATTTGAGCACTCGGAGTTCATACAAGAAGAAGAGGAGCTCTTAAGCTTCCTGGGAAACATATCTCTCCGCTCCACCCTTAATCCAGATTTCTGTATGACTATCCTTTGTGAAATGAAGGAAGAAGAAAAACAGAGAGCTTTGGAGAAGCCAAGGCTATTGAGAAGTCAAAGACCTATTTATTCACTAGTGGACATGAACATGCCATGGAATCATCTGACAGCAGCGACGGTGACTTAGAGGAGATCGACCTTGCTGTAGCAGCAGAGAAAGCTAAATTCCAGCAGGCCATCAGAGAATCTAAAGCCATGCACGAGCAACAAATGAAAGAGGGTCCAGGAGAGTATTCTCTAATCTCTCCCAGCTCTGACCCTATGGATGTGGTGCGAAACATAGCTGTCAATATTGTTGCCACCATATCCCCCATGAACTCAGAAGATGGCACTCAGAAGATTGGCAATGAAGCTTAGGATGGTGACGAAGCGGGTACCTTAGCAAAGCCAACTCCTGCAGAAGGTGTTGAGACACCTGCCCCCATGGCTGATCACTCAAAGAGAACAACAGCGAGTCTCAGGTGTAGAGCAACCCCACCTCTCTTAACTTAGCTGGTGCGCCCGGGGGGAGCTCTCACCACCACAGCCATGTCAGATGATGATTTGGGAGACCAATCTATGCAGTTTGGAGACAAAGGTGAGAAACAAGTTGAACAGCAGAGTGAAGTTGATGAGGCTCAGACGGTTGAGACTGTCTCAACTGAAACCTCATCTGCATTGTAGGCTGATGATCCTTGAGAACGGCTAAGGCAAATGATGGAGAGGAGGCCATGGGAGTTGAGACTCCGGCCCTGAAAGTGCGATACTAGGAGTTGAGATTCCAACAGATGCCACTGAAGACCCTAAGGCAAAATTGAGTCTCGCGGGAAGGGAGATCTGCCCAAGACCTGCTTTGTGGTTGTGATCGCACACAGGGGATGTCGAAGGCCCTCAGCGATTGAGACTACCGAGAGTGTAGAAGGCCCGAAGAAGGTTGAGACTTCCTTATGTAGATAAGCCATAAATGAGCCAATTCCTCAGGTGGAGGCAGCTGATGAAAAAGAAGAAATCAGCGCCCTTTGTGATTTACATGAACATGTTGATATTAAATTCCTCGAATCCGAAGATGAAGCTGAGTACATCCCCGTTGATGAATCTAATAAGGACACAGCTGAGGATGCTCAATCATCTTGGAGTGAAGCTAGTGATAAAGATGCTCCAATGAGATTCATATTGGTTGAGTGAATGGCACCATCACACTCCGATGACACAGATAAGTTAGCTAAGGACTAGACTACTCACAAGGAAGCCCCAACTGATACCGAAGAAGCTATTAAGACAACTGAGGGTTAGTCAGCTGAGCAGGCTCACACAGCTGCTCAAGTTGAAACTCAATCAGCTCAGCAAGCTAACACAGCTACTCTAGATGCCGATGGAGCTTGATCAGCTGAGGCAAATCAAGCTGAAGAAATTCGGAAATAGAAAGGAAAGGCTCCACAAGCTGAAGATATGGAAATACTTGTTTACCCTGATGATTTATTAGAGAATATAATTCCGTTTGAAGCCCGAGTACCCCTTGAAGCCGAATCACTGTGAAACAAGCTAAGTACACCGTCCATCTCCCACTAGAAGAAAGCGAAACTCCAGGTGATACAACAATGGTGCCTATAGGTTTCCACTTTGACAGTGGACTTCCGAAAAGCCTTTAAAGCCATTTGTGCTGAGATTGAAAAATGGAGCATGGATTTGCATCATTAGACCAAAGGCTGGATAATCGTGATGCCAACATCACTAGAGACATTCGCTGTGTTATTCTACGAATTCGAGCACATGTCCGCTAATTTAAGTCCCTATTCGCAAAATTAGTGGTCTGGAGATCCGATAATCTCAAGTTCCAACAGAGGCAAAGGGACTACATTATAAGGATGGAGGAATCTCATAAGTCGGACATGGGGTTACTCAAGCTGTAGCACAAGAATGAAATTTCCAGATTGGATACTAACATAAGTCAACAGATTCATGTTCTCCAAAACAGAAATGAAGCTGATGGCAGTTGAGTCAAAGGCTATGCGGTCTGAGTTCCAAACAGTCTACTCCAAGTCACATGATAAATATGATGCAACTAACAGAAGACTCAATTTCATCCTTAGTGGTATGTTCCCTGGTCTACCTCAACCTTTTGGTGATGATGCCAAAAAGGGGGGAGATGAAGCTATGAGGGAACTAAAGGATGGGCAAGGGAGTTATAAGGAGGAAAAGAATGGGGAGACAAGTAAGGGGGAAGGAAACTCTGTGAAAAAACTCCCATTGAAAACAATGCTTGCTAAGACCCCACTGCAAGGAGATGTAACATCTTCAATTCTCAGCAGACTACCTAAAGAGCTGACAGTTGAAGAGAAAGCTGAGTTGGCAGTCAAGGAATCAAGAAAAGCCATCGAAGCTGAATTTGAGAAGGTAGCTGAGAAGTATTCCGAGTGTATTAAAGATTTAAGAACAAGGTTTGATGGTCCCCCAGCAGGACCGTTAAAGGATTCCCCACCAATTAAACCTCCAAGAGAAATCACAATGTCGGATGTTGGATCTGAGCACACAGCCAAGACCACAAGACATATGGTACATTAATCCACAGAAGAAAGGGATCAATTACTGGGCTGAGTATGATCATCTTGCCAATTTAGAAGTGATGCGCAAGAATAAAGAAGCCATGAGAAGGAAAGAAGCAGAAAATGTAAGAGTTACGCGTGTATGGGAAGAAAGGCAGCGTAGGGATGACCTCACGCTAAGCGCATATGAGAGAAGAAGAAAGAGATGAAGAAGAGAAGAAAAGAAGAGTAGAGGATGATAGAAGAAGAGCAGAATAAAAAAAGAGAAAGAGGAAGCAGTTGAGGCGTTGAATATGGTTGTAACCCCTTCATGTATTTAACTAAACTGTAAATACATAGTTGTAAGTATTTTGTAAAATCTTAAAGCTCTGTTACCTGTTGTAAACTTGTAACTTTACTCTGATACATGTTGTAATTCAAATGTATATGTAAGCTCGAATAAAGTGTATAGATTACATTTTGTAAACAGCTTTGTAAAGGACAAGAATGCTATGATCAATAAAATTGACATATTCAAAGCACCCATTCTTTGTTACTACACTGCTTGTGTAATTTTTATTTAAGTTGTGGCATCATCAAAATGGGGGAAGTTGGGAAATTTATTATTAGATTTTGATGATACCATGTAAAACTTAGAAAAGGAAGTTGGCACCCCATTTTTCTTGTATGTCTATTTTGTAATAGCTAGGACTACATGAGCTGAGTGATGTCAGCTATGTTGAAGAATGCAAGAAGTCAACTGAAGACTGAAGTGAAGACCCAGCTGTGTGTCAGCTGAGTGCAGTCAAGATGGAAGGCAAAGACTCGATTGAAGAAGATCCAGTTGAGGAACATCTGTGTAAAGATCGAAGGAGCAACAATCAAGTCAGTAAAGAGCCAAGTCTACCAGTTGAACATAGTTGAGTCTTTCCTAAAAAGGATGGAGCAGACTCAAGTCAGAGGGGTAAAGGCAGTTGTCAAGTCAAGTCGACTGACATTAATCCGTTGGACGGAAGTCAATGATATTACTTGATATAGTAATAAGTCCAAACTACCATGTCTTAAAGTGTTTATCCCAGAAATGTGCAAAAGGAATAAACCAATGGGAAGCACTGAAGCTTGTGTCAGGACCTGAAAAGCTGCTGAGTCATTTAATACGAGCAAGGGTCACCATCCCAATGTTACAAGTTAAGAAAAGACAAACCAATGAACAAGAAAGTATCGTTTGAAAATAGCTTATCTCTTCAACGGGCAAATTTTCAAATGAGCACTATAAAAGGCTGAGGAAGCAAGAGAGAGAGAATACAAAACAAATGACACACGAGGGATCAAACATTCTAAGCAACTGAAAGCAAGCAATACCTTCAAATATTCTCTCAAGCTTATCAAGAAATTCCTCAGGCCTAAAACTCGAAGGAACTCGATCCAACACACACTATGAAGAAAAGAATACTTCAACCAGTTGAAGAGGAAAAAGTTTTAATAATAAAAGGGGTCTACTCTCCAAGTTTAAAGGAGTTGTAGTAAGGTTCAAGGTCGAACCAGAAGTTTCAAGCTCGTTGGAAGGCTGTGTGATCAATTCCAAGGGTTTGAAGGGAGCTGAAGTGACAAGGGTGCTGCCTTATGAAGAAGCTAAGTCGCAGGAGAAGCCAGTTGTGTGATCAAGGCTGCCTCTAGACTGAAGAACTACTTTGTAACTTGATCTGTTACTTAGTGGATTCCTCCAAGAGTTGGAGAAGAGTGGATTAGAGGAATTACCCCATCCCCGAACCACTATAAATTTACTTGTGTCATTTACTTACAACACTTCACTTTCTTGCATACATTTATATTTGCTGTTAAGTTAAATTGCCAACCAAGCTGATAATAAAACCAAATCAACTAAAAAGTTAGCGTTAGTCAAGCAACTAAGTTATACTATCAATAAATGAGTCCGTTGAGTGGGTAACTTTCTTTCAAGTAAGCCAACCTAGTCGTCCCCCAATAACTTAACTAATTTGAGTCAACTCTGTTGAGTATTTTAAAAAAGACTAAAAAGTGAAAAGTTGGTAAGGTTTATTCAAACCCCTTTCTAAAATTTACATCACACCCCTTGGGACCTACAAAGGGTTATGTTAGTTTGGTGATGACTTAATATAACTCTCCTCGCCTATTCTTTCTCGCTTGGGGCATGCTTCATTCCCTGTAGGAAAGAGGGACATGAGAAGAGAATATTAGAGTGTGATCTGAATGAGTCAGATCAGATAGGTATGAGTGGAAGATATTAGATGTTGTATCCATATCTTTTATTTTGGGAAAGATATTGGGGATCCTATTTTATTAGCATGCTTTTGGGATTAAATCTACTATGGTAAGATTCAATCTTGATGGGGATTGAGATATATTTTTTGATATTTCTCCCTATATTATTAGACGTCTCCTATGATATTAGAAATCTCTCTCTTACAATTTGTCTTTACGTTCTCGCTTGGAGCATCACCAAAAGTTCTCCAATGGTTTAACATGTATACAACTAAGTAAATAACTCTAATAGTTATTTACACCAACAAGAAAGAGGGATCGTGGTCTTGCTCGTGTTTCAACGATGTATGGGTTATGTTCGTGGTTTTTGGTTCAATAAAAGAAGGTTTGTAGATGGGTTTAATCCAACATCAAATAGTCGATTGTAAACGAGCTTTGTCCTGGGGTATGTGGATGACAGTTTCTCGTAAATAGGTATACTCGGTCCACACTTTATGTAAAAATATGTGTTTTATAATTTGGCTCATATTTGCTAACATATTGAAGTATGGATAGTTCATGGTTTGGTTTAATAAGTATTGATATCCTAAATTAGTAGCAGAGTGACTCAAGTAATTTTCTATGTTTATTTGGTTTAAGGATTTAGGTGTAATGGATATGTAAACTCTTTCACGTGTGGCCTAATTCATGACTATATATAAACTTGAGCAAAAGGAAAAATTAATAAAAAGAGCTAATAAAGTGGGATTTGGTAACATTAAAATAATCTTGTACTTATTATGATTAGCTAGATGCCAGTAGTATACGGTTAGTTAGATCCTGCCCAATTGGGTAGTACCCAACTCCATTGGGATTTTTACATGTGTCCATTTTTTTTAAATAAAAAACTCACTTGTTCATGTCATAAATGGACACATTTTAATATCCTAATGGAGTTGGGTGCTACCCAATTCGGTAGCATCGAACGTCCCGGGTGATGCTGCCTTTTTAGAATCTTCCAAAAAGAAAGTCTTTTAGCTAGTCCTTTTCCCAAGAGGGAAGTCTCCGTGTCTTTTTCTCATAGAGTTGGTAACTTCTCCAAGTGGGAACTTGCCTGCACACATGCGCAAACGTTAGAGGGCCTCGGGTTTATCCCAGGGACGCCGCTCCGACGCTCAAGTCAGCCCGATGGACAAGAGAGAATAATAGTAAACTAACACTGAATGCATAGGAGAATAATTAATTATGAGTTAATTACTTACAGATAATAGGAGAGACCTTTTTATACCTGGGAGATGGGCCCCGTGGGCCGTGTAGGAGAATTTATCCTATGGGCCAGTTCACGTAGGAGAACACGACCACTTGGGCCTAACCCGAACTCCTTTGAGTTGGTTTATTAAGAGCCCATTGGACGATTAATATTAACTAAAAAAATGTAAAATCAATTATACTAAATTATGAAATATAGTTTTTGTACACAACATAAGCCCCCCAGCCTGTGTTCGAGAAACAGGCTCACTTATCCACCCAAGGTCTTCATCACATTATACTTTTACACCTTCTCAGTTGGCTTCACGCTTCCTCCAGATGCCTTCCTCAATCTTGATCTTTAGGTCGGTGGGAGCATGTGTTGGCAAGTTGATTCCCCAGGCCTATGCATGTATTCAGCGTTATCAGCATGCTATGCAATAGTTACACTTGACTCCAATGGTAGATGGATTCCATTCCTTGTTCTATGCCCGAAAGTCCCCGAGTGACTCCTTCTCCCACTTCTTCTCACGCTCTCAGTGCAAGTTTTTCACGGATTTCCTTCTCCTGGTGGGCTGTGGATGGAGGATTTCTTCTATGTGAGTGATTATGGTTGAGAGCTTCCTCACGAGTGGGTTTCTGAGGTTGAAAATGCCCGAGACACTCCCGCTTCCTGGAAGGAGATGGCGGAAGCTTATAGGTCTCGGGGCTTATTTAAAAATCTCCTGAATGTTAAAGAGTTTTTGGGAATTCCATCTTACTTTTGCTTCTTTAAATTGCTTCCCGCTTTACTTGTATATTTTGACTGCTTCCTTTTCTGATGTTGCTTCTACTTACTCTTTAGGTAAGGAGAGTTACGTCATTGCAGAGTTGATGGCCTTTATGAAAAAGGATAGGGAGAAGGCCAAGGGGAAGTTTGCTGCTGGTGGAGCTCGAGTGTCCCGCCCCAGAGTGATAGGTCATGCCCTTCTCCTCAAAAAAGTGAGAGGCGCCCTTCCCGCAAGGAGAGTGATAGGCGCCCTGGCTCACGCTCCAATGATCGTGCTGATGTCGCTCTAGCTCCTCGTCCTTTTATTGGCCCTTCGGGAGAGAAAAGGCTGAGGATGGAGCCCAGAGTCGCTGCTTCTGAGAGTGTTTGTCCCCGAGCTCTCTTCTCCGATGGAGTGAACCATCGCAAGGGGATCCAGTCCAAATGGTACTACACTAATTCTGGCTTAGGCTATGCCAGTACCATATGAGCTTTATCTATTAATGAGCAGTCCTGCCTTGGGTCATTATCCTTCAAGGACATTGAGACCTTTGCAGGGACCTCGCTCGGGTAAGCTTTCATAATTTATTTGTGTTTCCATTCTTCATGCTTTGTCTCTTTACTTGGCTAAGACTTGTACAAATTATGTTGTAGGCCGTGAACCTCGTGAGGCTTCGAATCAACGGCTTCGAGGGAAGATGAAGGCACTCAAAGCCGCAACTAGCCATCACAAGTGCGAGATGCCAAATTTGTTGAAGCAGTGTGCCCGGGCGAAGATTCAGCTCGCTCACGAGGCCGAGACGGGTGAGTTGTTCTTCCAGTCTCCCTCTGAAGTTGAGTTACTGGCTGAGGATAGGTTTAGATCTATTCAGGCTTATAGAGGTTCGTTATCCTATCACTCTAACATGATGAGAGAGTCTTGCTCTTATTACGACAAGGTGGTGCGCAACTGCTGGAAACTTCTATCGCAGAGTGGAAAGGCTTCTTGTGAGCTGATTACCATCATGGATTGTACTGTTTTTGAGGAGGAGGAAGATGAGGAGGTCGAGGCTTTGGCGGATCTTATCGAAGATGTTGGTGGCAATGGAGATTCTGCTGATGGAGATGAGGCGCCTCACGCTTAAGCAGTGAAAGTCTTATCTTCACGCCAACCTATTTAGTGCTTGTTTTACGCATTTGGAAGTTGCTTTTTATGCACTTGAATATTTCTCCCTTTCTCTTGACATTAAGATGTTTGATTTTGCCTTATAGGTTTGGATGATTTCCCTTCTTCGTTATGCCAATTAGCTTCCCATTGTCATGTTTTACTTGTTATATTTGTGTATAACTTCTTGTAGGAGATTCAGACTTTATATTACATATTATCATCAAGAGGCGCCCTTCCAGAATTCGGAGGAGGGCACCCCCTTGGGGCTCCTGGGGCGCCCTTCCATAGCCCGGAGAAGGGCACCCCCTTAGGGTTTTCCCCAAGCCATTGCTCCACATTGTGATTTAACATAACTTCTTTCTGCAGGAGACTTGTTCTTTTTCCACATTGAGGTGGATCTTCCCTTCGCGGGGAAGTCTTGATTCTTTTAGAATAGATAAAAATACTTGTCTTCAAGGTTAATGCGCGCCACCCCATGAGTCCTTGAGGGCGCCCTTCCAGAGCCCAATGGGCGCCCTTCCGGAACTTGGAGAGGGCACCCTTCTGGGACTCAGAAGGGGCTTTGTTCTGGAACTCTTCTCTGGCTTCACTTTTGATTCCTTCCGATGGTGTTAGAGTTTTTCCTTCTTCTTTCACCAACGAATAATATTTCAAAGTGATGTCCTTCCAAAGCCTAGAGTGGGCACCCTTCTGAAGTTTATGGGCGCCTTTCTTAAGTCCGGATAGGGAACCATTCTGGAACTTCCACCATGATTTTTACTTTAAGATTTTGATCTTTTCTCCACATCTAAGCATACAATACATGCATCGTAATTAGTCAAAAACGTATTGTAAAATACATTATATGTGATACATATTTTACTTACTAAACACACAAATTTAGAACAATATACACACATATCGTTAATACGAACTAAGTATACGATTTCTTATACAAATCCTCATATTTTCCAATATTTTTTTCTAACTATACACATCAAAAACTCTATACATGCAATATCCTTATTCTAAATTAACATATTGGTAAAATTTTTGATCATGGTTATGTGAGAATATGTTATACATAATTAGTACTCTATATGTACAAAACATTTATAGTAAACATAAAAAATATTTTTTTATAATTACACATCATTTTCCGCATTTCTGCGCGCGTAAATTTTTTGATTGTTAAACATTACATGTATTCGATCCACACCTTCTCGCATGAATTGGTGTTAAATTATTACCTTGATTCGAATGTATTGTGGAGTGGGAATCCTAATTTTGTGACATGACAATCTTGATTTTGTTGAGGTATATAGCGATTTCTGTTGTTTCTGTTGTTTTGATGATTTGCGATTTTGCAATTCGATGCTCGATTTGAATTTTGATGTTTTTTACTAGTATGAATGTAGAATTTCTTCTCTATTTTTCCAGGTTCAATTTGACGTGGTTATGGCATGAATGAGGAAGAAGATGGATGATGATGGACGTGTTGGTTAGCTAATGAATAAAGGAAGATCTCATTTACTTGAATTTTAGGAATCGGTTATTTTGGCAATGCATGTTGTTCCATTTTGTAGATGTATTTTTTTATACTACAAAATCCCATTAAATCCTAGCCTTCCATTTATATTGTTGGATGGTGTAGATGTGGTCTTATGTTCTTACCTATAGCTATGGTCTCCCAGGATCTCCTATATATATATATATATATATATATATACATATTGTTGGGAAATTTATTGTCTAGATTTTGATGAATGCCTTGTAAAACTTAGACTAGAAAGTTGGCACCCCATTTTCCTTGTAATTTGTATTGTAATAGATAGGGATGTACGAGCTGAGTCAAGTCAGATATGCCTGGATATACAAGAAGTCAACTGAAGATTGGGATGAAGACTCCACTGTGAAGCAGCTGAGTATGGCATGAAAGAAACATCAAAGACTCGACTGAAGGAGTATCAGTTGAGACACAGCTGTATGAAGAGTCAGTCAAGTCAACCAAAGAAGCCAAGCTAAGTCAAGTTGAAGTGACAGATGAGTCTTTCAATCATTGGAGCAGACTCAAGTAACCTGGGGAAAAGGCAGCTGCAAAGAGGAGTTAACTGAAAAGAATCCATTGCAGAAATGTCAAGAATATTACCTAAACATGTAATACTTCCATGTTGCCATGTCTTAAAGTGCTCAGTGCCAGAAGCGTGCAAAAGGAATAAACCAATGGGAAGCACTGCACCTCGTGTCAGAACCTGAAAAGCCGGACATTCATTTAATATGAGGAAAGGTCTACATCTCAAGATTGAAGACCAAGAAAAGACAAGCCAACGAACATAAGTGACTTTTAAAAATCAGCCTATCTCTTCAACGGGCAGATTTTTGAAAGTTCACTATAAAAGGCTGAGGAATCACTTTGAGAAAAGGTTACCTTATATACCTGAACTACGAACAATCAAGCAATTATTAGAATTGTAACCTGCAAAAATATTCTCAAGTTATTCAATCAAATCCTCAAGCCTAAATCTCGAAGGAAATCGATCCAACACTAAGCTGTGAAGGAAAGACAACTTCAAACTGTTGAAGAGGAAACTTTTGAAGAATCAAAAGGGGTCTACTTTCCAAGGAGGATTGTAGAAAGGTTCAAGGTCGAACCAGTCTCAAGTTATTGGAGGGCTTCGTGATCAAATCCAAGAAGCTTGAGCAAGTTAGCTGAAGTAGCAAGCAACCACGCCCGTGAAGAGTTCTGAGTCGGACGAGAAGCCACCGAGTAATCAAGCATCTCAGATCGAGTCCCAAAGGAGCAAGTCAGCTGTGTGATCAAGACTTGTATCTGGACTGTTAACCACTTTGTACTATGATCAATACTTAGTGGATTCCTCCAGGAGTTGGAGAATAGAGGAGTAGAAAAATTACCCCATTTTCGAACCTCTATAAAAATTATTGTGCCATTTACATTTCAGCATTTTTATTTCTGCATATCACTTTATATCTGATGATAATTTGCTATCCAACTGATAATTAACAAAGTGCTAAAACCAAGTGTTAAAACAAACTTAAACCAAATTAAAGGGTGTTAAGTCTTCCGCTGAAAATCTCATCACAGCCAAGTTAAGTTTTAGGCTAAACAGTTGAGTTATTCTATCAACAAAACTCAATCGAAATCGTTGAGTGGCTAACTCTGTTGGTTAACTAACTTAGTTGTCCATCAAGGACATAACTGTGAAATTAACTCTGTAATATTCTAAAAGGACTAAAATTGAAAAGTTGGTAAGGTTTATTCAACCCCCCCTTCTAAACCTTACTCACAACCCTTGGGACCTACAAGTGGTATCAGAGCGGTTGGTTCATTGAGCCTTCAGCACTGATTACTGAACTAGATCTCTAATCTCTCAAAGAAATTTTTAACACTTGCCATTTCAAAGAAATCTTTTATTCAACAATGTTATTATCATGGAAGCAAATTTGACACGCATCCATATGTTCACTATTGAGGAATTTGATGACTGGAAAATTCGTATGCAGGCTCATCTATCTCCTTTACATGATGAAATGTGGCTAGTGATAGAGGATGGGCCACTTCAAATATTAAAAGTGAACACAACTGCAAGGAGAGCAGCTGCAGCCGAAGGAGAAGAAGTTGTAGCTGAAGCTAGACCAGCCTTAGTTGAAAAACCAAGGACTGAATGGACCAATGATGACAGAAAAAGATACAACTTGGACAATGTGGCCAAGTACATTCTCTACAAGACTCTAGACAAAGAAATGTTCAATAAAGTCAAATCATGCAAAACATCAAAAGAAATCTAGGATAAACTAACTTTAATTTGTGAAGGATCAGAACAAATTAAATAAAACAAATTATATGTTGTTGTTCAAAAATTTGAAAACTTTAAAATGCTTGCAGGTGAGACAATGGATCAGCTGGATGCTAGATTCACTGAAATTACAAATGAGCTCTCAGCACTTGGGAAGGAATACACACAGAAGGAGATGTGTATGAAGATTCTAAGGAGTCTCCCAGCTGAGTGGGAAATGAAGACCATGGCTCTAAGGCACTCGATGGACCTATCAAAAACATCCAATCATGAACTATTCTCAGACCTCAAAGCTTATGAATTTGAGCTGAGAAGAAAGGATCAAGAGGAGACAGATGTACCCAAAACAGCTGCACTTTTAGTCAAAGATGGAAAGAGAGCTGAGGTCAAGGAAGCCTTTGACCAGGAGGAAATTGCCTTGATGGTTAAAAGATTCAACAAGTTCTTCAACAAGAACTATAAAAGAAACAAGGGTGAATCCTCTAGGAGACATTCAGCTCCCTCCAAGTCAAGGGAAGATAGGCCACCCAAGAGAGCTGAGCATCAAAAGATTCAATACCAAAGAGCTGATAATCCAAGAATGGAAAGAATTGATCAAAGAGTTGAGAACCTGTGTTGGAACTGTAGACAACCAGGTCATTATGCCATTGACTGTCCATATCCTGTAGTCAACAAATACAGGAATGAAGAAGAAAAAAGAGTCTTCAGAGAAAGAAGACATGAAAAGAAAAAGGCCATGTTGGCTGTAGAGACTGCTGAGACAGCTAAGTCAAAAGATACAACAGACTCAGAGAGTAGTGAAGCCGACTACTCAAGTGATTCTGAAGAAGAAGCATTGATCTGTCTAATGGCTAAATAACGAGATCAACCTGACCAAGAAGATGAGGTACACTCTACACTACAAGAATTTCAATTTATAATGACGAAAATTTAATGAGGGTATAAAAAAACCCTCATTAAAAGCACAATTTTTGAAGTTTTAATGAGGGTAAAAAAGGTGGTAAGTAAAGAGTTGAAGTTTTAATGAGCAAATCTTAATTTCCTAGTTAATGATAACTATTCCCGTCATTATTTGTGCCAAATAAAATTCCCCTCATTATTAATTATAAAATTTTAGGTTCCATATATTTCCCTCCAATTTTAATTACTGTTTTCATTGTTAAAAGAATAAAAAATTTCCCTTATATTAAATACAATTGCAACTTAGTTTTTCCCCGATCTCATTTGTGGCTTCCCGCATCTCTCCGTCACTCTCACTCTCTCATCCTCTGACTCGCCGATTAGAAGCCCGTCATCGCCGTTGCCGTCCGTTGCTGTCACTGGTCATTGCCGCCACCCTTTGCCATCTCTTTCTCTCACTGCGTGTCTCTTGCTCGATTAGCTAGGGCTTTTAAGGTTTGAGTAATTTCAAATTTAGGTTTTCGAATGCTACTGTTTTGGCCAATTTTATGTCATAGGCCATGTCCTTTGTGTGTATTTTGCGTGGATTGCTATTGGCTTTTCCCTTTATTTTTCATATGCTTTGTATTTTTTTTTTTTTATGGAGATTGGTAACTGGTAATTGAGGGAGAAATATGAACATGAATATTTGGGGCTTTTGCTATAATTATTGGCCAAAGTGTATCGTTGAGTTTATATCCAATGAATTCAAGAATGAATTTTGGAACCCAATATTTAATTATTTTATCATCAAAAAATGATAATGAACAAGCTTACTGACAAGGATATTTTTTCCTGGTCTGCTTTGTACACATATTCTTTAAAGTTAAGGCATCTTTTATTTCTCTTTAATATATGTTAGGATATTAGATTTTGTTGAGAAACATTTTCTTCTATTACAGACAACTAAAGCTTCTAAATGTACTATGTGATGCAGAAACTTGTGTAAGTTGCAAACTATCATTGGTTATAGATCAAATAAACTTTCGTTGTAATATTTAATAGATGATATGTATTACGAACGCTGGAAATTTGTTGGTTCAATATTGGTTGTCATTACCCCTTATCAACAATTGATTGACAACACATAATTTACTGAAGTGTATGTTTGAAATAATCATTTTCCTTTTTCTTCTTCTCCAATGTTTCCTTTTATTTTTCTCTCTCCCTAGCTCTCTACAAAAAAATAAATAAAGGTTGTCCTAGTATTTGTTAATGGATTAATGGGCTCTTCGTTGTAATGTCGATGTAATTTTGGGGACCAAGATTTCTTGCTTATGCTGCTTGTCAAACTATGGACATTTGCTTTAGAAAAGTAATTGCTCAATGTCTTGGCTAGTTTGTGATGATGAGTTTTATGTTGGAAATTCCCCATTTTACTTTTCTCCTTACAATTTTATGTTTTCACTTAAGATGTGTCCTTTTATATATTTATCTATATGATGATCACTTTTAGTAAATGGGGGATTTCATTACTCATTTCTCAAAGATGTTTGTTATGTTGTATGTATAGGGCTTATATCATGTTTCTCCACCAGCAAAAAGTAAGGAAGACATACTGTTGTACTTCAAGTTTTATGATCTTGAGAAAGAAGAGCTTCGGTATATGACTGCATCATGATGTCATTAGTTTCCTTTTCCTTTTTTTTTTTTTCTTTCTTTTTTTTTTTTCAAAATTGTGTCGGTTATTTTACTCTGTTACTTTTCCAGATTTGTGGGCAGGCTTTCTGTGAAGAGCTCTATAGACTATAAAGCCCATGGAGATCCTAGCAAAATTAAATGAAATGGCTGGATTTGCTCTGGATGAACAGATTGAACTCTTTGATGTTTGTCTGGTCATTGAATTATAGCACGTTTGGATTTACTTGAATACAAATAAAATCATGTTGCATAGTAAATGTTGTGTATTACTTACTTAAGATTCATTTGACATTATTTCATAATGCATTGCTATTGTTTATCTATATCTAGCCATTTGTTATGTGTGAATAAATTTTGAGCCATTTGTTATGTTGACTTTGTGAACTTTTTCATTGTATATTTATATTTCGATATATTTTTTCTTTCTTATGTGCTCACTCCTTCCCACCCCTTTATCTCCCCCAGGATCGAAGATAGAGACAATGTTTGCTTCCAGAAATGGCCACCTCCCCATGATCATGAAGAGCAAATCCATTTTCCTGATGTAGCCTCTATGTGCATATCATGTATGTTAGTTAGATTATTTAATAATGTAACTTATGTTTGCAAAATTACTTTAACTCATCTTGGCTGCCTAAATATGATTTTCCTATCGGTTGCCTAAATTTGATGAATAATTGCATGTCCTCGTTGGTGCTTATTAAATGTTGAAATTTGCAAAATGGATTTGATTGACAAGAATGATCTTTGAGCAAACACTTCTAATGTTTGAGTTTGATAATTATCAAGTTTCGATGTTTGTTCATCTTTCTCGTGGTAGTAGTTTTTGGTTATCAATTTTCCAAAGCCATTTGATTCTGCGTTGTTTTCAGTGTTCTGCATGCATGTATATGCATATGGTGTCTTGTTCTCAAAAGGTTAAGTTTTCTAAATTAAATTTTTATTGCAGTGTACATTTATAGTCAAAGGTGACGAACAGTTTGAGTGATTGCGTTAGATTGGAACATGATATTATATTTTTGGTTGCTTGCAATTGAGGTCTCAATTTTGTTTCTAATTTGTGTGCTTATAAGATTAAATACTCATTCTGTCTTATCAATAAAAATTTGAGGAATTACATTTTGCCCTTAACTCTCACCTAGTCACACTACTAGTAAAAGTAGTCAGTTTTTTGTTTTCCTACGCCACTCCAGAAGATTTCCTGCTTTTCTTTCTTCTGTTGAGTACATTCAATTTTACTTTGGGCTTGGACACCTTTTGCTATTGGGAATAATATTTTTCTTTTTTGAATTTCTGTAGATTGATTCATAAAGAAGAATCCTAGCATGAATTACGGAATTGGCACGTGGTATATTTTTGGAGCAATAAATTGATTCGCTTTGATGGAGCCCAAATAATTTGTACTCAATGGAGTATATATTACATAATAGTTTAGCTATCTATCGAGATGAAACTCATTTTTCAACAAATTACTCTTGTACATAGTTTGAGTAAATGAATCAATATGGATATGGTTGTTTATATTAAAATTTATTTGTTAAAAAACATTATGTGTTCTTGAATATTTGGCAATATTTTTTAGTAATGATGTATTTTTATGCAATAATCAATTCATATGAAATAAATATTTTAAATTTTATAATAAAAAATAATTTTTAATGAGGGTAATTATTGATGAATGAGGGGTAAATTGTATTCTAAACTAATTTTTAGTGACGGATTAATAACTAATAATAACAGTAAATTTATGATAAACTAACATATAGTGAGGGGCAAATGACTGAACAATGAGAAGATATTTTGTCACTAAAATATTATCTAATGAGGGAAAAATGATAATATAATGATGAAAATTGTCATCATTGAAATTGAGTTTTAATGATGGTATAATTTCGTTATTGAATCTATCAAAGCAATAATGATGGGACCTATTTCATGTAATTATTTACTTTTACCTAGGGGGGCAATAATGAGGGGTCAATGAGGGAAATTCCGTCATTAAAAGTCTTTAATAATGGATTTTGGACATATAATGATAAAATTTCCGTCATTATAAAGCAATTATCTTGTAGTAGCTAACTCATCTCACTCGATTCTAGTGATGTGACACACACACTTCATCACCCACCGATCTTTATGATTCATTAGGCAAAATGATGAAAGACTTTGAGCACATTAAATCCTCACACACACTATTAAATGAGGAAAACAAACAATTTCAAAAGCCAAAACTCACAAATTGACTAAATTTGAGCCGAGTACTCTAAGTCACATAGCCGATGAGAACAAAGAGTTGAAGGATAAGAATGCTAAACTAATAGCGAGAGATAGTTGCTATAGAAAAGCGGGAAAATGATCTCAAAAATGTGATTGCTTCATTCACAAAGGCATCTAAATAATTGGATGACCTTATTATGAGCCAAAAAGAGTGTGGAGATAAGACAGCATAAGATTCAATTCCTTTGTGCCGCAGTCAAACTCCCGTGAGTGATCTTGGAAAAAGGATCTTCAAGTAATGAATTAAGCATCTCAAAAATCCAAGACACCAAATGTTGCACACACATTCATTTCAAAGCACAACCACTAACAAACTGGCCTTGGATATAAAGGAAAAGGAAAACTTGACAATCGATTGAGTATCCGAGAGGACGGTGAGAAGAAATCCAAAGCAGAGTTCCTCAAAGAAAATCCATACAGAAGTACTGTGAAGAAGAAACAAAACTACGGAGAAGTTCTATCAAAGGAACACATATGATGGGAATGGTAGAAATTACCCAAGCCAAGCCGATTGGAATAATGTGAAATATCAAAGAAAGACGTATGGAATATAAGCCTAAATGGCAAAGACCTAGACCTCAAAGAAAGGTCATTCCAAAGGCAAAAGAGCTATCATCAAAGACACATATGCACCAAGCACTACACTTAAATATCACAACTACCCAAAGAAGGCAATTGTTAAAAACACACACACAGCATACTGACAAAAGAGACAGCTTGTATGAACCTAAAGCTCCCAAGCAATTTGCCAAAGTAAATTATGATTATGGCACGAGATAGATGGCAACCTCTTAAAGTCGATCATTTGGCTATAGGTTGGTTGGATCATCTTACAACACTAACCCCTCAGGACCAGGCAAGTATGGGTACCTAAAACCGATTTCCTTGATTGCAGGTTCAAGGAACAGTGAGTGCCGGGAACCTGGTACATGGATAGTGGTTGTTCCGGCACATGACAGAAACAAGAGAAATCTGTCAAAATTCAAGGAGATTAGAGACACAAAAGTCATTTTGGAGGAAATGAAGCTCGGGGGAAATAAAAGGAATCGGATCCATCAAGAAAAATGGATTAGAAATCACGAGATGTTGCATACGTTGAAGGCCTCAACTTCAACTGTTAAGCATCACCAACTCGTGACAAGGGCTATAATATGGATTCAATATGGGAGTGTGCCAAATCAAGATGAATGAATCAAATGAAAGTGTGGCAAGGATCCGACAAAAGAACATGTATGTGGTAGATTGGCTGACTTCCACTCCAAGCACTTGTCTGCTAGCAAAGAGTATAGTCGAATCAAGTTGGTTGTGGCACAAGAAGCTGAGTCATCTGAATTTCAAGACAATTAACAAGCTTGCAAGGAGTCATCTTGTGGAAGGTCTGTCCGACTCATTGTACAAGAAAGAGAGTGTTTGTGATGCATGTCAGATCTTCAACATTCAAAGAGAAGTCTAGTCCATCTTCAACAAGGATATTGCATCTATTGCATATGGACTTATTTGGTCCAGTGGAGCCAACTAGCATAAGTGGAAAGAAATACACCCTAGTGGTGGTGGATGATTATTCAAGATATACATGGACAATTTTCATGTGTAAAACTAAGGAAACTTTGCAGAAGTTACCTCAGCTGATGAGAAGAGTTCAAAATGAGAAGAGTCAAACCATTATTAAGATAAGGTCTGATAGAGGAACTGAGTTTGTCAATGGATAATAACTCAAGATTGTGTTGAAAATGGTATTGCTCATGAATTATCTCAGAAGAAGGACTCCACGTGAGAATGGAGTACCGTAAAGAAGAAACAGAACTCTCAAGGAAACTGCAAGGACCATGTTAGCTGAAGCAGGGCTGCCTAAAAGATTTTGGGCTGAAGCCATAAACACTACATGCTATACTCAAAATAGATGCATGATTAACACACAACTGACAAAGACTCCCTATGAAATTTGGATAGGGAGAAAGCCAAATGTTGCATATTTCAGAATATTTGGATGTAAATGCTTCATCCACACCAATGGCAAGGATAACCTAAAGGGTTTTGATGCTAAAGCTGATGAAGGTATCTTTTTGGGATACTCAGCTGAAAGCAAAGCCTATAGAGTGCTGAACAAGAGGACAATGGTCACAGAAGAGTTTATCCATGTGGTTTTTGATGAACCTAATGTAAATGGAGAAGATATTGAAGAGTTAGCTGATAAGCTAAATTAGCCAACTATGCAGAAGAGTCCCTATGTTGAAGCTGAAGCTGGAGCAATCAATCAAGATGAAGATGAGATAGCTGAATCTCAAAGACAATTTGGAGAATCTGTTTGGATGATAATGAAAGAGTCGCTCAAGACAACGCAACCTGCAAGACGATCGAAACCTGATTTACTCCAACCCGAGGTGAGATGGCCGAGAGACCATCCACCGAGCTAGTGATTGGAGATGTAAGAGAGATCATCAGATCCGAGCTCGGCAGGAAGCAATGTTCACTTGTTTTATTTCAAATAGAGACAAAAGATGTGTCCCAAGCATTGGATGACACACATTGGATTCAAGCCATGCAAGTAGAACTGAATCAGTTTGAAAGAAACAAAGTATGGGAATTGGTGCAAAGACCATCTCATCAGAATGCTATTGGCACAAAATGGGTTTTCAGAAACAAGATGAATGAAGAAGGTTCTGTGGTAAGGAACAAAGCAAGATTGGTAGCCAAAGGGTATTGCCAAGAAGAAGGAATAGATTTTGATGAAACATTTGCTCATGTTGCAAGATTGGAAGCAATAAGGATGTTTCTTGCCTATGCTGCACACAAGAACTTCATTGTATATCAAATGGATGTAAAAAGTGCATTTTTAAATGGATTGTTGGCTGAAGAAGTCTATGTTGAACAAAGTATGGTATAGCAGAAGACTCTTGGAGACAAAGTATACAAGCTTAAGAAAGCTCTATATGGATTGAAACAAGCACCTAAAGCATAATATGATACATTATCTCAATTTCTGACAGATAATGGATTCACCAAAGGCAAAGTGGACAGAACACTCTTTAGAATTCAAGATGGAGAGAGTATATTGCTTGTTCAAATATATGTGGATGATATCATTTTTGGATCCACAAACAAAGAGATGTGTGATAAATTCTCAAACCTCATGCAAGGCAAATTTGAAATGAGCATGATGGGAGAGCTGACATTCTTTCTAGGACTTCAAGTTAAACAGCTAAAGGATGGAACCTCTATAAGTCAAACAAAGTATACCAGAGATTCAATGAAGAAATTTGGTATGGAAGATAAATCTTCCGTGAAAATACCAATGAATACATCACCAAGATGGATATGGATGCACATGGTAAGCCCTGTGGATCAAACCGGATATAGAGCACTCATTGGATCATCGCTTATTTAACGGCAAGCGTGCCGTAAATCACCTTTGCAAAGGTAGGAGTATGTGCAAGATTCCAATCGCTCCAAAGGAAAGTCACATGATCGGTAAGAGAATCCTAAGATATCCGAAGGGATGCCAGGAAGTCGGCTTATGGTATCCAAAGGAAGGTGGATTCAAACTTATTGGTTATTCGACTCGACTATCTTTGGATGTAGAGTTATTCGGAAGAGTACTTCGTACATGTCAAATGCTTGGAAACAGATTGGTTTCCTGGTTTAGCAAGAAGCAAAACTCAATAGCCACATCCACGAGATGAAGCGAGAATACATAGCTACAAAAAGTGCAAATTGTTGTGCCCAAGTCTTATGGATGAGACAACAACCGAGAGATTATGAAATTGAAGAATAAAAATTCCGATTATGTGTGATAACACAAGTGCTATTGCAATTACTCGAGTAATCCTCGTGTTTCATTCAAGAACAAAGCACATTAATTTCATATATCATTTCATAAGAGATCATGTTGAAAAGAAAGACATCACCTTGAATACATCTCAACCGATAAAAAGATTAGGCGACATATTCACAAAGCCCTTATGTGAATCAAGATTTGAAGAGCTTAAGCATGAGCTAGGGTTAATTGAGATAAGTTGACACTAAAAAGACTCAATGAGAATAGATGAAACATGAAAAGATGAAAATAGAGCAAATTTCATAAATCACCAAGTGAATCACCAGATCGGAAAGTCACCAGACGAGTTAGCCGACAACCGAGTCACCATACGAAAGGAGATAAGAAGAGTTGAGTCATCCGTGTAGTGAGTTGAGTTATTTATGAGCTAAGTGACAAAAACGCAATCGTTTTTAATGAGCGAGAATGTTTTTAAGGATGACGTCAAGATTACAATTATGGCAAATACAGGTCAAAAGCTGCACAACAAGCATATGATTGGATATAAATAATGCCGCATTAAATGCGAGCAATTAAATGCAAATTAGACGTGCTAACTGAAGTCGTTGATCTTGATCAAAATTCAAAACCAAAACACGCCCTTTCATAACCCATATATACTCTTTTGTTCAGTTTTTTTCTTTCTCTCACTTAAATTGTTCATCTTTCCAAAGCAAAGAAAACAAGTATATTTTCTCTCAAAACACTACGATCTTCAAAGCAAGTTCGTCAAGGTTCGTTCAAAGAAAAATCACCGAAATGGCACCAAAGACATGATTTTACTAAGCTCGCAAAGCAAATCCACACCGGATCAACCGTGGATTTTGAAGGGATGATAAAGCAGGGTTCCTATGAAACCCTTGTGAAGAAGATAGCTGATAAGATTGAGAAATCTGGGCTGAAACCCTTTCTCACACTGGAATATCATATGACGTACGTAGAGGAGGTCGCTATGTTCTACGTAAACGCTGAGGTGCAGGACGAAGGGAATAAATCCTCCGTCCACCGCAAGGACATTCTAATCACTGCAAAGGACCTTGCGGAGCACTGTTTGTTGTCGTCGGAGGGCATGCCGGAGATATATGAAGTAGACGTTGATTTGGTCGCTGCATGGAAGGAAGTGGCCAAACCTGAGTGTGCTACAAAAGTTGTCTACACAACTGACAAGAAGCTGCTGAAGGATGATTATCATAAACTTCTGGATATCGTTGCCAAATGTGTAGACATGAAGTTTGGAAGCTTCAATCAGCTGTCCAAAACCAAACCGATCGTCATGGTGCGATTCTAGAGGAGAAGAAGATCAATCGGGAAGAATTCGCTCTACGCAGACTCGCGAGAATGTTGCAAATAAGTCCTTCAAGGACGATGGGTCATTTGGAGGATCTCTGGGCTATGGCCTTGTAATTGGCCACTTGATGGAGGTGAAAGGTGTTCCACTCCGACATGGAAAGCCATTCCATGTCAACAAGAAGATGTTCCGGGCAAACCTTTCAGGAGCTCAGAGGAGAGCCTATGCCAAGAGGGCGGATACCAGCGAGGGGAATCACCGATCTGAAGAAACAATTGTTACTTCCCCTCCCAAGAAGAAAGCTCGCCCATGCAAGTGCAAAGAAGATAGATGCCCCTAAAAGCGAAGAAGAAAGATGCACTGCCCCTGCGTGTGTCCCTGTCCCGCAAATGAGGCGGAGAAGGAACCTCAAATACCTTCTCCAACCATCAAGAAGAAGAGGATCGCCAAGCCAAGAAAGGCAGCTCCTTAGACAAAGAAAGATGCACCGGCCCCCACCGCCAAGGAATCTGAGAAAGCCGTATCTGACCCAGAAATTCCTCTGGTAAGGACAAAAAGAAGAAGACTCACCAAGCGTTCAGAGCTTGAGAAGACAGTTGAGTCTGCAACTCACCTGAAAAGATCTCTCGAGTCTCTGAAGAAGTGCGATGTCGTAAATTATTGATGAAACAACCAAGTCTGCTAAAACCGATCAGCAGAGGCAAATTGAAGACCAGTGTGGGCCGAAGCAGTGAGAACAAGCGCAATCAAGAAAGCAGATCTTTCAAGGCGAAGAGCGGCAGAGTTTGCTACCCTCCATTCCCGAAAAGGAAGGAAGGGCAACAGGAGAGGATGAAGATGATGATGTAATCATATGCTCTCCATTGTACCAGTTATTTAATCGTCTAAGAGCATGGAGGAAATGGAAGCTGAGTCACTCTAGGGTGCAGTTTGAACACCCAAAGTTTATTGATGAGGAAGAGGAACTCTTCAGGTTACTTGAAGTTGATACCATGCTGCAAGCCCTGGATGAGGATAATTGTATTAATATGCTGCAAATTCGGAAGGAAAACGAACAGGTAAGAGCAGCTGAGGAAGCAGAGGCGCGTGAGAATGCCAACATCTATCCTCTTACTGGAACCAGCGATCACACTCATCCGCATATAGATGTTCATTCAGAAAGTGATGAAGACGTGGATCCGGTTGCTGCAAAGGAGAAATTGGATATGCAACAAGCCATACTAGAGTCCAAAATGCATGAGCAACAGCTGAAGGAAGGTCCAGGAGAGTCTTCCAAATCACAACTGGAAATTGATCCATTTGAAGTGGTGCAGCAGATTGCCACAGTTATTGCTGCAACCACTTCCCCAGTTCACTCAGAAGACGGATCTATGGGAGCTGGCGATGACACTGGGAACTTGGGCACCAAGTTGAGCCAACCATTGTTGATGGTATCTTACCACCTACCCCCACGGCTGAACACTCATCTGACAAAGCCGGGAGTCTGGAGCAGAGTGGCCCCACTATCAGTCACTCAACTGAGGGGGAAACTCACTCCACTACAGCTAGGTCGGAGGATGCTGCAAATGACTCCACCATGCAGAAAGGAGGCGAAATGGAAAAGGAAAAAGAAAATGAACAACAACAAGTTGTCACTGACGAAGCTCGGACAGTTGAGCCTGTCTTGGCTGAAGTGCCAACAGCTTTGCAGGCTGAGGATGTTGTTGATGCAGTCGAGGCACAGGATGGATCTGCCCCGGGAGTTGACACTCTGGGCAATGAAAGTGCAATCCACGGAGTTGAGACTCTTGTGGATGCCACCGCAGAAGACCCTAAGACAGCTGAGTCTATCGAAGGGAATGTCCAAGGCCTTGCTGCAGTTTAGACTGCAGTAGGTAATGAAGGCCTAAGGGAGGTTGAGACTTCCCTAGGTAAAGAGGCAGAAACACAGAACATCCCTCCTATTCACATTGATGATTCTGAGAAGGAGATAAGTGCCCTTCATGATTCCCAAGACAACCCTGACATGTCTTTTCGGGGTCCGATGTCGACGATGAAGCTGAGTCCTCCCCTGCTGCAAATCAAAGACTCAGTTGAGGATGTTCTACCAAGTACGAGCAAGCCAGACATCAAAGCTGCTCAACAAACGTTCAATTTTGATGATGAGCCAATCCCTCAAGTCTCATCATCTTCCGATGACGCTACTGATACGGCCGAGGAACAATCAACTCAAATTGAAAAATCAGCTGAGACCGAAGAAGCTGTTAAGACAGTGAGGCTCGGCCCGTGGTCAATACAATCAAAGGCCCCAATGAATTACGATACCAATCTGCGTAGGCTTCGAGCTGCAGCAGAAACCACCTCACGCACAATATCTCAAGTGCGAGACGATGCCTATGAAGAAGTTTTCCCTTTATCACAAGAAGCGCCGTGCTTGAAGAAGAAGCGCAAGAGAACAGAGGCTCTACACCGTCCAAGAAGACCCTATAATCCCTACTGATACAATTGTGCCAGTTGATTTCAATTTCGATGCAGAGTGGCCGGCAGCTGACTCAAGTCAGACAGCTGAGATGAGCGAAATCTTCAAGAAAATTTGTGAAGAGATTGAGAAGATTGAACGGCACCAAGCCTCCCTCGACATGCGACTGGACAGCAGAGATGCCACTCTCATAGCAGACTTGAGAGGAGTGGTGGTCAGAATAAGGGAATGGTCTCAACAGCAGAGTCCCATACGTCTGGAGCAGGTTCGCTATTTCAAGGCACTATACAACCGAATGCCGATCGAGAGGCGACATGTTGATATGAAGGCGAGGATGCAAACCTATATGGAGAGATTGCATGCCTCTCATACAACTGAGATGGAATTGCTACGTGAATTTCATCGCAAAGAACTTCTGCGCGTAGAAGAGAATATGAATGCCAAGTTCACCTTCTTATGGCCGAAATGAAACCGTGGTAGTGAGTCCAAAACCACCGCTCGAGTTTGAACAAAGATACTCTGCAAAGCCGATTCCAAACAAAATTCAGCTATCGCCAGATGGACTTCATGCTTTCTTTGGTATGTTCCTCTGGGTTCCTCTCTCCTTTGATGATGCCAAAAGGGGAAGAGGAATGAGTAAGATGCTTAAGGGGACGGTTGGTGAGAAGGAAAAGGAAAGCATTGAATGCGTGTTGAAGAAAGATACAAGCTGTTGAGAAGAGGAAGGAGAAGGGAAAAGTTGTTGAGGGGGAAAGGTCACAAGATATGACCTTAATGCTTGCGTAGAAACCCTCGGCAAAGGTCATGTCAAACCCTCAAGATGGTCATGTCACGGTGACATCATCAAAGAAACTTCCCGTAACTCGCCGCTCTATCACTCACTTTGTGCCCATGTCTCATAAGAAGAAAATTGTAGAAGCGAGAGATGGAGGATTTTGACAAAAGAACGGATGCCCATGTTGAAGATATGTTAAAACAATTCAGAGGCATTCTGGCAAGAAAAGATACAAATTCCATTCCAGATGATGGGAACGAGCCAAGATTCGTTGAAGAATTTAAAACGCTCGAATCCGAGGGATACTTCAAGGATATGTCCATAGTTCTAGCCTGGGACTTGTACTGGGAGAAAGGACTGAAGTTGTGCGAAGAAGCTGACAAGCCGCAGACTACTAGCGGTCCCTCTCCTAGTCACTCTGCTGGTAAGAAGAAGACTCCAGTACAATACACGCCCAGAGGAAGAGGAAGGAGTGGTGGAGGCAGAGGCTTTATACCCAGACCTCTACCCAAAAACATCGAATATGTGGATCCAGGCAAGAAGGGAAGGATCTACTAGGCTGGATATGATGAAGTAGCCAATCGAGAAATGGCTAAGAAGAATGCTGAATATGTGAAAAGAATCGAAGAAGAAAATAAAAGACAAGATCAGCTGTGGGAAGAAAGGCAAGAAAGAAAGCTAAGAGATGATGCTGCAAAGAGAGCATACGAGAAGAAGAAAGCAGCTGAAGATGAAAAGAAAAGAAATAGAGCTGATGACGACGGAGTTGAAGAATAAGAAAGAAGGAGGCTGCGAAGGCGATGAAGTGTTGATGTCCACCCGTTCATGTATTTTACTATTGTAAATGCATATGTATGTAAGTCTTCTGTACGTTGAATAAGAAATTTGTAATTTCCATATTTTTGCGTAGATGTAGAATACTATGTTTGCTCTGATACACTTTGTAAACAATTTGTGTAAAGGACAAGAATGTTATGATCAATAAAATGATTGTTCTACGTATACATTCTATGTTTCTGCACTGACTGTATGTATCTTTACCATTTGCATATTGGTTGTATGTATTTAAGTTTTGGCATCATCAAAAAGGGGGAAATTGTTGGGAAATTTATTGTCTAGATTTTGATGAATGCCTTGTAAAACTTAGACTAGAAAGTTGACACCCCATTTTCCTTGTAATTTGTATTGTAATAGATAGGGTTGTACGAGCTGAGTCAAGTCAGCTATGCCTGGATATACAAGAAGTCAATTGAAGATTGGGATGAAGACTCCGATGTGAAGCAGCTGAGTATGGCATGAAAGAATCGTCAAGGACTCGACTGAAGGAGTATCAGCTGAGACACAGCTGTATGAAGAGTCAATCAAGTCAACCAAAGTAGCCAAGCCAAGTCAAGTTGAAGTGACAGATGAGTCTTTCAATCATTGGAGCAGACTCAAGTCACCTGCGGAAAAGGCAGCTGCAAAGAGGAGTTAACTGAAAAGAATCCGTTGCACAAATGTCAAGAATATTACCTAAACAAGTAATACTTTCATGCTGCCATGTCTTAAAGTGCTCAGTTCCAGAAGCGAGCAAAAGGAATAAACCAATGGGAAGCACTGCACCTCGTGTCAGAACCTGAAAAGCTGGACATTCATTTAATACGAGGAAAGGTCTACATCTCAAGATTGAAGACCAAGAAAAGACAAGCCAACGAACATAAGTGACTTTTAAAAATCAGCCTATCTCTTCAACGGGCAGATTTTTGAAAGTTCACTATAAAAGGCCGAGGAATCACTTTGAGAAAAGGTTACCTTATATACCTGAACCACGAACAATCAAGCAATTATTAGAACTGTAATCTGCAAAAATATTCTCAAGTTATTCAATCAAATCCTCAAGCCTAAAACTCGAAGGAAATCGATCCAACACTAAGCTGTGAAGGAAAGACAACTTCAAACTGTTGAAGATGAAACTTTTGAAGAATCAAAAGGGGTCTAATTTCAAAGGAGGATTGTAGAAAGGTTCAAGGTCGAACCAGTCTCAAGTCATTGGAGGGCTTTGTGATCAAATCGAAGAAGCTTGAGCAAGTTAGCTCAAGTAGCAAGGCAGCCACCCCCGTGAAGAAGAAGAGTCGAACGAGAAGCTTGGTGAGTGATCAAGGCATCTCAGATCGAGTCCCAAAGGAGCAAGTCATTTGTGTGATCAAGACTTGTATCCGGATCGTTAACCACTTCGTACTCGATCAATACTTAGTGGATTTCTCCGGAGTTGGAGAAGAGAGGAGTAGAAGAATTACCCCATCTTCGAACCTCTATAAAAATTATTGTGTCATTTTTATTTTTCGCATATCACTTTATATCTCTTTGATAATTTGCTATCCAATCGATAATTAACAAAGTGCTAAAACCAAGTGTTAAAATAAACTTAAACCAAATTCAAGGGTGTTAAGTCTTCCGATGTAAATCTCATAACAGCCAAGTTAAGTTTTAGGCTAAACAGATGAGTTATTCTATCAACAGCTCAATCGAGTTTGTTGAGTGGCTAACTCTCTGGTTGGTTAACTTATCATGTCCATCAAGGACATAGTTTGTGAAATTAACTTTGTAGTATTCTAAAAGGACTAAAATCGAAAAGTTGGTAAGGTTTATTCAACCCCCTTCTAAACCTTACTCACACCCCTTGGGACTACATATATATATATATATATATATATATATATATATAGAGAGAGAGAGAGAGAGAGATGTGGGGTTTAAAAACTATGCATCCAGATATATTCATGTATTTAGGATATTTATAATATATATATATATATATATGTATATATATAATTGTTATTTGGATTTAACCAATTCCTTCATAATTATACATAATTGTATTTAAGTTAATTACATTCAATCAAAAAATACTCATTTTAATTGCACCTCAATTTACACCTATGAATAATCGAAAATAAAATTGCATCTGAATTCACTACTATAACCATGAAAAATTAGTATGGCACCAATCTTCATACTTATTATCAATTTGACTGTAATTAAAATGTAATGGACGATGATGTTTCCCCTTATGCGTTTTTATGAAAAAAAAATCAATTTTCGAAGATCAACTCAACTGTATAGTTTGAATGTATTTTCATGATTTTGATGTATGATACATTTTGTACTTTATCAATAAAAAAATTATTAAATAGTATTTTCCACATATTGTTTAATGTTATTATAAAACTATTACAATACCAGGAGATAGGATTAATAGAAATATCAGTAAAATGCATGTGTCGCATTACAAAACAGAAACATTACAGATACACAATGCATGCTTTACATGGGTGCATGGGCTTATCATATTTTATATAATAATATTTCCAATATATTATAGGAAATTGAGCAAATTGTGGCAATTCAAAATCAATTTACACTCTACTAAAAAAAATCAATTTACACATGAAATCAATAAAGTTTTTTTTCCAAATGAATATATACATATATATAGGGATTGGTTCAAATGAGACCAAGCCTTTTAGGTCAGATCATCGGAATACTTATGGACTGTTGATTTAAATTTCAGTTATTTTAGGCTAGTAAGGGTATATATGTATTTTCCATATCATCAGATTTTTAGGAGGGGGTGTTTCTGTCATTTAATATTTAGTTTTAATGGTAAATAAAATCTTACCTTTTTAGTTTGCCGAGATTTAGGGAGAGAGAACCCATCAACTTCTAACGTGTTGTTCAGTTATTTCAAAACTGAAACGTCTCATATTCCGCCAGTTTTTTCACTTTTGTTTTCTCTCTATCAAAACCCTTATTTTTCAAATTTTTTCCTTGTTTCTTCTCTAGTGAACGGGGTGAAGGTTTTTTTTTTATCCTTCTGGATTTTTGTAGTTGATTTCGACGCTTTTAATCAAGGATTATGTAGAAGGAAGGTTGATTTTCCACATTTCAAGTTTTCGAAGGTATCTTGCGTTTTTTTCCCCAGATTTTGAAAGTTTTTCAGTTCAAAAATTATGCGAATTTCATGTTTTTGGTTTTGTATAAATTTGTGCGCACAACACTGTGGAATAGAATGCGCAAAACACACTGGGAATTAGAGCACTTGGATATTGTTAGATTTTTTGAAATTTTTGAGTTGTTGAGTTTTTACTTAGTTGAAGGATTGCATCGTTAATTGGTGGTTTTTGCATTTTATTATCTAGATGCAACAATGTGTTTTGTGATTTTTTTCTCATATTCAAATGTATGCATAGTTATTGTAACTATCTTGCTTATTTAGTTATGGTATTATGCTTTTTGTTGTCTGGAGGTTAGTCGTTGTAATTGAACGTTATGGGGTTGTGATTTTGAAGCTTTATTTGGTGTTCGTATAGTTACTATACTATCTTTTGCGTATTTAAATATGCTATTTTTTGATTGACGATTGAAGGTACTGCATATTGGATGTCTTGTTGATGCTGTGATTGGTGTCCTTTCTTGTTTTTACAATTTTTTTGATAATTTTATAAGTATGCAGATGTTATAGCGTGTGGATTATTATTTGGTGCAACTAGGGTGTGGATTATTAATCGGTGTGAATTTCTCAGCGAATTTCTTCACTAGGCTTTGATTTTTTCTCCAGTATACTTAGTGTACGTATTTTACATATTATAGTATTTAATTATGTATATTTTGAGTACTAATTTTGTATACTTAGAGTACTAATTTTATATTCTTAATATTAACTATGCGCACATGCAGGTTGATAGTGGTGATGGTGGCAATCACAGGGTGTGAAAAGTGGATGCAATTATGCAAAGAGGCATAGGAGCGACAAATTTACTGTTATGGGGGTGGGGGAATTGTCCAAACATTAATTTTGTTGTCTGCTTCATGTTTTTAGCCATTACAATTGTACATTATAATGTAATACAAAATGTACATACTAAATATGCAAACTTGTAAAGATATGTCTACAGAACATAATTTTGTAATATGCAATGTATAAATTATAAGGACCAATGCCTATTGTATTTCAATATTGTACTTGTTTTGTTCTACGTATACACAATTACAAACCTATATATGCAGTATTACTATTCTAAGTAAGCACACTATTAAAATTTAATGTAATACACCTTTTTCATAATAAATATGCAAATTTGGAACATTATATATGCAAAACGTAAATATACAGTAGGCAGGGTATAGATTATAAGGACCAATGCCTAATGTATTTCAATATTTTACTTGTTTTGTTCTAAGTATACACAATCACAAACCTATATATGCAATATTACCATTATAAATAAGCACGCTATTAAAATTTAATGTAATACACTTTGTTCATACTAAATATGCAAACTTGTAAAGATATGTCTACAGAACATAATTTTGTAATATGCAATGTATATATTATAAGGACCAATGCCTATTGTATTTCAATATTGTACTTGTTTTGTTCTAAGTATACATAATTACAAACCTATATATGTAGTATTACTATTCTAAGTAAGCACACTATTAAAATTTAATGTAATACACCTTGTTCATAATAAATATGCAAATTTGGAACATTATATATACAGAACGTAAATATACAGTAGGCAGTGTATCAATTATAAGGACCAATGCCTAATGTATTTCAATATTTTACTTGTTTTGTTCTAAGTATACACAATCACAAACCTATATATGCAATATTACCATTATAAATAAGCACGCTATTAAAATTTAATGTAATACACTTTGTTCATACTAAATATGAAAATTTGGAACACTATTTATGCAGAATATAAATATGCAGTATGCATGGTATAAATTATAAGGACCAATGCCTAATATATTTTAGTATTTTTACTTGTTTTGTTCTAAGTATACACAATCACAAACCTATATATGCAATATTACTATTCTAAATAAGCACGCTATTAAATTTTAATGTAATACACTTTGTTCATACTAAATATGAAAATTTGGAACACTATTTATGCAGAATATAAATATGCAGTATGCATGGTATAAATTATAAGGACCAATGCCTAATGTATTTCAGTATTTTTACTTGTTTTGTTCTACGTATACACAATCACAAACCTATATATGCAATATTACTATTCTATATAAGCACGCTATTAAATTTTAATGTAATACACTTTGTTCATACTAAACATACAAATTTGAAACACTGTATATGCAGAACATAAATATGCATTATACATGATATAAATTCTAAGGACCAATGCCTAATGTATTTCAATATTTTACTTGTTTTGTTTTAAGTATACACAATAACAAAACTATATATGCAATATTCCTATTACAAATAAGCACATTCAATTAGCTTACAGGGACATTCAATTAGCATATTCGATATATGCAATATTCCTTATATATACATGAGAGAGGATTCGCGTGATTATAGGAATGTCCCTTATTGTTAGCATTAATTAGCTGAAAGTTATTTTTGGTCTAATATGTGTTACCTAATATACCCTTGGGCGGTTTTTTGCCTATTTTTTAATGCTACAAAAATATCCTAGATCTTGGCCTTCCATTATTTATTTTTTTGGATGGTGTAGATGTGGTCTTACGTTCTCACCTATGAGTGTGGTCTCATAGGATCCCCTCCATATATATATATATATATATATATATATATATATATATTGTGGACAATAATTTCAAAGAGATGTAAAGTCATTGTGTGAAATTAGGAACCTATTCATCCAGTGGCGAAGGGGGGGCACCCTGGGCCCTGGCCCACCCCATTTGAATTTGACATCAGCCCATTACTTAAAAAAATAATAAATACCTTATAAAAACAGTAGCTGGCCCACGGTAATTAAAAGAGGCCCACCCCACAATAATGTTTCAGCACAAAGACACGGCCCACCCACATATGACATATACTAGTTTGTAACTTGACTTTTTAAATGATAAATTAAATAAATAAAAGTAAAAATTGAAAAGAAAAGTCAAAAAGCAAGAAGGAAAAAACAGGAACCCTTATTTACAGAACACTTGCATAAACGAGAAGAAGAGGGGAGGGGAGCAGGCGCACAACCGTCAGCCGCAGATGTAGTTCGTGGTGCCGTGGTGAACTGGTGACCAACCCAGAGAGGCCGCGAGAACTCTTTTTCTTACTGGTATTTTTTCCGGCTTTCTTTCGTTTTGTTTTTCTTTATTTTTTTTAATTTCAGTATGTTTGTGTATTTGTTATTGTGTGTGCAATCTGTAAATTGATTTGTAAATTTGTAATGGTGTGTTGTAATTTATTTATTTCATATTGATTTTGTACTAATTTTTAATCTGTGATTTTAGGTATGAATTGGACACTTCAGAATTAAATTTGGGATTTCAGGTATGAAATGAAAATGGTGATATTAGCCTTTGACAGTTAAGTATTGAAAATAAATGCTTAATATTTGAAGTTTCTTGAAATTTAAATCTTATAATGGAATTTATTAAATACATTGTTTTCACAGAAGAAACAATGCTACACAACAACCTCCTTGCAAGAAAGTCAAAGCTACATTTCACACTTTCTTTCGGCCCATAAGAAATACACAAAATAAGTCATCGACTTACCATCAAGATACTCTCCCAATTAAAATCAGCAATCTTCTAATTCAGTTGAAAATCAACAATCTACTCCGAATTTATCTTCTGAATTGAGCGAGATTCAGGAAAAATAAGAAGAATATGTGATTGGCTCTTGACAAAAGGGATGAAATTAGATGCTCATACTTGATGGCTGGGCCTTTTCAATCAAAACTTCATTCGTATAAAGGTCGTGAACATAAAGATAAAACTCGTCACTTTCAGCGTAGTTGGTTTGATGAATTTAATTGGTTGGAGTATTCTTGTTGTACACACAAGGCGTATTACTTTCCGTTCTTTGTTTTTGGAGTGAATATGCGTAAGTCTTCCCCTCCAACTTTAGTGAGTGATGGGTTTGATAACTTGTAGAGAGTTCACCAAGGGAAAGATTGTGTGTTTCTTGGCCATATTGGTTCATCATCTTCATCTCCTCATAATAGGTGTGTAACAAGTGCAGACTCTTTGATGAGGCCATGTCAACATATTAATAAAGTGATTGAGAGACCTAACAAAGAAGAAGTTGCAAAAAATCGATTGCGCTTAAAAACAACAATCATGATCATTCGTTGGCTAACATTGCAAGGTTGTGCTTTTAGAGGTCATGATGAGTCCGAAAAATCTTTTAACCGTGGAATTGTGATTGAAATGATTAATTATACGCAAAATGGAGCACATCTATCAAAGACGTTGTAATGGATAATGTCCCCAAAATGCCAAATATACTTCTCCGGACATCCAAAAAGAAAATTTGACAATAATAGCTAATAATGTCGCCGTATGATACGCGAGGAAATTGGAGATGCTTGTTTTTCTATTCTTGTTGATGAAGCAAAAAGATGAATCAGGATATAGAACAAATGGCCATCATCTTGAGGTTTGTGAGCGTTGCGGGTATCTTTGAGCATTTTTTTGCTATTAAAGATGTTTCGACACTTCTTCAATAACACTTAAGCATGAGATATTAAATGTTATTTCTCGGTATGTAGGTCCCAAGGGGTGTAAGTGTAAGGTTTAGAAGGGGGGGTTGAATAAACCTTACCAAATTTTCGATTTAGTCCTTTTAAATCTACATAGTTGATTCTACACAGTTTGTGTCCTTGATGGGACAATCGAATTAGTCACTCAAGAGAGTTAATCTCTCAGCAGACTCAACCGAGTACATTGATGGAGTAACTCGGTGTGGCTATAATTTAACTCAATTTGTGGTTTTATTTTATTGGAAGACTTAACACCCTTAAGTTTGATTAAGCAAGATTTTAGAGCTTGATTTAGTACTTATAAATTATCAAATGGATAGCAAATTTATCGTGAGATATAAGCGGTTAAAAGTGCAGGAATTTAAATCTTTGAAATGTAAATGACACGGTGAAGTTTTTATAGAGTTTCGAAGATGGGGTAATTCTTCTACTCCTCTCTTCTCCAACTCCCGGAGGAATCCACTAAGTAATGATCGGTTTACAAAGTGGTAACGGTCCGGATACAAGTCTTGATCACAACGGCCGACTTGATCCTTAGGGGACTCGATGCGGGAGATGCCTTGATCACTCATTTGGCTTCTCGTGCGACTCGCCTTCTTCTTCACAGGGCATTTGCCTTCTTACTACTGACTCACTTGCTCAAGCTCTTTGGATTTGATCACGAAGCCCTCCAAAAGCTTAAGACTTGGTTCAACCTTGAACCTTTCTACAATCCTTCCTGGAATGTAGACCCCTTGTTTTCAAAAGTTTCCTCTTCAACTGATTGAAGTTCTCTTTCCTTCATAGGTGAGTGTTGGATTTATGTACTTCGTAATGTAGGCTTGAGGATTGAGAATGTTTCAGTTTTTCTAATGTGCTTGTATATCTCACGTGTGTGTCATACATGAATCACTCACTTCTCAATCAAACTCCTCAGCCTTTTATAGTGAACTTTCAAAAATTTGCCCGTTGAAGAGATAGGCTTATTTTTGAAAGTCACTTTGCAGTCGTTGGCTTGCAGTTCTTGGAATTGCCATTTCCTCGTATGAATTGTTCTTTCACCTTTTCAGAGTTCTGACACGGTGTGGTGCTTCCCATTGGTTCATTCCTTTTGCACGCTTCTCGGGACTGAGCACTCCGAGAAAGGTGGTATGGAGATATTACTTGTTTAAGTAAATCTCTTGATTTTGTCGGCAACGGTTCTTTTCGATTATCTCGACTTGATTGCATCTCTTTGCTTTCCCCAGGTGACTTAGAGTCGACTTCCAATCGTGGATGACTCTTGTCACTTCAACTTGAGACTTGGCTTTTCTTGAGTTGACTTGATGATGCTCCACTCACTGCATCTCATTTGCTTCTCGATAGAGTTCCTGTCTACTCTTCTTTGCCATATTCAAATTTGTTTCACAGCCAAGGTCTTCCTTCCAGTCTTTCATTGTCTTCTTGCATGTTATGGCGTAGCTGACTTAACTCGTTTGTGACTCTATTTATTACAATGCATTTTAAAACAAGAATTGGGGTGCCAACTTTCTATTCTAAGTTTTACATGGTATTCATCAAAATCTAAACAATAAAAATTCCTAACAATTTCCCCCTTTTTGATGATGCCAAAACTTAAATCATTCAAAAATGCAAACAAACAAAGATACATACAGATAGTGTATTGACATAGAATGTATGCGCGAGAATAGATCATTTATTGATCATATCATTCATGTTCTTTTACACAATGTTGTTTACAAGGTGTATCGAGCACATATTTGTCTACACTTTGAAAATAAAGAATTTATAGCTTTATTACGAAGACTTACATTGTATGTATTTACATGATAAACTACACGAAGGGTGGACAAGCAACACTTCATCTCCTTCATTGTCTCCTTCTTTCATCTTGATCAAGATCTTCTTCTCTTCTTCTCTTTTCTCGTAAATCGTTGATTTGCCTTTTTTTCTTCTCATATGCTTTCCGGCGGCTTCATCTCTTCTTATTCTTTCTGTCTCTCCTGCCATATTTGAGTTTGTCTCTTGTTTTCTTCTTCTATTCTTTTTGTATACTCGGCGTTAGTTTTGGCCACTTTCAAATTTGCCACTTGGTCAAGCCCGGCCTAGTAGATCCTCATTTCTTTCCGGATCTACGTATTCAATATTCTTGGGAGGCCAGGTCCAAGCTTCTTCCTCCACTCTCGCTTCCTCTACCTCTTGGCGTATCTTGTCGGGTCTTCTTCTTTCCAATTTGAGTGACCAGCGGAGTGACCAGTGAGAGCGATCTGGAAGTCTCATTCACTGTCACCCTCTTCACATAACGTGAGACCCTTTTCCCAGTACAAGTCCCAAGCTTGAGCCATAGACATATTTGCAAAGTATCACCAGTTCGAGCGTTTTAAATTCATCGACCGATCGTGGCTCTGTCCGACATCCGAGATGGCATAGGTGTCTCTGTCTCTTTGGAATGCCTCCATGTTCTTTCAAGATGTTCATAACTCGGGCATCCATTCTTCCTTCCACTTCCTTCATCCCCGCTTCAATTGTTTTTCTCTTTTCAGCCATAGATACAAAGCAGAGTGTTGAAGTGGCGAGTCTGAGGAGTTTTCGCTTATAATGTCACCGTGACAGGACCTGTTGAGGGTTTGTGCAATCATCAAGGTCACATCTTTTGATCCTTCCCCTCATCTTCTTCACGGTGATTTTCCCTTCTCGGTGATTTTCCTTCCTCGGTGATTTTCCCTTCTTTGCTCCTTTCTTTTCGACTTGATTTTTGCTTTAAGGTATTCCTCTTCCCCTTTTGGCATCATCAAAGGATAGAGGAACCCGTGGAACATATCTTTGGCAAGCATGAAGTCGAATCTTCGATGGTTGAGTTCGTCTCAAGTGCGTTGTATGCAAGACGAATTGGTCGAGTAGCGTTGGATTCAATTTGAAATCACTTCATCTCAGCCATGAGGAGGCTGAATTTTCTTGTCATGTGTTCTTCCAAACGCTGTAGATCGTTTGTATTTTGCTCACGCAGCAGCCTTGATTTCGGCGGTGTGAGCTTCATGCATATGCTCAATGTGTTCTCTCGGCCGTTTTTGCATCGGCATTTTCGACTCTCCACACGCTGACTTGTTGAACAATGTTCAAGTATCTCCTGTTCCACACGCATTTTTTCTTTGTTGCCACCATTCCCTTATCTCGATTGTGATGCCTCTCAAGTCGGGCCGTAAGGTTGGCATCTCGTTGTCGTCGCATGTCCAAAGAGGCACGATGCCTCTCCATCCGTTCAACCTCGGCAAAGAGTGCCTTGACCACTTCTCGAACTTGGTGATTCTTCCATTGCGGTGATGGCCATACAACGTCAAAATCAAAATCATTTGGAACAATGGTGCCCGAGTGAAAAACAGAGTGTCCGTGATAGCGTGCTTGTTCGTTTCGACTCTTCGTGGAGTTCCGGTATTTCTAGTGAAAAAGGAAAAGACTCTCGAATGATTCATCACCGCCAATTTGGGATCGTTTGATGAGTGAGTGGTGTGCGGGCGGTTCTTTTGGGAATCGATCTGCAGCTTGAGGAGAGCGCACAGTGGTCTCTTGTTGAGCTAGGTCTTGTTGTGAAGTGGACCCGGCTTGGCGAGCCTCGTATGTCTTAACAACCGTTGGTCTGGTCTGATTTTTCCATTTGATGAGCTGGTCCTCGGCCTTATCGAGCGTCATCGGACGATGGTGAGATTTCAGTGGTGGCTCATCATCAAAGTTAAAAGTTTGTGAGTAGTCTTGGGATCGACTTGCTCGTGCTTGGAACATCCGGTGAGTCCTTTGGATTTGTCATGGGGATGACTCAAACTTCTTCTTCGCTTCCGATCCCGGAAAAGTGACATCGGGGTTGTCCCGGGAATTATGAAGTGCGCGATCTCCTTCTCGATGGGTCGATGATAGCGGGGAGGGATGTTCTCTACTTGACTTCTTTACCCCGGGAAGTTTCAACCTCCCGTGGGCCTTCATTACCTCCGGCGGTCTTTGCTGGCTGCGAGGCCTAGTCCTCCCTTTCGGATGTCACTGTCTTAGGGGTCTTCTACGATGGCATCCATTGGAGTCTCAACCCCATGGATTGCACTTTCATCGCCCCAGTGTTAACTCCAGGGCATTCCTTCCTCGTGCCTCATTTCGCATCGCATCGCAGCGTCATTAGCCTTGAGCGGTTGGCACCTCGGTGAGACAGTCTCAATATCACGAGCTTCGTTGATGGCAACTTGATGTTCTTCTTGTGATTGTAATTTCTCTTCTTCGCCTCCTTGATTCGTTGTGGAGTCATCCGTAGCATCCTCCGACCTTGCCTGCGGTGGAGGAGTTTCCCCCTCGGTGGCGCACCGGTGAGTGACTTGGAATGGGGTCACTCGTCTCCAAACTCCTGTTTTGTTCCGATTGATTGTTCAGCCGTTGGGGCGGTGGTAGCACACCTTCAATAGGGGTTGGCTCGACTGGGGTCCCCACTAGCCTAGTTTCATCGCCATGACTCCTTATTGCCTTTCTTCTCGAGTGAGTCAGGGAAGTGGCGAAGAACATCGTGGTATTTTTTGAACCACTCCCATTGGATCGATTTCGGTGTGTTGGATGACTCTCCTGGTCCCTCCATCAATCTTTGCTCGTGAAGGATTCGTGATTCGTGCAATGCTTGCTGCATTTGCAACTCTTTACGTGGCAGCAACATTCTCGGATCCTTATCACCTGCCCCAGAAGACATCAAGGAGGATGTGTGTGTTCGTAGTTAGGAGATAGGGCGGATGCTTGCCTTCTCACGTTCTCGCCTTCCTCAACTTGCTTTTCTCTCTCCTTTTCCTTGTAAATCTGCAGGATGTCTAAGCGAGTTGTCTTCATCAAGTCTTTGCCGGAGCACGATAGTTAGTCCAAGGTGTAGGTCCCAAGGGGTGTAAGTGTAAGGTTTAGAAGGGGGTTGAATAAACCTTACCAAATTTTCGATTTAGTCCTTTTAAATCTACGAGTTAATTCTACACATTTTGTGTCCTTGATGGACGATCGAATTAGTCACTCGGTAGAGTTAATCTCTCAACGATTTCATTGAGTTGATGGAGTAACTCATTTTGTTGGCTACAATTTAACTGTTTGTGGTTTTATTTTCAGTGGAAGACTTAACACCCTTAAGTTTGATTAAGCAAGATATTAGAGCTTGATTTAGTACTTTTAAATTATCAAATGGATAGCAAATTTATCACAGATATAAGCGAGTTAAAAGTGCGGGAATTTAAATTTGAAATGTAAATGACACAAGAAAGTTTTTATAGAGGTTCGAAGATGGGGTAATTCTTCTACTCCTCTCTTCTCCAACTCCCGGAGGAATCCACTAAGTAATGATCGGTTTACAAAGTGGTAGCAGTCCAGATACAAGTCTTGATCACAACATCCGACTTGATCCTTAGGGACTCGGTCACCGAGACGCCTTGATCACTCGGTGGCTTCTCGACGAATGCGACTCGGCTTCTTCACAGGGTTTGCCTTTGCTACTGACTCACTTGCTCAAGCTCTTTGGATTTGATCACGAAGCCCTCCAAAAGCTTAAGACTTGGTTCAACCTAGAACCTTTCTACAATCCTTCCTGGAATGTAGACCCCTTGTTTTCAGTATTTTCCTCTTCAACTGATTGAAGTCTCTTTCCTTCACATGTGAGTGTTGGATTGATGTACTTCGTAATGTAGGCTTGAGGATTGAGATTGTTTCAGTTTTTCTAATGTGCTTGTATATCTCACGTGTGTGTCATTCATGCATCTCTCAAACAAACTCCTCAGCCTTTTATAGTGAACTTCCAAAATTTTGCCCGTTGAAGAGATAGGCTTATTTTTGAAAGTCACTTTGCAGTCGTTGGCTTGCAGTTCTTGGAATTGATGTTTTCTCGTATGAATTGTTGTTTCACCTTTTCAGAGTTCTGACACGATGTAGTGCTTCCCATTGGTTCATTCCTTTTGCACGCTTCTGGGACTGAGCACTCCAAGAAAGGTGGTGTGGAGATATTACTTGTTTAAGTAAATCTCTTGATTTTTGTGCAACGGTTCTTTTCTGATTATCTCGACTTGACTGCATTTCCTTGCTTTCCCGAGGTGACTTAGAGTCGCCTTCCAATCATTGGATGACTCTTCATCGTCACTTCAACTTGAGACTTGGCTTTTCTTGAGTTGACTTGATCGATGCTCCACTCACCGCATCTCATTTGCTTCTTGATAGAGTTCCCGTCTACTCTTCTTTGCCATACTCGGATGTCTCACACAGAGTCTTCCTTCCGATCTTGATTGTCTTCTTGCATGTTAGGGCGTAGCTGTCTTGACTCGGCTTGGCGCTCTATTCATTACAATGCATTTTACAACAAGAATTGGGGTGCCAACTTTCTATTCTAAGTTTTACATGGCATTCATCAAAATCTAAACAATAAAATTCCTAACAATTTCCCCCTTTTTGATGATGCCAAAACTTAAACCATACAAAGATGCAAATAACAAAGATACATACTGAGATAGTGTATTGACATAAAATGTATGTTGAGAATCAATCTTTTTATTGATCATATCATTCTTGTACTTAACACAACTGTTTACAACGTGTATCAGAGTATATAATTGTCTTCACAAAAAAATTTATAACTTTATTACAGAAGACTTACATTATATGTATTTACATAATAAAATACACGAAGGGTTGGACATGACAACACTTCATCTCCTTCATTGTCTCCTTCTTTCATCTTGTTCAAGATCTTCTTTCTCTTCTTCTCTTCTTCTCGTCACCGCCTTCTTTTTCTTCTCATATGCTTTCCGGCACTTCATCTTTTCTTAGTCTTTCCTTAGTCTTTCTGTCTCTCCCCGCCATAGCCGAGTTTGTCTCTTGTTTTCTTCTTCTAATCTCTTTGCATACTCGGCGTTAGATTTAGCCACTTTTAAATTTGCCACCTGGTCAAGCCCTTGATAGATCCCTCCTTTCTTTCCCGGATCTACGTATTCAATATTCTTGGCGGAGGCCTAGGTCCAAGCTTCTTCCTCCACTCGCTTCTTCCTCTACCTCGGGCGTATATTCAGATGGGGCTTTCTTCTTCGGTGAGTGACCATGGAGTGACCCAGAGTGATAGGACTTAAGTCTTTGTCTGTCGCCTTCTTCACATAAGGCGAGACCCTTTTCCCAAGACAAGTCCCAAGCTTGAGCCATGGACATATTTGCAAAATATCCTTTGATTCGAGCGTTTTGAATTCGCTAATCGATCGTGGCTCTGTCCCGACATACAAATGGCATACGTGTCTCGCTAACCGAATGCCTCCATGTTTTTTCAAGATGTTCATCACCCGGCATCCATTCTTCCTTCCACTTCCTTCATCCCCGCTTCAATTGCTTTTCTCTTCTCGGCCCGTAGATACATCAGTGTTGGAGTGGCGAGTCACTGAGGGAGTTTGCCGCTTATAATGTCAATTTTGTGTGAGGACCCTGTTGGGGTTTGTGCAATCATCAATGTTACATCTGTTGATCCTTCCCCTCAACAAGTTTTCCTTTCTTCTCGTTTCAAGACTTCCTCTCTTTGATTTTCCCTTCTCACCGCTCCTTTCTTTTCGACTTGATTTTCTTTGCTTTAAGGTATTCCTCTTCCCCCTTTTTGGCATCATCAAAGGATAGAGGAACCACGCGGGGAACATCTTGGCAAGCATGAAGTCGAAGTCTTCGATGGTGGAATTCTGCTTCAAGTCACAACTGCGTTGTATGCGGCTCGAATTGAACGAGTAGCGTTGGATTCTCACTGAAATCGACTTCATCTCGGCCATGAGAAGGCTGAATTTTCTTGTCATGTGTTCTTCCAACGTCGTATATCATTTGCATTACGCTCGCGCAGCTGCTTGATCTCGGCGGTGTGAGCTTCATGCATATGCTCAATGTGTTCCTAAAACGTTTTCGCATCAACATTTTCGACTCTCCACTTTTGAGCTTGTTGAACAAGGTTCAAGTATCTTACTGTTCCACACGATTGATTGCTGCTGTTGCCACCATTCCCTTATCCTGACTGTGATGCCTCTCAAGTCACTGTAAGGTTGGCATCTCTGTTGTCAGCGCATGTCCAAAGAGGCTCGATGCCTCTCCATCCGTTCAACCTCAAGAAAGAGTGCCTTGAACACTTCTCGAACTTCAGCCTGATTCTTCTATTGCGGTGATGGCCATACAACGTCGAAATCAAAATCGGCCGGAACAATGGTGCGAGTGAAAACAGGAGGTGGTCCGTGATAGCGTGCTTGCTCATTTTCCGACTCTTCGTGGAGTTCGGTATCTCCGGTGAGAAAGGGAAAGATTCCACAAAAAGATTCATCACCGCCAACCGGGATTTGTTCGATGATGAGCGGTGCGCGTGAAGTTCTTTTGGGAATCGATCCGCCGTAGCTTGAGGAGCGGGAGAGTGGTTTTACGGTTCACCGGGTTTGGTTGTGAAATAGACCCGCTTTTGAGCCTCATTTGTCTTAAACTTCGTTGGTCTGGTGATTTTTCCTTTTGATAGACTTGTCTCGGCCTTTTCGGCGTCATCGGACGATGATGAGATTTCTAGTGGTGGCTCATCATCAAAGTTAAAAGTTTGATGAGTAGTCTTGGGATCGACTTGCTCGTGCCTGGAAAATCGTGAGCCGAAAGTCGTTTGGATTTGTCATGGGGTTGACTCGACTTCTTCTTCGCCCCTCGATCCAGGAAAAGTGACATCGGGTTGTCCTGGGAATCATGAAGTGCGCCGATCTCCTTCTCGAGATGGGTCGATGATTGCGGGAGGGATGTTCTCTACTTGACCTCTTTGGGAAGTCTCAACCTCCGTGGGCCATCATTTCCTCCAGCGATCTCTCTGCTGCGAGGCCTTGGTCCTCCCTTTCGATGTCGGCTATCTTAGGGTCTTCTACGGTGGCATCCATTGGAGTCTCAACCCCATGGATTGCACTTTCATCGCCAGTGTTAACTCCCGGCTGTCCCTTCTCGTGCCTCGATCGCATCGCCAGCGTCATTACCTTCGCCCGGGCGGTTGGCACCTCGGAGAGGCGAGTCTCAACTATCTGCGAGCCGTTGATGACAACTTCTTTCAGTTTCTTCTTGTGATTGTATTTTCTCTTCTTCGCCTCCTTGCTTCTTTGTGGAGTCATCTGCGGCGTCCTCCGACCTTGCTGCGGTGGAGGAGTTCCCCCTCGGTGGCGCACCAGTGAGTGACTTGGAGTGGGGTCACTCGTCTCCGGACTCACATTTTCGATTAATGGTTCACTAGTTGGGGCGGTGGTAGCACACCTTCAATAGGGGTTGGCTCGATTTGGGGTCCCCACTAGCCCAATTTCATCGCCATTTCCTTATTGCCTTCTTCCGAGTGAGTGGGGAAGTGGTAAAGAGCAACATCGGTGGCTATTTATTTGAACCACTCCCATAGGATCGATTTCAGTGTGTTCGGAGGACTCTCCTGGTCCCTCCATTAGTCTTTGCTCGTGAAGAATTCTTGATTCGTGCAATGCTTTGCATTTGCAACTCTTCGTAAGCGGTGACATTCTCTAGTTCCTCGTCACTTTCGGAGAAGACATCAAGGAGAGGGTGTGTGTGTTTGTGGTGCCGGAGATAGGGCGGATGCTTGCCTTCTCATGTGCTTCGGCTTCTTGACTTGCTTTGCTCTCTCCCTGTCCTTGTAGATTTGCAGGATGTCAGGCAAGTTGTCTTCATCAAGTCTTTGGGAGCACGATAGTTAGTCCAAGGAAATTTAGCAGTTCCTCTTCTTCTTCTATGAACTCGGCCGTTGGAACTGTTTCCTTGACTTGCTCAACTTCCATTTTCTCCACTCACGCATACGATTTTGGATGTCCTGGGTAAGGTAGAGATAGGATCATTACATCACTATCCGCTTTTGGTTCTTCTTGTGTTTTTTGTGTGAGCTACTGTTTGTGTCTTCGGTTGCCTCTGCTGATCGCCTTCAGCAGACTTTTGTTTCATCAACTACATCTGGAGACTCTACTTCTCCGGTAGTCTCCGTATTTGTGCTTTGAGTAATAACCGACTCGGCTAGTTTCTCATGTTCGGATCGCTTGACGAGTCTTCTTCGTCTCTGGTTTTGTACCGGGAATTTCAGTTCGAGGCGGTGTCCTCTCGAGTCTGGCGCGGGGCGTCTTGGTGTTTGTTTCGAGGAGCTGGCCGTCTTGGCTTGTCGGTTCTCCTCCTTTTGACGATCGGAGAAGGCATTTGTGAGTCCTTCTCGACCGCTGCCGCAGGGGGTGACACGGCTGCTTGGGCGGGTGACTTCTGCTGCAGGGGGCAGGAGCATGTTTGGTTTTCTTTCTTTGCAGGGCAGTGATCTTCTTAGCGATTCAGGGGACTTTCTTCTTGGGCTGGAGAAGCATTTTGTATCTTGGGGTGATTCCCCTCACCTGTGTCGCTCTCTTGGCGTAAGCTCGCCGAGCACCGAGAGGTTAGCTCAACATCCTCTTGTTAACATGGAAGGCCTTCCCATGTCTAAGAGGACTCCTTTCACCTCCAATAGCCGGCCAATCACCAGGCCATATCCGGGGATCCTCCAAATGTGCCATCTTCTTTGAAGGACTTGTTCCCACGTTTTGGCAGAGTCTGCTGTAGATAAACTCGGCCCAGTTTATCTTCTTTTCTTCGATGATTGCGGCCCATCACAACCGAGCTTTGCCTTTGATAGTTGGTCAAAGCCGCCAAATTTGATGTCGATACATTTGGCAACTATGTCCAACAATTTGTGATAATCCTCCTTCGGCCAGTCTCTTGTTTTTTGTGTATATAATTTTATCGGCAAGGTCGGACTTGGCTATTTCTTTCCATGCGTCACCCAAGTTTACATCGACTTCCTTAATCTCGGTTTGCTCTTTCCGGTAGTGAGCAATATTCACCAAATCCTAGCGTGATAGTCACCGCTTCCCGTGAGCAGGATGACTTGATTCTTCGCCGTGAATCTCGGCATTCACGTAGAATTGTGCGACCTCCTCCACATAGGTCATAGGATATTCCAGCGTTAGAAACGGTTTTAGTCCGGACGTTTCCAACTTTTCGGCGATTTTCTTCACCAGGGTGTCGTCGGACCCCTGCTTCATTATTCCGTCGAAATCCACCGTCGAACCGGTGTGGATTTGCTTTCCTAGCTTGGTAAAGTCATAAGTTGGTGCCATTTCTCGGATTATATCTAGAAAAATCTCAGAAATTGATTTGAATGTTGATAGGGTTTGAGAGTAGTTTGCCTTTGCTTTTGAGAGAAAAGATGAACAGTTTTTAGAAGTGTGAGAGAGAAACGGACGAAAATGGTTTAAATATGGTTTATGAAAGGACGTGCGGAGGCGGTTTTGAATTGTGATCGAAATCAACGGCTTGGATTTCCCACGCTATTGACCATTTCACGTCTCGTATTTAATGCGGCAGCATTTATATCCAATCATAAGCTTAGTGTGCAACTTTATGTACGTACACATCATCATTATCTTTGACGTGTTCCTTAAAACATTCCCGCTAAGTCAAAACGATTGCGTTTTTGTCACTTTGCTCATAAGTTATTGACTTATTTCTTAGCCGATTTAACTCTACTCCTCGCGAGTTCTCTTAGTGACTCGGCTATCGGTGACTCGGTGTAAATTTGTCTTTCCGTCTGGTGATTCTTCGAAGTGATTTCTGTTTGCTCTTTTTCACTTCTTTTCTGTTCTAATTCTCTTCTTTGATTAAATGCAGTGTTAGCTCACTCAATTAACCCCAACTCATGCTTGAGTTCTTCAAATCTTGACTCACATAATGGTTTTGTGAAGATGTCGACTAGTTGTTTATCGGTTGAGATGTATTCCAAGATAATGTCCTTCTTTTCAACATGATCTCTTATGAAATGATATCGACATCTATATGTTTTGTTCTTGAGTGCAACACAGATTTTGAGTGATTGCAATGGCACTTGTGTTATCACACATGATTGGAATTTCTTTTTCTTCAACTTCATAGTCTCTCATTTCTTTGTCTCATCCATAGGACTTGGGCACAACAGTGCCCAGCCTATGTATCCCGCCTCACCATTTGTAGAGGTGGCTATTGAGTTTTGCTTCTTGCTAAACCAGGAAATTAGTCTGTTTCCTAGCATTTGCCAGTGCACGAAGTGCTCTTCCTGTCCCACTGCATCCAAAGCATAGTCGGAGTTTGAATAGCCAATTAGTGCGAATCCACCTTCCTTTGGATACCATAGGCCTACTTCTTGGCTTCCTTTCAAGTATCTCGATATTCTTTTAGCTTTGTCATATGGCTCTCTTTTGGAGCAGATTGAAATCTTGCACATACACCTGACAAAGGTGATGTACGGCCGCTTGCTTTGTGAGATAGAGCAATGATCCAATAAGTGCTCACGTATCTTGTTTGATCTACGAGCTTGCCATCCGCATCCATGTCCATTTTGGTGATGTGTTCATTGGTATTTTTCTGAGAAGACTTCTCTTCCATACCAAACTTCTTCATTAAATCTCTAGTATATTTTGTTTGACTTATGAAGGTTCCATCCTTGGTTTTTTACTTGGAGTCCAAGGAAGAATGTCGACTCTCCCATCATGCTCATTTCAAATTTACTTTGCATGAGGTTTGAGAATTTTTCACACGACTCTTTGTTAGTGGATCCAAAAATGATGTCATCCACATATATTTGAACAAGCAAAGATACTCTTCTTGTCTTGAATTACGAAAAGTGTTCTATCCACTTTTCCTTTTGTGAATCCATTTTGATCGGGAATTGTGAGGGTATCATACCATGCTCGGGTGCCTGTTTCAATCCATACTGAGGCTTTCTTGAGTTTGTATACCTTGTCTCCAAGAGTCTTCTCGCTCAAATCCTGGAGGTTGTTCAACATACACTTCTTCTTCCAATAAACCATTTAGGAATGCACTTTTTACATCCATCTGATATACAATGAAATTCTTGTGAGCTGCATAGGCAAGAAACATCCTTATAGCTTCCAATCTTGCTACAGGGGCAAATGTTTCATCAAAATCTATCCCTTCTTCTTGGCAATATCCTTTGGCCACTAGTCTTGCTTTATTTCTTACCACAGCCTTCCTCGTTCATCTTATTTCGAATACCCATTTGGTTCCAATAACATTTTGATGTACGGGTCTTTGCACTAATTCCCATACTTTATTTCTCTCAAACTGATTCAGCTCTTCTTGCATAGCTTGAATCCAATGTGTGTCATCCAATGCTTGTGACACATCTTTTGGCTCTATTTGCGAAATGAAGCATGTGAACATAGCTTCTTGTTGAGTTCGGATCTTGTTTTGACACCTTCTCTCATATCTCCAATGACAAGTTCGGTGGATGGTCTCTCGACCATCTTACATCAGGTTGAGTAAGTTAGCTGGATTTTGGATTCGATCGACTTGCATTTGTGTTCTTTGTGGTCAGCTCTCTCGTGGTCACTTAGCTGCAAATTTTCCACTGCTTTTGAGATTGACTATCTCATCTTCTTCGAATTGATAATCCCGACCCGACTTGAAGATAGGGACTCTTCTTCTGTATGGTTGGATGATTCAACTTATCGGTGACTCTTCAATGTCTTCTCCATTTACATTTGGCTCATCGAATACCACATGAATGGATTCTTCAGTAACCATAGTTCTTTTGTTGAGTATTCGTAGGCTTTGCTTTGGTGAGTATCCTAGGAAGATACCCTCATCGACTTTAGCATCAAAAGCCTTTAGGTTGTCTTTGCCATTGTTGTGAATGAAGCATTTACATCCAAATTTCAAATATGCAACACTTGGTTTTCTTCGATCCATATCTCATAGGAGTCTTTGTTAGTCGTCTATTTATCATACATCTGTTTTTTGGTGTAGCAAGTGTGTTGATTGCTTCACCCCAAAATCTTTTTGGTAACCCTGCTTCACTAACATGGTCCTTGCCGCTTTTCTTTGAGGGTTCTGTTCCTTCTTTCGCAACTCCATTCTCCTGTGGAGTCCTTGCGGTGATAGTTCATGACCAATACCATTCTCAATACAAGATCGAGTTATTATTCCATTGACAAACTCGGTTCCTCTATCCGATCTTATTTTGATAATGGTTTGACTCTTCTCATTTTGAATCCTCTTCAAATTTGTGGTAGTTTTTGTAGAGTTTCTTTCTTCTTGCACATGAATATTGTCCATGTATATCTTGAGTAGTCATCTACTACCACCAAGGTGTATTTCTTTCCACTTATCTTTGTTTGGTTCCACTTTGGGCCAAATAGATCCATATGAAGCAGATGCAATATTCTTGTTGAGGATGGGCATGTCTTTTCTTTGAATGACGACTTGATTTGTTTTCCCTTCGACATGCATCACATATACTCTCCTTCTTGTATACGAGTCCGGAAGTCCTTCTACAAGATGACTTCTTGCTAGCTTGTTAATTGTTTTGAAATTCAGGTGACTCGGCTTTTTGTGCCACGGCCTAACTTGATTCAGGTGTGCTCTTTGCTAGTAGACAGTCTGGGTGTTGCGAGTTGACCAATCCACTACATACATATTTTTCTGTCTACATCCTTGCAAAGACAACTTCATTTGATTCAATATCCTTGATTTGGCATACACCCATGTTGAATCCAACATTGTAGCCCTTGTCACGTGAGTCGATGATACTCGTAAGTTGAAGTTGAGTCCTTCAACATATGCAACATCTGTGATTTCTAATCCATTCTTCTTGATGGATCCAATGCCTCTTATTTCACCAGGAGCTTCATTTCCTCCAAATATGACTTTGGCTCCTTTGACTTCCTTGAATTTTGTGATTTCTCTTATTTTCTGTCATATGTCCGGAACAGTACCGCTATCCATGTACCAGGTTCCTTGGCACTGTATTCCTTGAACCCGCAATCAAGGAAATTAAGTTTTAGGTACCCATACTTGCGGGTCCGAGGGGTTAGAATTGTAAGATGATCCAACCAACCTATAGCCAAATGATTTGACTCTAAGGGGTTGCCATCTATCGAGTGCCATAATCATAATTAATCCTGGCAAATTGCTTGGGGATTCAGGTTCATACAATTTGTCTCTTTTGTCCGTATGCCCCGCATATGTGTTTTAGCAATTGCCTTTCTTGGGTAATTTTGGTGTTTTTGAGTGTAGTGCCTAGGTGCATATGTGTCTTTGATGAAAGCTCTTATACTTTTGGAATGACCTTTCTTTGAGTTCTAGGCCTTTGCCATTTGGGCTTATATTCCATAAGTTTATCTTTGATAGTTCACATTATTCCAATCGACTTGGCTTGGATATTTTCTACCATTCCCATCATATGTATTTCTTTTATGGATTTTTGGAATTTTTGGTAGCTCTGTTTCTTCTTTACAGTATTTTCATTTGGAGTTTCTTTGAGGACTTTGAATTTCTTCTCATTTGTCCTTCCAAAGACATTCAATGGGTACATTTTCCTTTTCCTTTGTAACCAAGGCCAGTTTGCTTAGTATTGTGCTTTGGAGTGAAAGTGTGTGCAATATTTAGAGTTTTGGATTTTTCAGACTCTTCATGACTTGAAGATCCTTTTTCCAAAATTACTCTTGAGGTTTGACATGGCACAAAGAAATTAAATCCTAAGCCTTTGTCTTGTCTCCACATTCTCTTTGACTCATAATAAGATCATCCAATGATTTAGATGCCTTAGTGAATGAGGCAATAACATTTTGAGGTCATTCTCCTCTTTTCTATAGCAGCAATTTACGCTACTAATTTAGCATTTTCAGCCCTTAAACTTTCATTTTCAACAGCTATTTGACTTAGAGTACTCAGCTCCTTAGTCAGCTTTGAGTTTTGACCTTTAAGTAGGCTGTTTTCCTCATTCAATAGTGTGTGTGAGGATTTAATGTGCTCAAAATCTTTCATCATTTTGCCTAATGAATCATAAAGATCGAGAGGTGATGAAGTGTGTGTGTCACGATCACTATCACTAGTGTATCGAGCTTGTTGAATTAGATTGTACCTCGTCTTCTTGATCTTGTTCTTTGGCCATTAAGCGAGATCAAGGCTTCTTCTTCGTAGTCACATGAGTAGTCGGCTTCATTGCTCAATCATTTGTCTCCTCGACTTGGTCTTTTTTCGGCGATCTCTCTGACCATCATTGCCTTTTTCCTTTCTTGTCTTCTCTCTCTCAAGATCTTTCTTTCTTCTTCATCTCCGTACTTGTTGACTACGAGGATATGAGCGTCAATGGCATAGTGACTGGTTGTCTCAGTTCCAACATAGATATTCAGACTTTTGATCGACTCTTTCTATTCTTGAGTTGTCGACCCTTTGATACTCAACTTTTTGATGATCTGTTCTCTTGGTTGGCCTGTCTTCCTTGATTTGGAGGGAGCGAGTGTCTTCGGAAGATTCACCCTTTCCCCTTTTGTAATTCTTATTGAAGAACTTGTTGAACCTTTTAACCATCAGGGCTATTTCTTCTGGGTCAATTGCCTCTTTGACCTCAGCTCTCTTCCCATCTTTGACAATTAGAGCAGCTGTTTTGGGTACAACTGTCTCTTCCTTGTCTTTTCTTCTCAGCTCAAACTCATAGGCTTTGAGGTCTGAGAATAGTTCATGGTTGGATGTCTTTGATAGGTCCATGGAATGTCTCGGTGCCATGACCTTCATTTCCCATTCATTTGGAAGACTTTTAGGATCTTCATACACATTTCTTCGTGTATATTCCTTTCCAAGTGTAGACTGACTCATTTGTGATTTACGTAAACCGAGCGTCTAGTTGATCCAGATTCTCTCTGCGATCATTTTGAAGTTCTCAAATTTATGTACCGCCACCGATAATTTGTTTTCTTTGATTTGCTCGAGCCTTCACAAATCAATGTCACTTCCCTGATTTCTTTAGCCGTTTTGCATGATTTGACTTTGTCGAACATGGCTTTGTCAAGGTTTTGTAGAGGATGTCCTTGGCTACATTATCCAGGTTGTATCTTTTCGTCATCATTTGTCCACTCGGTTCTTGGTTTTTCAACCATGGTGGTCTAGGAGCTACATCTTCTTCTCCTTGCAACTCTTAAACTCCTTGCAATTTGTGTTCACCTTTAATATTTGTAGAAGCCCATCTTCTATTACTATCCACATCTCATCATGTAATGCCGATAGATGAGCTCGCATACGAATTTTCCAATCATCAAATTCTTCAATAGTGAACATAGGGATGCGTGTCAAATTTGCTTCCATGATAATGACTTTTGATAAAAAGAGTTTTGAAAGTTTAAGTACTAAAGCGGACTTTGAAAAGTTTGGAGATCTAGTTCAAGAACCGGTGCGGAGGGTTCAATGAACCAACCGCTCGATACCACTTGTAGGTCCCAAGGGGTGTAAGTGTAAGGTTTAGAAGGGGGTTGAATAAACCTTACCAAATTTTCGATTTAGTCCTTTTAAATCTACGAGTTAATTCTACAGTTTTGTGTCCTTGATGGACAAATCGAATTAGTCACTCAAGTAGAGTTAATCTCTCAACAGATTTCGAAATTGAGCATTGATGGAGTAACTCAAATTTGTTGGCTACAATTTAACTTTTGTGGTTTTATTTTCGTGGAAGACTTAACACCCTTAAGTTTGATTAAGCAAGATATTAGAGCTTGATTTAGTACTTGTAAATTATCAAATGGATAGCAAATTTATCGAGATATAAGCGAGTTAAAAGTGCGGGAATTTAAATCTTTGAAATGTAAATGACACAAGAAAGTTTTTATAGAGGTTGAAGATGGGGTAATTCTTCTACTCCTCTCTTCTCCAACTCCCGGAGGAATCCACTAAGTAATGATCGTTTACAAAGTGGTACGATCCGGATACAAGTCTTGATCTGGCCGACTTGATCCTTAGGGACTCCGGAGGAGACGCTTGATCACTCGGTGGCTTCTCAAATGCGACTCGCCTTTCTTCACAGGCAGCTTTGCGCTTTGCTACTCTGACTCACTTGCTCAAGCTCTTTGGATTTGATCACGAAGCCCTCCAAAAGCTTAAGACTTGGTTCAACCTAGAACATTTCTACAATCCTTCCTGGAATGTAGACCCCTTGTTTTCAGTATTTTCCTCTTCAACCGATTGAAGTTCTCTTTCCTTCACGGTGAGTGTTGGATTGATGTACTTCAGTAATGCAGGCTTGAGGATTGAGATTGTTTGATTTTTCTAATGTGCTTGTATATCTCACGTGTGTGTCATTCATGCATCTCTCAAACAAATTCCTCAGCCTTTTATAGTGAACTTTCAAAAATTTGCCCGTTGAAGAGATATGCTTATTTTTGAAAGTCACTTTGCGTCGTTGGCTTGCAGTTCTTGGAATTGTTGTTTCCTCGTATGAATTGTTGTTTCACCTTTTGAGTTCGACACGATGTAGTGCTTCCCATTGGTTCATTCTTTTGCACGCTTCCGGGGTGAGCACTCCAAGAAAGGTGGTGTGGAGATATTACTTGTTTAAGTAAATCTCTTGATTTTAAATGCAACGGTTCTTTACGATTATCTCGACTTGACGCATTTCCTTGCTTTCCCCAGGTGACTTAGAGTCGCCTTCCAATCATGGATGACTCTTTGTCACTTCAACTTGAGACTTGGCTTTTCTTGAGTTGACTTGATCGATGCTCCACTCAGTGCATCTCGCTTCTTCTTGATAGAGTTCCGTCTACTCTTCTTTGCCATACTCATTTGTCACACAGTGAGTCTTCCTTCCAGTCTTGATTGTCTTCTTGCATGTTAGGGCGTAGTTTGTCTTGACTCAGCCTTGGCCACTCTATTCATTACAATGCATTTTACAACAAGAATTGGGGTGCCAACTTTCTATTCTAAGTTTTACATGGCATTCATCAAAATCTAAACAATAAAATTCCTAACACAAGGAAATTTAGTTCCTCTTCTTCTTCTATGAACTCGGGCCGTTGGAACTGCCCTTGACTTACTTAACTTCCATTTCCTCCACTCACGCGGGCGATTTTGGATGTCAGGTAAGGTGGAGATAGGATCATTACATCACTATCCGCTCCGCGGTGTTCTTCTTGTGCTTCAAATTTGTGTGAGCTGTTTTGTGTCCTCGGGTTGCCTCTGCGACGCTTCCAGACTTGGTCATTTCATCCGGAGACTCTACTTCTCCGAGTAGTCTCCGTATTTGTGCTAGCCGAGTAACCGACTCATTTGGTTTCTCCGATTGGATGCTTGACTATTCTTCTTCATCTCATGGTTTGTACAGGGGAATTTCTAAGTTCGAGAGATGTTGTCCTCTCGAGTCTTGGGCGGGGGGGCTTGGCCGTGTCTTTTCGAGGAGCTGGCCATCTTGGCTTGTCGGTTCTCCTCCTTTTGACGATCGGAGAAGGTATTTGTGAGTCCTTCTCGACCGCTCGCTGCGCAGGGGCGGGAGACACACATTTGTTGGGGCGGTGACTCTGCTGCGGGAGGAGCATGTTTGGTTTTCTTTTTTGCAGGGGCGTGATCTTCTTAGCATTTGCAGGGGCGCTTTCTTCTTGGGAGAGGAAACAGATTGTATCTTGGGGTCATTTGATTCCCTCACTCGGTGTCGCTCTCTTGGCGTAAGCTCTCTTGTGCGCCTGCAGAGGTTTGCTCTGAACATCCTCTTGTTAACATGGAATGCCTTCCCATGTCTAAGAGGACTCCTTTCACCTCCAATAGCCGGCCAATCACCGGACCATATCCTAGGGATCCTCCAAATGAACCATCTTCTTTGAAGGACTTGTTCCCACGTTCGCAGAGTCACGTAGAGAAACTCAGCCGGTTTATCTTCTTTTCTTCGATGATTGCGGCCCATTACAATCGGCTTTGCCTTTTGATTGGTCAAAGCCGCCAAATTTGATGTCTATACATTTGGCAACTATGTCCAACAACTTGTGATAATCCTCCTTCTTGATCTCTTGTTTTTTTGTGTATATTATTTTATCAAAGCAAAGTCGGACTTGGCTATTTCTTTCCATGCGTCACCCAAGTTTACATCAGCTTCTTTAATCTCGGATGCTCCTTCTGCTGGTAGTAAGCAATATTCACCAAATCTGGCGAGAGATAGTCATTTGCTTTCCGTGAAGATGACTTGATTCCTTCATCGTGAATCTCGGCATTCACGTAGAATTGTGCGACCTCCTCCACATAGGTCATCGGATATTCTAAAGTTAGAAACGGTTTTAGTCCGGGCGTTTCCAACTTCTCAGCGATTTTCTTCACCAGGGTGTCGTCGGACCCGCTTCACCATAAAGTCGAAATCCACCGTCGAACCGGTGTGGATTTGCTTTCCTAACTTGGTAAAGTCATAAGTTGGTGCCATTTCTCGGGATTATTTCAAGGAAAAACTCGAGAAAATGATTTGAAGATTGATAGGGTTTCGAGAGTATTTTGCCTTTGCTTTTGAGAGAAAGAGATGAAAGTGTTTAGAAGTGAGAGAGAAACAGGGACGAAAATGGTTTAAATATGTTTATGAAAGGGCGTGCGGGTGGTTTTGAAATGTGATCGAAATCAACGGCTTGGATTTCGTGACGCCTATTGAGCATTTCATGTCTCGTATTTAATGCGGCAAAAGCATTTATATCCAATCATAATCTTGGTGTGCGGCTTTATGTCCTGCATACACATCATCATTATGTCGACGTATTCCTTAAAACATTCCCGCTTAGTCAAAACGATTGCGTTTTTGTCACTTTGCTCATAAGTTATTCAAACTTATCCCTTAGCCGATTTAACTCTACTCTCGCGATTCTCTTAGTGACTCAATCTATCACCGGTAGTTGTCTTTCCGATCTGGTGATTTCTTGGTGATTTACGCTTTGACTCTTTTTCACCCCTTTTCTGTTCCATTTCTTTTCTTTGATTCGCCCAGTGTGTCACCACTCAATTAACCCCAACTCATGTTTGAGTTCTTCAAATCTTGACTCACATAATGGTTTTGTGAAGATGTCGGCTAGTTGTTTATCGGTTGAGATATATTCCAAGATAATGTCCTTCTTTTCAACATGATCTCTTATGAAGTGATATCCGACATCAATATGTTTTGTTCTTGAGTGCAACACAGATTTTGAGTGATTGCAATTGCACTTGTGTTATCACACATGATTGGAATTTCTTTTTCTTCAACTTCATAGTCTCTCATTTCTTTGTCTCATCCATAGGACTTGGGCACAACTTGTTTGCCGCAGCCTATGTATTCTCACATTTGTAGAGGTGGCTATTGAGTTTTGCTTCTTGCTAAACCAGGAAATTAGTTTGTTTCTAGCATTTGACATGTGCTGAAGTGCTTTTCCTGTCCACTCGCATCCAAAGATAGTCATGGGAATCAATAGCCAATTAGCTTGAATCCACCTTCCTTTGGATACCATAGGCCTACTTCTTGGCTTCCTTTCAAGTATCTCAATATTCTCTTATTTCTTTGTCATGTGGCTCTCTTTTTGGAGCAGATTGAAATCTTGCACATACACCTACAAAGAAAGGTGATGTCCGGCCTCGCTTGCCGTGAGATAGAGCAATGATCCAATAAGTGCTATGTATCTTGTTTGATCTCTGAGGCTTGCCATCCGCATTCATGTCCATTTTGGTGATGTGTTCATTGGTATTTTTACGAAGACTTCTCCTCCATACCAAATTTTTTCATTAAATCTCCGGTGTATTTTGTTTGACTTATGAAGGTTCCATCCTTCATTTGTTTCACTTGGAGTCCAAGGAAGAATGTCGGCTCTCCCATCATGCTCATTTCAAATTTACTTTGCATGAGGTTTGAAAATTTTTCACACTGACTCTTTGTTAGTGGATCCAAAAATGATGTCATCCACATATATTTGAACAAGCAAGTATACTCTTCTTGTCTTGAATTAAGAAAAGTGTTCTATCTACTTTTCCTTTTGTGAATCCATTTTCGTTAGAAATTGTGACAGGTGTCATACCATGCTCAGGTGCCTGTTTCAATCCATACAGGGCTTTCTTGAGTTTGTATACCTTGTCTCCAAGAGTCTTCCTGCTCAAATCCTGGAGGTTGTTCAACATACACTTCTTCTTCCAATAAACCATTTAGGAATGCACTTTTTACATCCATCTCGATATACAATGAAATTCTTGTGAGTCGCATAGGCAAGAAACATCCTTATAGCTTCCAATCTTGCTACAGGGGCAAATGTTTCATCAAAATCTATCCCTTCTTCTTGGAAATATCCTTTGGCTACTAGTCTTGCTTTGTTTCTTACCACGAGCCTTCCTCGTTCATTTTATTTCGAATACCCATTTGGTGCCAATAACATTTTGATGCATGGGTCTTTGCACTAATTCCCACACTTTTTTTCTTTCAAACCGATTGACTCTTCTTGCATAGCTTGAATCCAATGTGTGTCATCCAATGCTTGTGACACATCTTTTGGCTCTATTTGCGAGATGAAGCATGTGAACATAGCTTCTTGTTGAGTTCTCGGATCTTGTTTTGACACCTTCTCTTATATCTCCAATGACAAGTTCGGTGGATGGTCTCTCGGCCATCTTACATCAGGTTGGAGTAAGTTAGTGGATTGATCGACTTGCGGTTTGTGTTGGTGTGGTCACTCTCTCGTTATCACTTAGCGCAAATTTTCCATTTGTTTTTGAGATTCACTATCTCATCTTCTTCGAATTGATAATTCGGCTTCAACTTCAAAGATAGGGACTCTTCGTATGGTTGGATGATTCAACTTATCGGTGACTCTACAATGTCTTCTCCATTTACATTTGGCTCATCGAATACTACATGAATGGATTCTTCGTAACCATAGTTCTTTTGTTGAGTATTCTGTAGGCTTTGCTTTCGGTGAGTATCCTAAGAAGATACCTTCATCGACTTTAGCATCAAAAGCCTTTAGGTTGTCTTTGCCATTGTTGTGGATGAAGCATTTACATCCAAATATTCTCAAATATGCAACACTTGGTTTTCTTCCATCCGGATCTCATAGGGAGTCATTGTCACCGTCTGTTTATCATACATCCTGTTTTGGGTGTAGCAAGTTGTGTTGATTGCTTGAGCCCAAAATCTTTTTTGGTAACCCCTTAACTAACATGGTCCTAGTTGCTTCTTTGAGGGTTCATTGTTCCTTCTTTCTCGCAACTCCATTCATTTGTGGAGTCCTTGTCTGGCGATAGTTCATGACCAATACCATTCTCAATACAAGATCTTGAGTTATTATTCCATTGACAAACTCGGTTCCTCTATCCGATCTTATTTTGATAATGGTTTGACTCTTCTCATTTTGAATCCTCTTCATCATTTTGTGGTAGTTTTTGTAGAGTTTCTTTCTTCTTGCACATGAATATTGTCCATGTATATCTTGAGTAGTCATCTACTACCACCAAAGTGTATTTCTTTCCACTTATCTTGGTTTGGTTCCTTTGGGCCAAATAGATCCATATGAAGCGGATGCAATATTCTTGTTGAGGATGGGCATGTCTTTTCTTTGAATGACGACTTGATTTGTTTTCCTTCGACATGCATCACATATACTCTCCTTCTTGTATCGAGTCCGGAAGTCCTTCTACAAGATGACTTCTTGCCGACTTGTTAAGTGTTTTGAAATTCGGGTGACTCACTTTTTGTGCCACGGCCAACTTGATTCAAATTTGTACTTGTGCGGGTCTGAGGGGTTAGAATTGTAAGATGATCCAACCAACCTATAGCCAAATGTTTTGACTCTAAGGGGTTTCCATCTATCGATTGCCATAATCATAATCAATCCTGGCAAATTGCTTGGGGATTTAGGTTCATACAAATTGTCTCTTTTGTCTGTATGCACGAATGTGTGTTTTAGCAATTGCCTTCTTTGGGTAATTGTGGTGTCTTTGAGTGTAGTGCCTATGTGTATATGTGTCTTTGATAAAAGCTCTTATGCTTTTGGAATGGCCTTTCTTGAGTTCTAGGCCTTTTTGCCATTTGGGCTTATATTCCATAAGTCATCTTTGATAGTTCACATTATTCCAATCGGCTTGGCTTGGATATTTTCTACCATTCCCATCATATGTATTTCTTTTATGGATTTTCTGGGATTTTGGTAGCTCGCTTCCTTTTTACTGAGTATTTTCGTTAGGAGTTTCTTTGAGGACTCTACCAATCTCTGAATCTCTTCTCTTTGTCCTTTCAAAGACACTCAACGGCTATTTTCCTTTTCCTTTGTAACCAAGGCGGTTTGCTTGTTATTGTGCTTTGGAGTGAATGTGTGTGTGACATTTAGAGTTTTGGATTTTTCGGACTCTTCATGACTTGAAGATCCTTTTTCCAAAATTACTTTTGAGGTTTGACATAGCACAGAGGAACTAAATCTAAGCTTTGTCTTGTCTCCACATTCTCTTTGACTCATGATAAGATCATCCAATGATTTAGATGCCTTAGTGAATGAGGCAATAACATTCTTGAGGTCATTCTCTCCTCTTTTCTATAGCGGCAATTTGCTACTAATTTAGCATTTTCACCTTTAAACTTTCATTCTCATCGGCTATTTCACTTAGGGTACTCGGCTCCTTAGTCGACTTTGAGTTTTGACTTTTGAGTAGGTTGTTTTCCTCATTCAATAGTGTGTGTGAGGATTTAATGTGTTCAAAATCTTTCATCATTTTGCTTAATGAATCATAAAGATCAAGTAGGTGATGAAGTGTGTGTGTCACGTCACTATCACTAGTGTCCGAGTTTGTTGAGTTAGATTGTACCTCATCTTCTTGATCTTGTTCTTTGGCCATCAAGCGGATCAGGGCTTCTTCGTGAGTCACTTGAGTAGTCGGCTTCACTTTGCTCTCGAATCATCGTTCTCTCTTGACTTGGTTGTTTAATGATCTGCTGACCATCATTGCCTTTTTCCTTTCTTGTCTTCTTTCTCTCAAGACCTTCCTTTCTTCTTCATCTCTCGTATTTGTTGACTACGGGATATGGACGATCAATGGCATAGTGACTGGTTGTCTGATTCAAAGATAGATATTCAACTTTTGATCACTCTTTCCATTCTTGGATTGTCACCCTTTGATACTCAACTTTTTGATGATCTGTTCTCTTGGTTGGCCTATCTTCCCTTGATTTGGAGGAGCCGAGTGTCTTACGGAAGATTCGCCCTTTCCTCTTTTGTAATTCTTATTGAAGAACTTGTTGAACCTCTTAACCATCGGGCTATTTCTTCCGGGTCAATGACTTTGACCTCGGCTCTCTTCCCATCTTTAACAATTAGAGCATTTGTTTTGGGTACAAATTTGTCTCTTCTTGGTCTTTCCTTCTTAGCTCAAACTCGTAGGCTTTGAGGTCCGAGAATAGTTCATGGTTGGATGTCTTTGATAGGTCCATGGAATGTCTCGTGCCATGACCTTCATTTCCCATTCATTTGGAAGACTTTTTAGGATCTTCATACACATTTCTTACGTGTATATTCCTTTCCAAGTGTAGAACTGACTCATTTGTGATTTACGTAAACCGAGCATCCGGTTGATCCAGGTTTTCTCCTGCGATCATTTTGAAGTTCTCAAATTTATGTACCGCCACCGATAATTTGTTTTCTTTGATTTGCTCGAGCCTTCACAAATAAATGTCAACTTGTCCCGCATTTCTTTAGCCGTTTTGCATGATTTGACTTTATTGAACATGGCTTTGTCAAGGTTTTGTAAAGGATGTCCTTAGCTACATTGTCCGAGGTTGTATCTTTTTCTGTCATCACTTGTCCACTCGGTTCTTGGTTTTCAACCATGGTAGTCCGGGAGCAAAGATCTTCTTCTCCTTCAAATTTGCAACTCTTCGCATTTGTGTTCACCTTTAATATTTGCGAGGCCCATCTTCTATCACTATCCACATCTCATCATGTAATCTTGATAGATGAGCTCGCATACGAATTTTCCAATCATCAAATTCTTCGATAGTGAACATAGGGATGCGTGTCAAATTTGCTTCCATGATAATGACTTTTAATAAAAAGAGTTTTGAAGGTTTTAAGTACTAAAGCGGACTTTGAAAATTTTGGAGATCTAGTTCATAACGGTGCGGAGGGTTCAATGAACCAACCGCTCGATACCACTTGTAGGTCCCAAGGGGTGTAAGTGTAAGGTTTAGAAGGGGGTTGAATAAACCTTACCAAATTTTCGATTTAGTCCTTTTAAATCTACTGAGTTGATTCTACACAGTGTGTCCTTGATGGGCCGATCGAATTAGTCACTCAAGAGAGTTAATCTCTCAAATGACTCAAATTGAAAGTTTGTTGATGGAGTAACTCATTTGTTGGCTATAATTTAACTCAATTGTGGTTTTATTTTCATTGGAAGACTTAACACCCTTAAGTTTGATTAAGCAAGATTTTAGAGCTTGATTTAGTACTTATAAATTATCAAATGGATAGCAAATTTATCGTGAGATATAAGCGATTAAAAGTGCGAGAATTTAAATCTTTGAAATGTAAATGACACAAGTGAAGTTTTTATAGAGGTTCGAAGATGGGGTAATTCTTCTACTCCTCTCTTCTCCAACTCGGAGGAATCCACTAAGTAATGATCGGTTTACAAAGTGGTAATGAGTCCGGATACAAGTCTTGATCACAACGGCCGACTTGATCCTTGGGACTCGATGCGGAGACGCCTTGATCACTTAGTCGGCTTCTCGTGCGACTCGGCTTCTTCACAGGGCGGGTTGCCTTGTTACTACGACTCACTTGCTCAAGCTCTTTGGATTTGATCACGAAGCCCTCCAAAAGCTTAAGACTTGGTTCAACCTTGAACCTTTCTACAATCCTTCTGGAATGTAGACCCCTTGTTTTCAAAAGTTTCCTCTTCAATCGATTGAAGTTCTCTTTCCTTCACGGATGAGTGTTGGATTGATGTACTTCGTAATGTAGGCTTGAGGATTGAGAATGTTTCGATTTTTCTAATGTGCTTGTATATCTCACGTGTGTGTCATACATGAATCACTCACTTCTCAAACAAACTCCTCGGCTTTTATAGTGAACTTTCAAAAATTTGCCCGTTGAAGAGATAGGCTTATTTTTGAAAGTCACTTTGCGATCGTTGGCTTGCGATTCTTGGAATTGCCATTTCCTCGTATGAATTGTTCTTTCACCTTTTGAGTTCGACACGGTGTGGTGCTTCCCATTGGTTCATTCCTTTTGCACGCTTCCTCGGGACCGAGCACTCCGAGAAAGGTGGTATGGAGATATTACTTGTTTAAGTAAATCTCTTGATTTAAGGCTGCTTTTTTACGCTTATTATCGACTTGACCTGCATCTCTTTGCTTTCCCCAGGTGACTTAGAGTCGACTTCCAATCATTGGATGACTCTTTGTCACTTCAACTTGAGACTTGGCTTTTCTTGAGTTGACTTGTGATGCTCCACTGTTGCATCTCATTGCTTCTCCTAGAGAGTTCTGTCTACTCTTCTTTGCCATATTCGATTGTTTCACGCCAGTCTTCCTTCCAGTCTTGATTGTCTTCTTGCATGTTATGGCGTAGGCGACTTAACGGCTTGGCCACTATTTATTACAATGCATTTTAAAACAAGAATTGGGGTGCCAACTTTCTATTCTAAGTTTTACATGGCATTCATCAAAATCTAAACAATAAAAATTCCTAACACAGTACAATCTTCAAGTTCATAAATTACGGGGCCAGGGATATGATGGTGCTAGTAACATACGTGGGCAATGGAATGGATTGCAGACATTGTTTCTTAATGATTGTCCATATACATATTATGTTCATTGTTTTGCACATAGGTTGCAGTTGGCATTAGTTGCTTCAGCAAAGCAATGTGACCCAATTTAGAAGTTCTTCTCTATATTGGATAATGTTATTAACATTGTTAAATGTTCTGCTAAGTGCAACACTGAGTTGCAGGTTGCCCATAAAATAGAAATTGAGAATATGTTGGCAAGTGGAGAGCGTGAATCTGGTAGGGGAGCTAATCAGATGTCATCTTTACACCATTCAGGTACTACTCATTGGAGTTCTCATTATGACTTTGTTATGAGTATGATAGAAATGTATGCTCCAACTTGCAAGATACTTAAGTGCATCACTACAAGTGGTCCAAATTAAAAGGCTCGAAATGAAGCTGAGGGTGCTTCCACAAGTACTAAGAGTTTTAATTTTGTGTTTGGCTTGCACTTAATGAGGGCAGTTATGCAGATCACTGATTTTCTTTGTCAAGCATTTCAGAAGGAATAAGTTGACATATTATTTGCACTTTGATATGTGTCGACTACAAAAACTCTTCTTCTGGAGTTCGGAGATGAAGAGTGAGGGAAATTGCTTCAAGAAGTAGAATTTTTTTGTATAAGACATGAAATCACTATACCCGACATGAACAACAACATGGGTCGTGGCCGAAGGTAAATGAATGTTGAGAATTATTACCACTTTGAATTTTTCAATCAATCCATAGATTTTCAATTGGCAGAGTTGAACTCGATATTTATTGAGACATCGGTTAGACTACTTGAGTTGAGTGTCGCATTGGATCCAAAACATTCCTTTGAATCATTCAATGCAGATAATATTTATAAGTTGGTCGTGGAATTTTATCATGATGATTTTGAGCAGTGTGAGATGAATGTTATCATGCTCATGTAGTTCATAATCCTCAATTTCAAGTGGTTACTCTTGCAAATTTGTGAAAAAATTTGGTGGGAACAAGAAAAGCGGAGGACTACAAGATTGATTCGCCTTGTGTTAACATTGCCTATTTCTACAACCACGACTGAGAGAGCATTCTCGGCAATGAAACATGGGAAGACTGCGATTCGTAACAAAATGGATGATGAATTTCTAGCGGATAGCTTGACAATTTTCATCAAAAGAGAACTTATTAGCACAATAGATATAGACTTTGTTATTAATGAATTTGCTAAAATAAAAAATCGTCGTGTTCAGCTAACCCTTTAGCCTAATATACTAGACTTTGAGTAGTTGCAAATTTGTAATACACTTGAGTTGACTTTTTTTTACTATTTTGAAAAATTGGAGCTTATATGATTTTTTTTGAATTTTTATTCCGGCCCACCCCACTTCTACGTCCTGGCTACGCCACTGTATCCATCTTAATATTATATAATAATAATATTTTTCCAATGAATTTTTGAAAATTGAGCAAATTCTGTGACATCAATTTATTTAAGCAATCCTTTTCTTATCGAGTAATAGGCACAATGTGTTTTCAAAGTTGGACACATTGTGGCAATCACTGTTTTAAATATCGTATCGTACCAGTCAGTTAACTGGTTATATCAGATACTAGTGGTCGAACAGGTATCTTAAGACCCTAAACATCATTTTCTATGATTATACCGGTCAAAACTGTCCAAAACCGCCAATACTAGCCCAAACCAATTCAAAACCGTTTAAATTGGATTTAACTATTTTTTGTTTTTTTTTTCTAATTTTTTCAACTTTCTTTTATAAAAATTGAAATTATAAACTCAATATTTAATATATGTATGTCATAGTTCAAATTAAACAAGAAGTCAAATAAATAACTTAATATTTATGTAATGATTCAAAATAATTATTTATAGTTTAACTAATTCAAATAAAAATTATAATCAATCAAAATATTCAAAATTTGGACAAACCTCTATAATATTGGCACAAGTAATCAATCAAATAATTACATAATTAAAAATAAGAATTAAAAATATGTATCACTTCTATTTTTATATCAATATATTATATTTATATTTTATATAATATATTTAAAAATATAATTAGTTTTATAAAAATTGGTAAAATCGGCGCTTGAACCAATCCGATTAGTTTAATCATTTATCGATGGCTTGAATGGTTTAATCGGCGGTACAGTGTTTAAAATACAGGTTGCAGTCATTATTACTAGAAATATATCCATATCACAATATATTACATATAATGTATATCCAATTTATTTTTGGAAATTGAGCAAATTATGGGAATTGGAAATCAACATATACAAGCAATCCTTTGTTTCAATAATTTGAAAAGTTACAATCTGTCACAATAATTTCAAATAAGAAATTCAAGTAATTATGCGAATTTAGAAATCTATTCATATCAATATTAATTTTAAATTGGAATAGAGTCAAATTGAGTCGATCATTGATTCTCGAATTAGATTTCTTTTAAATTGCACAAGACAAATGAAAAACGGAACGGAAAATAATTAAGTCGAGGCTACACCTATGTTCTATCTCTGTTTTTAGGTGTGTTTTTCAAATGTCAAGGTTTCATATAAATAGGCATTTACGTGTCTCATGGAAATAGACATGCTTTTTTGGCTTAACAAGATATATTCAACAGCCAAAAATACAGTTGTTAGCTCGAACAGGTGCCTTAATTCGGAAGCGCGCGACCGCGCGTGTGGTTCTCTGGCCCTAAGGGCTACCGTGCGCCTACCGCTCGACCGTACATGCAGTGCACTGTCCGCACCGCGCGACAACGCACGAGGTACGTGACCGCGTCCCTAGTCCACTGTGCGCAGGTCCAATTTTGAGTAAAATAACATTAAAGGGGCCAAATGAAATTTGTCCAAAACGATAAAACTTTGAGGCCCAAGCCCAAGCCCAAGGCCACAATTCGGACCAGGACGGCGGCGGCGCGCACATATGTGTTTTGAACCAAACACACAAGCATGTAGGTCTTTCCCTCCTTTGAAAAGAAAACTTTGGTGCCCTAAGGGCCCAAACCCATTACGCATACTTGGGCTATATAAAGTGATCTAACTTTTACTTTAAAACCTATGTGAGATGGAACTTTACTCCTCCCCCATATTTTCCAATTTCCATATCAATTTTCTACTTATAAATGGCCAACTTGTTGTATTAATTTCTCATTCACCGGAATCTGATTTTGATAAATTCCAAATGCTAATCTCATCTACTCACCTAGTAGAACTTGATTATCTATTTTATTTCTATTTTTGAAGAAAGAAAAACCAATTAAATATTTAGTTCAATATAGGTCAAAAGACTCAAAGCCCATTTTATATAAAACCAAATTCCAACAGTTCCCCACATGAATGAAATTAATGCATGCATGTATACAAATTTGCTTGAAAGTCTCGGTGAACTATTATTGTATCATGATAGGCATCATGTGACTTTGAACCTTCCTTAATAAAATATTATATGTCTTAAATTACTCAGCTGTTTGTGTGAACCGAGACAATAATATTTACACAATAACAATTCTAATACTTAATGTTCCAACGTTGTCTCTATTTCGACTCTTGACCATATCTTAGATTCATAGTATTTCTTTGAAGTAGCCATTACTTCTCATTTATATAGGTAATCTCCTATTGAAGGGTATTACGCCATACTCCACCTTTCTGGTATATGAGTCATTAAAAGTATTAAACTTAATCTAACCACAATCAGATGGGTTTCCCTTGGTAGTTCTAGGAATGAATTGATCATTTTTCAAGTGTTTCAAGTTAACATCATAACTTAGTTGTCCCATTGAACCAAGATCTTGGGATCTCCAATTCACAAAGTTCGGTTTTCGCTATGAACATTCTTTATTTTGTGGATTTTAAGCTCATTCTCCTTAACAACTTATACAATTAATCTCAATTTATTCCTTTTGTCAGTGGATCCTCTCGTAGTCAATCGAAATAGCCCCATGCGACTGCTCATGAGGCTGTTGTTGCTGTCGATACAAAATGTCCTTGGAAAAATTATCCAAGTTGTATCTTTTTCTATCCTCGTTGGTCCACTCGCATCATGACATTTCTACCATAGCAGGTCTTGGTATAGCAGCAGCAACAACACGTGCGCCACGTGCAACAGAGCGCAACGTGCCTCTCCTTCGGTGCAAAGAAAAACCTCGATGGCAGGAGCCCTGACAGTTGTGTTCACCTTCATTATTTGTAGTGGCCCATCCTTAATGGCGAACCACATTTCATCATGTAAGGCTAAAAGGTGTGCATGCATGCGTATTTTTCATTCATCAAATTCTTCAACAGTAAACATTGGAATGAGACTTAGTTCAGTGACCAGTGGGGGTGGCTCAATGAACCAACCGCTCTGAAACCATATGTAGGTCCCAAGGGGTGATAAGTAAAGTCTAGAAGGGGTGGGGGTAGAATAGATTTGACCAACTTTTCGATTTTAGTCCTTTTCATAAATTTACTGTAGACTTAAAACAGTTGGGTCCTTGGTGGACATCTTAGTTTACTTACACAACAGAGTTAGTCACTCAACATACTCGACTGAGCTGTTGATAGTATAACTCAGCTGATTCAGTTAACCCTTTAAACATTCAGTAGACTTGATTTTTAACAGTGGAAAGCTTTCACCCTTAGTTTCAAATAGGTTTTTCGACACTTGTTTAAACTTAGTTATTATAAATTGACTTAGCAAATTAACAAACAACAATAATAATGTGCAAGAAAGTAAGTATGTTGAATGTAAACGACACAAGCAATTTTATAGTGGTTCGAGGATGGGGTAATTTCTTTAATGCACACTTCTCCAACCCCTGGAGGTAATCCACCAAGTAACTTGACTTTGTTACAAAAGGATGGCAGTCCAAGACAGCCTTATTCACACATCAGATTTCTCCTGGACTCAGCTTCTTCACAAGACGACTGTCCTGCTACTTCAAACTCTTGGATTTGTTCACTCTGGAACCTTACTACACCTCCTTCAACCTTGGAGTGCAGAATCCTTGTTCTTTGAAACACGTTTTTCTTCTTCAACTAATTGATGTTGTCTTTCCTTCAGTAAATGTGTTGGATCGTTTTCTTTCGAGTTTAAGCTTGAGGATATGATTTGAATGCTTTAGAGATATTGCTTTACTTTGCAGTTTAATGTCTATTTTTGCTTGCTTGCATTCGTAACCTTCTCTCTGTGTATTACTCAGCCTTTTATAGTTGTAGATCAAAAATGTATCCGTTGAAGAGATAGATGCATTTTCAAACTCCACTTGTATGTCGTTGGCTTGTCTTGTCTTGCTTTGACTTTGATATAGAATGTACTTTGAATTTAATGCTCAGTGTGTTTCCTTAAACTCGTAGGTTTTCAGTACATCTTATTGGTTCCTTACTTTTGCACTATTTCAAAAAAAATAGCTTTAAGGTAAGCGATCGACATATGCCTATTTCCAAAGAAACACTTGACTTTGCTTGACAAACGGATCTCTTGACTTTTTTGATATTTTATTTCACAGACAACCCCCTTTGTGATCAACTCCAATGACCTCGGAATGACTTTCTTTGTCGGTCGGTGACTAAGACAACTTTTACGTCACTTGACTTATACTTGACTTCACTTCATTCGGTTGCCACACACTGGTCTTTTCTTCAATCTTGATCGAGTCTTACAATCTTCAAATTGGTTGCCTTGATTGACTTACAGAGTTTTATCTATTACAAGTTGATTTAAAGTGTCATTGGGGTGCCAACTTCCTAATCTATGTTTATATGGTATCATCAAGTTGTTATTTTTGTTCTCAAGTTCGTCATGTCTAGCCTAGTATAATACTCATTTCTCCGGGGATTAATAAATTGAACATGTTTAGGCCTTGATGGTGGAGTGCTTCCACCACTTCTTCTCGTTCCTCATCCAGACTCTGCTCCTCCTCTGGGAGTGTTCTGTACAGGTTGTGCCCTAGAGGTTTGCTGACTGGCTCCCAGAGTCTACTGTTTGCCAAAAATATTTGGATCTCTATATTGCAAGTGTACAGTGTAGTTTATAGGATAATGGCAAGCAAGGTCGTATTCCTCTGGGATTGACTACGAAATACTTAGGCTATAATAACATCGCATTCCAATTTTATTGAAGCGACCGAATATCAAGTTGTTTTAGAAAAATCAAAAAATAACATAAAAATAAATGAATTTGGAAACCCGACAACTATTTTCAACAACCACGGAAGCAACCTTAGGCACATAATCTCAAAATGTTTCTTCAATATTAAATCCAATTAAAGTTTTAAAAACCAAATCATGCAATTCTATGGGTTCAATTCCTAAGTTAGTCTATTTCTCCTCTCGGGCGATAAATAAATAGCAGATTACTAACAATTGTAGATATCCGGATACGTTACAACTATTATTAACGCCCAAAAGATCTATGAATTGAATGACTTCCCACAAACAATTATAGGTCTCCCGAATCATTACACCAACTTATGTCTAAATTCAATTTACGTCTTTATTATAACTCATCTCCCTGATATCGCATTAACAAATATGACATTCAAATTATTGGTCATATAAAAAGCAATTAAGAATAAGCACTCGAATTCATAAAATAGAACACATGAATCAATTAAGAAAATAATTAATCAAGATTTAACATGAATCCACAGTTTTGATTATGCTCCTAAGATCCGAAAGATTAGCCAAACATTGATAACAGATCATAGACAAATTTGAAATCAACATTATGATATTGTTGAAGCACAGACAAGAGATCTAGACATAGAAAGAAAACACCTTCTTGTCAAGATGGATTCCCCTTCCAAGCATTCGAAGCTCTTGTGCTCCCGTAGATGCGAAAGGCCTTGTGGTGTTCTTCGCGACCTAGCCCTACTCTCTCAGAAAACCTCAGATCTTGTGTTCCTACATAATTTGATGTGTTGTATATGGTATGAATTGATTGATATTTCATGCAGCTTGGGTCCCTTTTATAGATGTTTGGAGAGATCACTTGTAGAGTTGGAATAAGAAAAGAACTCCAAAGAACTCGTGGCAGTGTCCCACACAGCCTGTCCGTGTAGCCTCACACGGCCGTGTTGGTTTTGTTCAGTCCAAGTCCACACGCCCATGTGGGTCCCACACGGTCCGGCCGTGCGGCTTGTTTCCATCCCCTGTTTCTTCCTTTTTTCACTCAGACATATCTCTTTTTCACACGGGTACTTCACACGAACGTGTGGCCCTCACATGGTCCGCCCGTGTGACATATTTTTGTCCATTTTCTTCGTTTTTCGATCTTTTCTTCGCACTCGTCGTCTATCGGGCTTTTCAATAGATATTTCTTCAATTAAGCTCTATTTCCTGTAAAAAGTTACAAGAATACGCAATATCATGCCCTTATAAGGAAACCAAGTAAAAAAACATTGAATATGCGTGCAAATGCATCAAATATATATCATTTTAAGCCCCTAAAATACACGTATATTTTACACGCATCATCTATCGCTTCTCGGTTGTTTGACATAATTCCAATACTTTCTCCTAGTACAAATCCCCACGCCTCCTTCAGAGTCATTCCCATGAAAAATCCTTCAAATTTAAGTGTTTGGAACTCCTATAAGTATCTTGGCTTAGATCCTATATTAGGAGCACGAGTAAGCTCTTGAGGGAGCTTTACTGCTGGAGAGTCTTTGAGTAACCCTGTTGAGGGACCATTGAACTTGGCTTTCAGACTATCTATGTGACCTTGCTGCCTTTCATCTACTTTGGCTAAGTCAGTTACAATTGCTTCTCGCATCTTCCTCGGGCCGATACGATCAAATTTTATTGTTCACCTCTGAACAACATTCATAGAACCATATCTGGAAAGCCAGAGAAAAGCCTTTAATTCTGTAAAATTTAATGCGTTTAGCAGCAGGCTTCAAATCCTCGTCCTGAGGCTGCATCCTTTGGAGCACTTGTTCCGTCGAGTTCTCGATCGTCAAGGTCAAACAAATGCCTTCCTCAAGGATATGTGTTAAAAGCTTCACTATCAACTAAATCAAAAAAATCCATATTCACAGAAGTCCAAGTAGATGAAAAGAAAAAAAATGCAAAAAGTACAACAAAGCCATCTTCAGGGCATCATCATCATTATCCCCCCACACTTGTAATCCAAAACACTCATCGATTGACTGCCTAGTGAATTTCATTGAGCCAGAAAAATACTTCTTGAAGAACTTAGAAGTAATATCATCCCCACGAACAGAGGGCCTTTTCCCAACACACTTAAGCCACGTGACGGGGCCAACTCCCCAACACCAAATCTCAATATTTTACCACAAACAGACACTAGTATCTCATCCTTCCGTGAATGAACAACTTGTCTCTTCAACAACGAATGCGCAAGTTGATTTTGGAAATCTCCTTCATGCATGTCTAGCAAATAACCGAAACAAGTACGCCTAAATGCATCCAATCTGGGTGGGATAACTTGTCCTTTAAATTTTTAATAATTTCAAAGGAAAGCGAGTGTTTATCCTAGCAAGATACCGTCTTAGGATCAATCATATACTCATAACCCTAGAACACAACAAATAAACAACACATCTTGTACGAGAAAAATTTGAAAAGTAAAAAAAAAACAACCGATCAACAACATAGAAACACTTTAAAAACAACACAGAAATAAAAACAAAACAAAAATCAGAGAACAGTAAATAAGAAAAATAGATCCAGTAAATAAAGGAGAAAAAAATAGACATCAGCAACGTCCACGCCTCTAAAACCAACAGCCTTCGTTTTAGGATATTTTGCCTTAACAACTTGTTTTCCAACATAATCGTCAGGTTTATCTTCCTCTTTTTAGACGATAAAGGAACTAGGGCTTCAGATTTCGAACCACTTTTCAAAACTCTTGAACTAGCATCAGTCTTCTTCTCCATTTTCAGTTGAAGTAGAAAGGGTTTCTTGGAATCCATGATATAAATACGAAACCAAAAACCATAAAAAAAAAAGTTTTGGTGCTGAAGGACCAGAAGAAGGGGAGAGGGCCACCGAGGTTTTTGGTGCCGCCGTTTTCACCGAGAAAATATAAGTATGCCGATAGAGAGGTGATCAAAATTGAAATTGATGAGTTCTTTTCGAATTTAGTTGTTTCTGATTTTTTTAGCTTCTGTTAATTGGAAAAATTGAGTATCAATGAGCAAATGTTTTATACTTTGAAATTTTAATAATAATTTCAAATTTTGTTATACATATGCTGGTAATTAAAACAATTTGTAATTCCTATTAGTGATTAATAGTATTTGAATGTTAATATTAGGGTCCATATACTATAAATTCCTGGGGAATGTCATTGTAGCAGTATTTTAAATCATAGTTTGTTCTTCCATATCTTACTAAACATATATTCGATTTCTTTTAGTACAAATCTTGGGATGGGAAGAGTGTGGTGCTCAAATCTAGGCATGTCTAAATTGCATATCTTCCATATTCTCTGTAGACTTTCTAACTGCTTGTATTTAATTTTACATATAAATTGCAAAAAAGGTTATATGGTTACATCTTACTGATGCCTTCAGAATTTAAGGGCATAAGAATTGGTATAAGTATAAAAAAGCTAAGAATGCAGCTCATCAGCTGTGATAGGGCCCTATTTGGACCAACCTGTGTGCATGGGCTTAACGAAAGACCTGGGCCAATAAGAAAAGCCCAAGTTGGTAAGATCCAAGTCTTTGATCCCGACCTCTCAGGGCTGGGCCGGCATCTGGAGGTAAGAGCTCTGACTTAAGCTTAGGATTGGGCTGAAGTTGATGATAGGGCAAAGCCCGAGCTCTGGGCCCAGTAGGTCGACGTAAATGGGCTGGGCCCCAACCAATTGGTCAACTTAAGGGCCTACCAACCTATTGGGTTGGACACCCAAATGGGCCAACTTAAGGGCCTACCGACCTATTGGGTTGGACCTCTAAATGGACCAACTTAAGGACTTACCGAACTATTGGGCCTAAGAGATTTGTGGCCCAATACGAACAATTAACCTAGGCCTTTCTATTAATTAGGGTTTTAGCATGTCTTTATGCGTATGCAACTTTAATTACCAAACATATAAGTAGGGCACGGAAAAGGTACGCCGCCAGTTAAACTTTCAAAACACTTTTAATATACTTTGATATTTTTATATATTCTCTCTCTAGAGCGAACCTGACTTGAGCGTCAGAGTGGGTATGCCGAAAAACCTTTCTGGCCTTTCTTCTAATGGTGGTTTTGCAGATCTCAGGTCAATCGCACATTGGAGCGTGGTTTTATTGGACAGTGGATATTCTAGGACCGGCCAATTGGCGCCATTTGTGGGAACTTTGAGTTTTAAGACGTGAGTTCAAGGTAGCTATGGAGGATGTACGATGTAATCTGGGAGATGACCTGGATGAGGTTCCGATTGAGACACCGGAAGTGTTGACTGGGGAGTGCACACGTCCGCCGCGCGCACCTGGTGTTGGAGTTGATTGCCCTCCTCCGGGGGTGGATGGAGTTGTTGATCCAATGATGGGTGTAGGTGGTTTGGGACCTGGTTTCTTCCAACATATATCTTCCTTCATCAAGGCCACTGTGGAAGAAGCCGTGAGTAGCCGGATGTGGGAGTTTATCCAGCCTACAGCGGTGGCGTAGACTGGATCGGTGCATGAGATGAGGCCTCCCCCGGCTTGGGGGAGCAGGGGCGAAGAGCGTCGGTGTTGGTGGAGGAAAGTGCCTCCGTCACCTTGACTCAAACGGCCATGGAGATTGATCCGGACTGGAGTAAGAAGATGGATGATCTGCATAGGAAGGTGAGAGAGCTAAAGAAGAAGGTGTCTGGAAGTGGCTCAAGCCGATCGAAGAGGGGTGATGAACTCCCCCTCTCGTATCGTGCGCTGAGTTTTGAGTATGATGGCACCACTGACCCGTGGGATCACCTGTGTTGCTTTGAGAATGTCGCGGTGCTCCACAGGTTCTCCGATGGGGTGATGTGTCGGGTGTTTCCGACCACGCTGACTAAGTCACCCTAGCAATGGTTTAGTCAGTTATTGACGAATTTGATCAGGAGTTTTGTTGAATACAACTCTAAGTTCTTGCACCAGTTTACCAGCTGAAGGAGGTACCAGAAAACACCACTGACCTTATTCAGCATCAAGCCAGGAGATAATGAGGGGTTGAGGAGCTACATTCAGAGGTTTACGGAGGTGAAGCTGGAGGTGCCATCGGCGACTCAAGATATATTATCTAATGCTCTTGCTCGGGGGTTTGAAGGATGGAGATTTCTTTGGGTCCCTAGTGATAGAACAGGTGCGCACTTTCAATGAGCTCTAGCAATAGGCGAAAAATACATCAACCTGGATGAGGCTAGGAAGATGAAGCGTGAAGAGGGGGATAAGAGAAAGGATAGGAAGGATGATAGGGATGAAAGAGCCCCCGAAGAAGCCTAACATCCCAAAGCCCGACTGATGGGAGGAAGGCCTAGGTATGAGAAGTACACACCCCTGGTAGCCCCCCAAGGGGATGTTTTCATAGCAACTGAGCGCCACCCAAAGCTGAGGTGGCCGAAAACCTACGCTGAGACGCCCAAGAAAGAGAAGTGAAAAGAATTTTGCAAGTTCCATAATGAGTATGGGCACACTACGGATCAGTGTACCCATTTGAAGGATGAGATAGAAAGGCTAATATAGGCAGGTCATTTGAAGGAGTTTGTGTAAGTGGATAAGAGGAGGTCCAAGGGAAATTACTGGTGGGGTCAAGATAATTACCAGCACGGGCAGGAGCCTGAGAAGGGAGTGGAAGAGAGAAGGGATCTCTCCCGGCCGCTGCTGCGGAAGGGGGTGATCCAGATGGTGATAGGGGGTCCGTCTGGTGGAGACTCGCGATGGGCCAGATACCGGTAGTTCTACTGACATACTATTCTTTGATTGCTATAGACAGATGGATTTGCAGGTAGAGTTGAAGGTCGTGGATACGTCTCTAGTCGGTTTTGCTGGAGGATTAATTCAGTCATTGGGGATGGTTACTTTACCCATCTCTTTGGGCAAAGAACCATACATGAAGACTAGGATGGTGCAATTTCTAGTGGTTGATGTACCGTCATCCTATAATGTGATGATCGGGAGACCTTCCCTTAATCTTTTCTAGGATGTTGTTTCGGTGTATCACTTGAAAATAAAATTCCCTGCAAAGGATAAATGGATAATGAGGTTGGGAAGTTGAGGGGGGTCAGTATATGGCGAGGAAATTGTATGTGGAGAGTCTCCAGATGGCGGAGAGAGGATGATAAGGGCAAGGAGAAGCTCATCAAATTAGATGAGGACCCAGTGGAGCATGTGATGCTAAATGAGGAGTTGCTGACCATAGAATTTGTACTTGGCAACCCTAGTAAGGTCGCCAAGATCGGGAGTCACCTCAGGGAAGATTTGAGGGAGGAGCTGATTGAGTTTCTCAGGAAGAATGTGGATGTGTTTGCGTGGTCGGTGAAGGAGTTGGTTGGTTTTGATCCTACCATACCGAACACAAAGTTGAACATAGACCCTTCGTATTGAGACTGTGAAGCGAGAAGAAGGGAAGTCGGCTCCAAGAAAGATGCAATCATGCGTGCTGAGGTGCAGAAGTTGTTAGAGGTCCGGCATGTACATGAGATACAATTCCCCGAGTGGTTGTCCAATGCAGTGCTGGTCTCGAAAACTTAAGATGAGGATGTGCATAGATTTTTGAGATTTGAATAAGGCTTGCCCGAAGGACTATTACCCATTACCGCGGATAGATTAGCTTGTTGATTCTACTTCGGGAAATGAATTGCTCAGCATGATAGATGCTTCGCAAGGATATCATCAGATCAGACTAGTGGAGGAGGACCAGAAGCGGGTAAGTTTCAGTACTTCTTTCGGTACTTTTTGCTATGTGGTCATGCCTTTTGGTTTGAAAAACACGTGGGCAACCTATCAGAGGTTGGTAGATAAAATATTCCAGAACCATACTAGAGACTTGGCAGAAACGTTTGATATGTAGAGGAAATACCAGATGAAGCTGAATCCAAAGTAGTGTGCATTTGGGGTCAGGTCGGGTAAATTCTTGGGGTACATGGTAACTGAGAAGGGGATCGAGGCCAATCCCAAGAAGATGAGAGCAATTAGAGAAATGGCTCCACCTCAGGATGTAAAGGATGTGCAAAGTCTGACGGGAAAGTTGGCTGCTTTGAATAGGTTTATCTCTCGCTCGGCGGAGCGAAGTTTGCCATTTTTTAAAGTGTTGAGGAAGTCTAAAACGTTTGCTTGGGACGAAGAATGACATGTGGCATTTGAAAAGTTAAAATAGTATTTGACAAAGTTATCCTTGTTGACTAAGCCAAATCCAGGGGAGCCCTTGTATTTATACATCTCAGTGGGAGGGCAAGGGATTAGTATGGTGTTGCTAACGGAGGAAGGATTGGTGCAGGAAGGTACAAGGTGTTGAGGAACGTGGAGCTCGATATTCCGAGATCGAGAAGGTCTGGGTTAGCACTTGTAACCATGGCAAGAAAAGGCCGAGGCCTTATTTTCTTTCGCATAAAATTGTTGTGAGTACTAATTTTCCTTTGAAGCGCAAAGTGTTGAGTAAACCGGAGGTTGCGGGTAGGCTGGTGAAGTGGGCTATTGAGCTCAGTGAATATGAGATAGAGTTCCAGAGCAGAATGGCAATCAAGGCGCAGGCCCTGGCGGATTTTGTACAATAGTTGACAAAAGCCCCAAGTGAGGGAGAGACATGGATTTTGTTTGTGGATGGTTGATGGCTAGTTCGGGATGTGGAGAGGCATCGTGTTGATAAGCAGAATGGGTGGAAAGTGACTTCGCGGTGAGATTAGATTACAAGCTTTTCAATAACGAAGTTGAGTATGAGGCTTTTATCCAAGGAATTCGAATGGCCATAGAGATGGGTGCAACGGGTGTCTTGGTCTATTTGGACTCGCAATTGGTTTATAAGCAAGTTGTTAGGAATTTTATTGTTTAGATTTTGATGAATGCCATGTAAAACTTAGAATAGAAAGTTGGCACCCCAATTCTTGTTTTAAAATGCATTGTAATAAATAGAGCTAGCCAAGCCGAGTTAAGTCGCCTACGCCTTAACATGCAAGAAGACAATCAAGACTGAAGGAAGACTCACGCGAGACAATTTGAGTATGGCAAAGAAGAGTAGACAGAATCTGATCTTTGAGAAGCTTGAGATGAGATACAGTGAGTGGAGCATCGTCAAGTCAACTCAAGAAAAGCCCGATCTCAAGTTGAAGTGACAGACGGAGTCATCCATGATTGGAAGTCGACTCTAAGTCACCTGGGAAAGCAAGGAAATGCAAATCAAGTCGAGATAATCAGAAAAAGAACCGTTGATTACGTAAATCAAGAGATTTACTTAAACAAGTAATATCTCCATACCACCTTTCTTGGAGTGCTCGTCCCGAAGCGTGCAAAAGGAATGAACCAATGGGAAGCACTACACCGTGTCGAACTCGAAAAGGTGAAAGAACAATTCATACGAGAAAACGGCAATTCCAAGAACTCGCAAGCCAACGATCGCAAAAGTGACTTTCAAAAATAAGCCTATCTCTTCAACGGGCAAATTTTTGAAAGTTCACTATAAAAGGCCGAGGAGTTTGTTTGAGATAAGAAGAATGACACACACGTGAGATATACAAGCACATTAGAAAAATCGAAACATTCTCAATCCTCAAGCCTACATTACGAAGTACATCAATCCAACACTCACCGTGAAGGAAAGAGAACTTCAATCGGTTGAAGAGGAAACTTTTGAAAACAAGGGGTCTACATTCCGGAAGGATTGTAGAAAGGTTCAAAGTTGAACCAAGTCTTAAGCTTTTGGAGGGCTTCGTGATCAAATCCAAAGAGCTTGAGCAAGTGAGTTGTAGTAACAAAGCGTTTGCCTGCAGTGAAGAAGCCGAGTCGTCGAGAAGCTTGGTGAGTGATCAAGGCGTCTCTCCGTGATCGAGTCCCTAAGGATCAAGTCGGCCGTTGTGATCAAGACTTGTATCGGGGATTTACCACTTTGTAAAGCGATCATTACTTAGTGGATTCCTCCAGGAGTTGGAGAAGAGAGGAGTAGAAGAATTACCCCATCTTGAACCTCTATAAAAACTTCACGTGTCATTTACATTTCAAAGATTTAAATTCTCGCACTTTTAACTCGCTTATATCTGCCGATAAATTTGCTATCCATTTGATAATTTATAAGTACTAAATCAAGCTCTACAATCTTGCTTAATCAAACTTAAGGGTGTTAAGTCTTCCGCTGAAAATAAAACCACGATTGAGTTAAATTATAGCCAACAATCGAGTTACTCCATCAATAAACACCAAATTGAGTCTCATTTGAGAGATTAACTCTACTTGAGTGACTAATTCGATTGTCCATCAAGGACACCATTTGTGTAGAATCAACTCTGAGATTTAAAAGGACTAAATCAAAAATTTGGTAAGGTTTATTCAACCCCCCTTCTAAACCTTACACTTACACCCTTGGGACCTACAAGTGGTATCGAGCGGTTGGTTCATTGAACCCTCCGCACAGTTCGGTTACCGAACTAGATCTCCAAACTTTTCAAAGTCCGCTTTAGTACTTAAACCTTCAAAACTCTTTTTATTAAAAGTCATTATCATGGAAGCAAATTTGACACGCATCCCTATGTTCACTATCGAAGAATTTGATGATTGGAAAATTCGTATGCGGGCTCATCTATCGGATTACATGATGAGATGTGGATAGTGATAGAAGATGGGCTCTCGCAAATCTTAAAGGTGAACACTTTGTCACATTGCGAAGAGTTGCGGTGAAGGAGAACAAGATGTTGCTCTAGACCGGTCATGGTTGAAAACCAAGAACCGAGTGGACAAATGATGACAGTAAAAGATACAACCTGGACAATGTAGCCAAGGACATCCTTTACAAAACCTTGGACAAAGCCATGTTCAACAAAGTCAAATCATGCAAAACGGCTAAAGAAATGGGGACAAGCCGACATTAATTTGTGAAGGCTCGAGCAAATCAAAGAAAACAAATTATCGTGGTCGTCAGAGTAAATTTGAGAACTTCAAAATGATCTCGGAGAAAATCTGGATCAACTAGATGCTCGTTCACGTAAATCACAAATGAATGTCTCGCACTTGGAAAGGAATATACACGAGTAAATGTGTATGAAGATCCTAAAAAGTCTTCCAAATTGAATGGGAAATGAAGGTCATGGCACTAAGACATTCCATGGACCTATCAAAAACATCCAACCATGAGCTATTCTCGGATCTCAAAGCCTACGAATTTGAGCCGAGAAGGAAAGACCAAGAAGAGACAATTTGTACCAAAACAGATTTGCTCTAATTGTTAAAGATGGGAAGAGAACCGAGGTCAAAGAAGTCATTGACCGGAAAAGAAAATAGCCACGATGGTTAAGAGGTTCAACAAGTTCTTTAATAAGAATTACAAGAGAGGCAAGGGCGAATCCTCCAGAAGACACTCGGCTCCCTCCAAGTCAAGGGAATATAGGCCAACCAAGAGAACATAGCATCAAAAAGCTGAATATCAAAGGGTGACAATCCAAGAATGGAAAGAGCGATCAAAAGGTTGAAAATCTATCTTTGAACCGTAGGCAACCAGTCACTATGACATTGATTGCCCATATCCTCGTAGTCAACAAATACAGAATGAAAGAAGAAAGAAAGGTCTTGAGAGAAAGAAGACAAGAAAAGAAAAAGGCAATGATGATGGTGAGAGATTGAAAACAACTAAGTCAAGAGAGACTAATTCAGAGAGCAAAGAAGTGACTACTCAAGTGACTCGAAGAAGAAGCCCCGATCCGCTTGATGGCCAAAGAACAAGATCAAGAAGATGAGGTACAATCTAACTCAACAAACTCGACACTAGTGATAGTGATCGTGACACACACACTTCATCACCTCTCGATCTTTATGATTCATTAAGCAAAATGATGAAAGATTTTGAACACATTAAATCCTCACACACACTATTGAATGAGGAAAACAAACTACTCAAAAGTCAAAACTCAAAGACTAAGGAGCCGAGAACTCTAAGTCAAATAGCTATTGAAAATGAAAGTTTAAAGGTGAAAATGCTAAATTAGTAGCAGTAAATTGCTACTATAGAAAAGAGGAGAATGACCTCAAGAATGTTATTGCCTCATTCACTAAGGCATCTAAATCATTGGATGATCTTATTATGAGTCAAAGAGAATGTGGAGACAAGACAAGGCTTAGGATTTAATTCCTCGTGCCATGTCAAACCTCAAGAGTAATTTTGGAAAAAGGATCTTCAAGTCATGAAGAGTCCGAAAAATCCAAAACTCTAAATGTTGCACACACATTCACTCAAAGCACAATACTAAGCAAAGGCCTTGGTTACAAAGGAAAAGGAAAACAGCGAGTTGAGTGTCTTTGAAAGGACGGTGAGAAGAGATTCAAATGAGTCCTCGGCAGAAACTCCTAACAGAAAATAGTAAAAAGGAAGCAGAGCTACCGAAAATCCCGTAAAATTCATAAAAGAAATACATATGATGGGAATGGTAGAAAATATCCAAGCCAAGCTGATTGGAATAATGTGAACTATCAAAGATAGACTTATGGAATATAAGCCCAAATGGCAAAGGCACAGAACTCAAGCAAAGGCCATTCCAAAAGCATAAGAGCTTTTATCAAAGACACATATGCACCTAGGCACTACACTCAAAGACACCACAATTACCCAAAGAAGGCAATTGCCAAAACACACATTCAGGCAAACAGACAAAAGAGACAGTTGTATGAACCTAGAATCCCCAAGCAATTTGCCAGGATTGATTATGATTATGGCATCGATAGATGGCAACCCTTTAGAGTCAAAACATTTGGCTATAGGTTGGTTGGATCATCTTACAATTTAACCCCTCGACTGGACAAGTATGGGTACCTAAAACTTAATTTCCTTGATTGCGGGTTCAAGGAGCAGTGAGTGCCAAGGAACCTGGTACATGGATAGTGGTTGTTCCGGACATATATGACAGAAATAAGAGAAATTTGTCAAAATTCAAGGAAGTCAAATGAGCAAAAGTCATATTTGGAGGAAATGAAGCTCCTGGTGAAATAAGAGGCATTGGATCCATCAAGAGGAATGGATTAGAAATCACAGATGTTGCATATGTTGAAGGACTCAACTTCAACTTATCGAGTATCGATCACCGTGACAAGGGCTACAATGTTGGATTCAACATGGGTATATGCCAAATCAAAGAAATTGAATCAAATGAAGTGGTCTTTGCAAGGATGTAGACAGAAAAATATGTATGTAGTGGATTGGTCAATCGCAACACCCAAAGACTTGTCTACTAGCAAAGAGTACAAATTGAATCAAGTTGTTTGTGGCACAAAAGTGAGTCACCTGAATTTCAAAACACTTAACAAGTCGGGCAAGAAGTCATCTTGTAGAAGGACTTCGGACTCAAAAGATACAAGAAGGAGAGTATATGTGATGCATGTCGAAGGAAAACAAATCAAGTCGTCATTCAAAGAAAAGACATGCCCATCCTCAACAAGAATATTGCATCGCTTCATATGGATCTATTTGGCCCAGTGGAACCGGCCCAAAGATAAGTGGAAAGAAATACACCTTGGTGGTAGTAGATGACTACTCAAGATATACATGGACAATATTCATGTGCAAGAAGAAAGAAACTCTACAAAAACTACACGGTGATGAAGAGGATTCAAAATGAGAAGAGTCAAACCATTATCAAAATAAGATCGGATAAAGGAACCGAGTTTGTCAATGGAATAATAACTCGATTGTATTGAGAATGGTATTGGTCATGAACTATCACAGCAGCAAGGACTCCACTCACGCGAGAATGGAGTTGCGAAAGAAGAAACAGAACCCTCAAAGAAGCAAAGAAGGACCATGTTAGTGAAGCCGGGTTACCAAAAAGATTTTGGGTCAAGCAATCAACACGACTTGCTACACCCAAAACGGATGTATGATAAATAGAGCGGTGACAAGGACTCCTATGAGATCGGATGGAAGAAAACCAAATGTTTCATATTTGAGAATATTTGGATGTAAATGCTTCATCCACAACAATGGCAAAGACAACCTAAAGGCTTTTGATGCTAAAGCGATGAGGGTATCTTCTTAGGATACTCGGTGAAAGCAAAGCCTACTGAGGATACTCAACAAAAGAACTATGGTTACGAGAGGAATCCATTCATGTAGTATTCGATGAGCCAAATGTAAATGGAGAAGACATTGAAGAGTCGGTGAAGTTTGAATCATCCAATCATACGAAGAGTCCCTATCTCAAGTCAAGCTGGAATTATCAATTGAGGAAGAAGATGAGAGTTTGAATCTCAAAAACATTTGGAAAATTTGCGGTAAGTGATAACGAGAGAGTGACCACACCAACTTGTTTTGCAAGTCGATGAATCCCGGCTAACTTACTCCAACCTGATGTAAGATGGTGAGAGACCATCCACGAGAACTTGTCATTGGAGATATAAGAGAAGGTGTCAAAACAAGATCCGGAACTCAACAAGAAGCTATGTTCACATGCTTCATCTCGCAAATAGAGCCAAAAGATGTGTCACAAGCATTGGATGACACACATTGGATTCAAGCTATGCAAGAAGAGCTGAATCAAAATGTTATTGGCACCAAATGGGTATTCAAACAAAATGAACGAAGAAGGCTCGTGGTAAGAAACAAAGCAAGATTGGTAGCCAAAGGATATTGCAAGAAGAAGGGATAGATTTTGATGAAACATTTGCCCCGTAGCAAGATTGGAAGCTATAAGGATGTTTCTTGCCTATGCGCACTCACAAGAATTTCATTGTATATGAGATGGATGTAAAAAGTGCATTCCTAAATGGTTTATTGGAAGAAGAAGTGTATGTTGAACAACCTCCAGGATTTGAGCGAGAAGACTCTTGGAGACAAGGTATACAAACTCAAGAAAGCCCCTGTATGGATTGAAACAGGCACCCGAGTACGCATGGTATGACACCTGTCACAATTCTTAACCGAAAATGGATTCACAAAAGGAAAAGTAGATAGCACACTTTTGAGAATTCAAGACAAGAAGAGTATCTTGCTTGTTCAAATATATGTGGATGACATCATTTTTGGATCCACTAACAAAGAGCTGTGTGAAAAATTCTCAAACCTCATGCAAAGCAAATTTGAAATGAGCATGATGGGAGAGCCGACATTCTTCCTTGGACTCCAAGTGAAACAATTTGAAGGATGGAACCTTCATAAGTCAAACAAAATACACCAGAGACTTAATGAAGAAGTTTGGTATGGAGGAGAAGTCTTCGTAAAAATATCAATGAACACATCAGTCAAAATGGACATGGATGCGGATGGCAAGCTCCTGTAGATCAAACAAGATACTGAGCACTTATTGGATCACTGCTCTATCTCACGGCTAGCGCTAGGCCGGACATCACCTTTTCTTTGTAGGTGTATGTACAAGATTTCAATCTGCTCCAAAAGAGAGCCACATGACAGCAGCTGACTAAGAGAATATTGAGATACTTGAAAGGAAGCCAAGAAGTAGGCCTATGGTATCCAAAGGAAGGTGGATTCAAGCTAATTGGCTATTGATCCGACTATCTTTCGATGCGAGTTGACAGAAGAAAGCACTTCAGGCACATGTCAAATGCTAGGAAACAGTGATTTCTGGTTTAGCAAGAAGCAAAACTCAATAGCCACCTCTCCGTGGCGAGAATACATAGTCATGGGCAATTTTGTTGTGCCCAAGTCCTATGGGTGAGACAAAGTGAGAGACTATGAAGTTGAAGAAAAAGAAATTCCAATCATGTGTGATAACACAAGTGCAATTGCAATCACTCAAAATCTGTGTTGCACTCAAGAACAAAACATATTGATGTCGATATCACTTCATAAGAGATCATGTTGAAAAGAAGGACATTATCTTGGAATATATCTCAACCGATAAACAACTAGCCGACATCTTCACAAAACCATTATGTGAGTCAAGATTTGAAGAACTCAAACATGAGTTGGGGTTAATTGAGTGAGTGACACTCGAGGACGAATCAAAGAAGAGAAATGGAACATAAAAGGGGTGAAAAAGAGTGAAAATAGAAATCATTTCAAGAAATCACCAGACGGAAGACAACTACACGAAGTCATTGATAGTGAGTCGCTAAGAGAATCGTGAGAAGTAGAGTTAAATCGCCTAAGAGATGTTTGAATAACTTATGAGCAAAGTGACAAAAACGCAATCGTTTTGACTAAGCGGGAATGTTTTAAGGAATACGTCAAAGATAATGATGATGTGTGCATGGGACAAAAAGCCGCACACCAAGCTTATGATTGGATATAAATGCTGCCGCATTAAATACGAGACATGAAATGCTCAACAAAATGCGAAATCCAAGCCGTTGATTTCGATCACGATTCAAAAAACCACCCGCACGTCCTTTCATAAACCATATTTAAACCATTTTCGTCCATTTCTCTCTCACACTTCTAAAAACTGTTCATCTCTTTCTCTCAAAAGCAAAGCGAGAATACTCTCGAAACCCTATCAACCTTCAAATCAATTTCGAGTTTTTCCTTGATATAATCCTGAGAAATGGCACCAACTTATGACTTTACCAAGTTAGGAAAGCAAATCCACACCGGTTGACGGTGGATTTCGACGGAATGGTGAAGCAGGGGTCCGACGACACCCTAGTGAAGAAAATCGCCGAGAAGTTGGAAAGCCCAGGACTAAAACCGTTTCTAACGTTAGAATATCCGATGACCTATGTGGAGGAGGTCGCACAATTCTACGTGAATCTTTGAGATTCACGATGAAGGAATCAAGTCATCTGTTCATTCACGGAAAGCGGTGACTATCTCTGCGCAAGGATTTGGTCAATATTGCTTACTACAATGAAGGAGCATCCGAGATTAAAGAAGCTGATGTAAACTTGGTGACGATGGAAAGAAATAGCCAAGTCCGACTTTTTGATAAAATAATATACACAGGAAACAAGAGATGGCGAAGGAGGATTATCACAAGTTGTTGGACATAGTTGCCAAATGTATCGACATCAAATTTTGGCAAACTTTGACCAATCTGTCAAAGGCAAAGTGATTGTAATGCTGCAATCATTGAAGAAAAGAAGATAAACTGGGCTGAGTTTGTTGTGCAATACAGACTCTGCCCGAACGTGGGGAACAAGTCCTTCAAAGAAGATGGTTCATTTGGAGGATCCCTAGGATATGGCCTGGTGATTGGCCAGCTATTGGAGGTGAAAGGAGTCCTCTTAGACATGGAAAGGCATTCCATGTTAACAAGAGAATGTTGAGCAAACCTCTCGGCGCACAAGAGAGCTTACGCCAAGAGAGCGACACTGAGTGGGGAATCGGTGACTCAAGATACATCTGTTTCCTCTCCGGCCTAAAAAGAAAAGCTGCCCCAAAGTGGCAAGAAGATTGCCCCTGCAAAGAAAGAAAAACAAACATGCTCCCGCCCCTGCAGAGTCAGTCGCCCCCAGCCGTGTCTCCCGCCTACTACAGCGGTCGAGAAGGACCCACAAATACCTTCTCCGATCATCAAAAGGAGGAGAACGACAAGCCAAGACGGCGGCTCCTCGAGAAAAGACACCAAGCCGGCCCGGCCCGCCCAAGACTCGAGAGGACAACATCTCACGAACCAGAAATTCCCTGGTACAAACCAGAGACGAAGAAGAATAGTCAAGCGATCCGAATCTGGAGAAACCAAATTTGAGTCGGTTACTCAGCTAGCACAAATACCAGAGACTCGGAGAAGTAGAGTCTCCGGATGTAGTTGATGAAACACCAAGTCTGCGAAAAGCGTCACAGAGGCAACCCAAGACACAGTTGTAGCTCACACAAATTGGTGAAGCACAAGAAGAACCCGCCAGAGCGGATAGTGATGTAATGATCCTATCTCCACCTTACCCGGACATCCAAAATCGTCTGCGTGAGTGGAGGAAATGGAAGTTAAGTAAGTCAAGGAAGCAGTTCCAACGGCCTGAGTTCATAGAAGAAGAAGAGGAATCGCTAAATTTCCTTGGACTAACTATCGTGCTCAAAGACTTGATGAAGACAACTGCTTAGATATCCTGCAGATCTACAAGGACAAGGAGAGAGAAAAGCAAGTCAAGAAGTCAAGCACGTGAGAAGGCAAGCATCCGCCCTATCTCCGGCACCACAAAACACACACATCCTCTTCTTGATGTCTTCTCCCGACAGCGGTGACGAGGAACCGTGAGAATGTCGCCGCACGAAGAGTTGCAAAATGCAACAGCATTGCACAAATCAAGAATCCTTCACGAGCAAAGATTGATGGAGGGACAGGAGAGTCATCGAACACACCGAAATCGATCCAATGGGAGTGGTTCAACAAATAGCCACCGATGTTCGCTACCACTTCCCACTCACTTGGCGATGAAATGGGCTAGTGGGGACCTCGGTCGAGCCAACCCCTATTGAAGGTGTGCTACCACCGCCTGACAAATTTGAACAATCAATCAAAACCGGGAGTTTGGAGACGAGCGACCCCATTCCAAGTCACTCGGTTGGTGCGCCAAGGGGGAAACTCCTCCACCGCTGCGGCAAAGGTCGGAGGATCTGCAGATGACTCCACAACGAATCAAGGAGGCGAAGAAGAGAAATTACAATCACAAGAAGAACAACAAGTTGCCATCAACGAAGCTCAGGACGATTGAGACTCTCGGTGAGGTGCCAACCGCTCGAAGGCTAATGACGCCAGCGCCGATGCAAGAGAGGCACGAGGAAGGAATGTAGCCCCGGGAGTTAACACTGCAGGCGATGAAAGTGCAATCCATGGGGTTGAGACTCCTATGGATGCCACCGTAGAAGACCCTAAGATAGCCGACAACCTTTGTCGAAAGGGAGGACCAAGGCCTCGCAAATGAGAGAGACTGCCGGGAGGTAATGAAGGCCCACGGGAGGTTGAGACTTCGGGGTAAAGAAGTCAAGTAGAGAACATCCCTCCCGCTATCATCGACCCATCCGAGAAGGAGATCGCACTTCATGATTCCCGGACAACCCCGATGTCACTTTTCCGGGATCGGAAGGCGAAGAAGAAGCTGAGTCATCCCCCATGACAAATCCAAAAGACTCACCGCGGATGTTCCAAGCACGAGCAAGTCGGATCCTAAGACTACTGGTCAAACTTTTAACTTTGATGATGAGCCACCATCGAAATCTCATCATCGTCCGATGACGCTTCGATAAAAGGCCGAGGACCGTCATGAAATGGAAAAATCACCGAGACCAACGGTTGTTAAGACATTTGAGGCTAAGCAAGCGGGTCCACCTCACAACAAGACCACTCAACAAGAGACCACTCGCAAGAGCTCCTCAGCCGCAGCAGAGATCGATTCCCAAAAGAACCGCCCGCGCACCACTTATCATCGAGCAGATCCCGGTGATGAATCCTTCGTAGAAGTCTTTTCCTTTTTCACTGAAATACCAGGAACTCCACGAAGAGTTAGAAAACGAACAAGCACGCTATCACGCATCACCACCTGCTTTTTCACTCAGGCACCATTGTTCCACCGATTTTGATTTTGACGATGTGTGGCCATCACCGCAATGAAGAATCAATTTTGAAGTTCGAGAAGTGTTCAAGGCACTCTTTTCGAGGTTGAAGCGGATGGAGAGGCATCAGCCTCTTTGGACATGCGACAGACAACAGAGATGCCAATCTTACGGCCCGACTTGAGAGGCATCACAAGTCGGGATAAGGGAATGGTGGCAACAAAGAAGCAAACAATGCGTGTGGAACGGTGAGATACTTTAACTTTGTTCAACAAGTTTGGTGTGGAGAGTCGAAAATGCCGATGCAAAACGAAGCCGAGAGAACACATTGAGCATATGCATGAAGCTCACACCGCCGAAAGGTCTGCGTGAGCAAAAATACAAATGATCTCAAAGATTTGGAAGAACACATGACTAGAAAATTCAGCCTTCTCATGGCCGAGATGAAGCCGATCTCAATGAGTCCAACGCTACTCGATCCGACTCGGTCGCACAAAGACTTGGAACTCGACTATCCGCAGCTCGACTTCATGCTTGCCAAAGATGTTCCCCAGGGTTCCTCTATCCTTTGATGATGCCAAAAAGGGGGAAGAGGAATACCTTAAAGCAAAGAAAATCAAGTCGAAAAGAAAGGAGAAGCGGTGAGAAGGAAAATCGGTGAGGAAATTTTGAAACAAAAGAAAGGAAAATCTGGGGGAAGGATCAAAAGATGTGACCTTGATGATTGCACAAACCCCTCAACAAGGTCCTCACACGGTGGTGACATTATAAGCAAACAAACTCCCTGTGACTCTGCCACTTCAACACTCTTTGTATCTATGGTCGAAAAGAGAAAAACAATTGAAGCGGGGATGAAGCAAGTGGAAGGAAGAATGGATGCCCGAGTTATGAACATCTTGAAAGAACATGGAGGCATTCCAAAGAGACAGAGACACCTATGCCATCTCGATGTCGGGACGAGCCACGATCGATCGATGAATTTAAAACGCTCGAACCGGGGATACTTTGCAAATATGTCTATGGCTCAAGCTTGGGACTTGTACTTGGGAAAAGGGTCTCACGTTATGTGAAGAGGCTAACACATGACTTAAGCGATCCTCACTGTTGGTCACTCCGCTGGTCACTCATTTGGAAAGAAGAAGAAGATTCAAAGATATACGCCAAGAGGTAGAGGAAGAAGCATGAGTGGAGGAAGAAGCTTGCACCTAGGCCTCTCCCCAAGAATATTGAATACGTAGATCCGGGAAAGAAAGGAGGGATCTCTTGGTGGGGCTTGACCAAGTGGCAAATTTGAAAGTGGCTAAAACTAACGCCGAGTATGCAAAAAGAATAGAAGAAGAAAACAAGAGACAAACTCGGCTATGGCGGGAGAGACAAGAAAGAATAAGAAGAGATGAAGCTGCAGGAAAGCATATGAGAAGAAAAAAAAGAAATTTGCGGTTACGAGAAAAAGAGAAGAAGAGAAGAAGATGTTGATCAAGATGAAAGAAGGAGACAACGAAGGAGATGAAGTGTTGTCACCAACCCTTCGTGTAGTTTATCATGTAAATACATACAATGTAAGTCTTACGTAATAAAGCTATAAATTCTTTATTTTCGGTGTAGACAAATATGTGCTCGATACACCTTGTAAATGCTTGATTGTGTAAAAGAACAGAATGATATGATCAATAAAACAGATCTATTCTCATGCGATACATTCTATGTCAATACACTATCTGTATGTATCTTTGTTTGCATTTTTGAATGATTTAAGTTTTGGCATCATCAAAAAGGGGGAAATTGTTAGGAATTTTATTGTTTAGATTTTGATGAATGCCATGTAAAACTTAGAATAGAAAGTTGGCACCCCAATTCATGTTTTAAAATGCATTGTAATAAATAGAGTGGCAAGCCGAGTTAAGTCGCCTACGCCTTAACATGCAAGAAGACAATCAAGACTGAAGGAAGACTCGTGAGACATTTGAGTATGGCAAAGAAGAGAAGACAGAACTGTCTTTGGAGAAGCGGTGAGATGCGGTGAGTGGAGCATCGATCAAGTCAACTCAAGAAAAGCCATCTCAAGTTGAAGTGACAGACGAGTCATCGATGATTGGAAGTCGACTCTAAGTCACCTGGGGAAAGCAAGGAAATGCGGTCAAGTCGAGATAATCGTAAAAAGAACCGTTGTACGTAAATCAAGAGATTTACTTAAACAAGTAATATCTCCATACCACCTTTCTTGGAGTGCTCAGTCCCGAGAAGCGTGCAAAAGGAATGAACCAATGGGAAGCACTACACCGTGTTAGAACTACGAAAAGGTGAAAGAACAATTCATACGAGGAAACGGCAATTCCAAGAAGCGCAAGCCAACGACGCAAAGTGACTTTCAAAAATAAGCCTATCTCTTCAACGGGCAAATTTTTGAAAGTTCACTATAAAAAGGCCGAGGAGTTTGTTTGAGATAAGAAGAATGACACACACGTGAGATATACAAGCACATTAGAAAATGAAACATTCTCAATCCTCAAGCCTACATTACGAAGTACATCAATCCAACACTCACCTGTGAAGGAAAGAGAACTTCAATCGTTGAAGAGGAAACTTTTGAAAACAAGGGGTCTACATTCCGGGAAGGATTGTAGAAAGGTTCAAGGTTGAACCAAGTCTTAAGCTTTTGGAGGGCTTCGTAATAAAATCCAAAGAGCTTGAGCAAGTGAGTCGTAGTAACAAAGGCAAAACTGCCCTTTGAAGAAAAGCCGAGTCGCACGAGAAGCCATTTGAGTGATCAAGCGTCTCAGTGAGTCCCTAAGGATCAAGTCGATTGTTGTGATCAAGACTTGTATCCGGATGTTACCACTTTGTAAACTGATCATTACTTAGTGGATTCCTCCAGGAGTTGGAGAAGAGAGGAGTAGAAGAATTACCCCATCTTCGAACCTCTATAAAAACTTCACCGTGTCATTTACATTTCAAAGATTTAAATTCTGCACTTTTAATCGCTTATATCTCACGATAAATTTGCTATTCATTTGATAATTTATAAGTACTAAATCAAGCTCTACAATCTTGCTTAATCAAACTTAAGGGTGTTAAGTCTTCCAATAAAAATAAAACCACGAGTTGAGTTAAATTATAGCCAATAGCCGAGTTACTCCATCAATGGCTCATTTGAGTCTGTTGAGAGATTAACTCTACTTGAAAGTGACTAATTTCATTGTCCATCAAGGACACATTTGTGTAGAATCAACTCTGTAGATTTAAAAGGACTAAATCGAAAATTTGGTAAGGTTTATTCAACCCCCCTTCTAAACCTTACACTTACACCCCTTGGGACCTACACAAGTTATGGGAGAATTTGAGGTTCGGGAAGAAAGAATGAAGAAATATGTGGATGCGTACAAGGCATTAGAGAATATGATAAGCAAAGTGCAGATCTGTCAAATACCTAGTGAAGAGAATACTAGGGCAGACTTCTTAGCAAAGATAGCCAGTTCGGCTGAATGTGCTCCGAAGAGGCATATCAACTTGCTCGAAGCAAAATTTTCTGCCCTATGTTTAGAGGTCGGGGCGTTGGAGGAAAATGATGATTGGTGGATCCCTATTATAGCATATTTGAAGGATGGCACACTCCCGAAGGACAGGAAAGAAGCTTTCACGGTAAAAGTTCGAGCAACTCGTTTTTGCATAATTGGAGATTTGTTGTATAAAAGAGGATTCAGGATGCCATTTTTGAGGTGTCTTGGTAAAACAGAAGGAGAATACGTGCTGAGGGAGATACATGAGGGATGTTGTGGAAATCATATGGGGGCCAAAATCCTGGTTAGGAAGGTCTTGCGAGCGGGATACTTTTGTCCATATCTGAAAAGCGAGACTCAAAAGTTAGTGAAGGCTTGTGAAAGGTGTCAAGTACATGCGCCATTCATACATCAGCCGGCTGAAGAGCTGATGACCATGAGTCCGACATGTACCTTCGCTAGATGGGGGATTGATATTGTGGGACAGTTCCCTCCAGCATCAGGGCAATGCAAATTCCTTTTGGTGGCAATAGATTACTTCAGCAAATAGGTCGAGGCTAAAGCTCTGGCAAAAATAACTGAGGATGCGATGATGAAATTTATTTGGCAGAATATCGTGTGTTAATTTGGGGTGTCGAGGGTCCTTGTTTTGGATAATGGAACACAATTCAGTGGGGCTAGCATCAAGCCTTGGTGCGAGGAGATGAAAATTAAAAAACATTTCACATCAGTAGCTCATCCGCAAGCTAATGGGCAAGTGGAGGTGACTAACAGAATTTTAGTGCAAGGGATCAAGACTAGATTGGAAAGAGCTAGAGGAGCCTGGGTGCAAGATTTGAGTTCGGTATTGTGGGCTTATCGAACAAACCCAAAAGAAGCCACGGGGGAGAGCCCATTTAGTTTGGTTTATGGGATGGATGCAGTGATACCGGCGGAGATCGGGATGGAAACCCATAGAATCCAGACATTTGAGGGGAAAGAGAATGAGATATTAACACGCGAAGATCTGGATTTGATCAATGAAAAAAGGGAGATGGCTTTTTTACAGATGTAAAAGACAATAAAACTAATCAGGGCAGCATACAATAATAAGGTGATGAAAAGAAATTTCCAAGTGGGAGATCTGGTTCTGAGGAGGGCGATGCGAGTAAGAACAAGAGAAAGCTGGACCCAAATTGGGAGGGCCCACTTCGGGTGATCAAAGTTCTGGCTGGAGGAGCTTACGAGTTAGAGGAGCTGAATGGGAAGAAGTTACCTCGGGCATGGAATGTCAGCAACTTGAAAAATTATTATCCGTAGAAATTTAGATGATGTATGCAATGATGCAATTTCCTCTTTTTGAAATTTAATGAAAAAATGTTCGCGTCTATAAATATTGTTGAATATTGTTCTGCTAAGTGTTTGGGGCTCGGCTCGAGCCAACACTCCAAACACCTCGGGCACGATAGCCCAGAGGGCAAGTCAAGATCGATCTTGGAAAACTAATCCTCAAAATGAAAAGAAAAACAGAGCAAGTGTTTGGAGATTGGCTCGAGCCAACCCTCCAATCACCTCGGGCACGATAGCCGAGAGGGCAAGTCAAGCTTTAGCTTGGATAACGTGTCCTCAAAGTGAAAAAAAAAATGAGCAAGTATTTGGAGCTCCGCTCGAGCCAACCCTCCAAATACCTCGGGCACGATAGCCCAGAGGGTAAGTCAAGCTCGAGATTGGATAACTTGTCCTCAAAATTGAAAAGGAAAAATGAACAAGTGTTTGGAGCTCGGCTCGAGCCAACCCTCACGATAGCCCAGAGGCAAGTCAAGCTCGAGCTTGGATGATTTGTCCTCACATATATTAAAAAAATTAAAGAACAAATAACAAGTGTGGAGCTCGGTCAAAGCCAACGGTCCACACCTCGAGCATAAGACAGTAGAAATTAAAATTTGCATTAGTACTTAGCACGATGAAAAGTAAACTTGCATTGATAAAGGACAAAGTACAAAAGATTCCCAGACCGGGATAATTACAAAAGCTATTACAAAATAAGATCTTTTGAAGCATAATCCTGAATAGTGAGATCGGGCTCATTTCGGAGGGCAGCTTGGTTTCCGCGGCAGAGGGATCGGCCTCATGAGTAGAAGGTAGCTCGGGATTAGGAGCGAGAGAAAGGTCTCCTTCCGAAGCCTTCGAAGCAGCAGCTCGATCTGTAGTGGCCTGGTCAGCAACGGCTTGGAGTTCGGTTATCCAAGTTGTATCATTTAGAGCATGGATGAAAACCTCATCGGAAGAAAGGTTGATTTCATTAGCAACCTTAGAAAAGATGAAGCCCTCGGGATCTTTCATTAGAGCTCGGGGTAAAACGATCTAGAGGTTCGAGATATCCCTTTCCCCAAAAGTTCAAGCTCGGCACGATCAAAGGCGAACTCATATTGCTGAATAACCCTTGCAGATAGGATATCGATGAATTCTTCGGAACTGAGGAAGCACCTCTTAACTTTCCCTCGAACGTAGCTAACCAGAGCTCGGCCTTCATCAAACTTCAAGAAATCGCGATAACCGCTCTGGATCCCTTCCGCTCGAGCTTGCACTAGTCCATCTTTCAAATCGGCTTTAAGATTGGCATTCTCCTCATCCAACTCCTTGATTTTCGATTGGGAATTGGCGACAGACCTTTCAAGCCCAAGAATCTTGTCCTTGTGCTCACGAACAGTATCCATCAGTTTGGCCTCCGAGCTTTGAGCTATTTATTCTCTTTCTTGAGGGTCTCTAACTCCCTCACCAAGGCCGGGTCAACAAAGCCCATCCGAGATCGGGAAATCAATGCAGAGAGCTTGACATGGGCTCGGGCTTGATCCATGCAAAATGAGTTCACTAGCTTGGGGCCTGAGAGCTTATCCAAGGTAGTTCGGTTGGAGTAAGGACAACGCCCTTTAATGTCTTGAGTCAAGACCATCCTTGTTCGATGAAGAAATTTTGCCCGTGAAGAAATTTTGATTTGAAGTGTCTATTGGACTTCGGATTAGCTCACGCTTAGGTGAGCTTTTTTCTACTCGGGCTTTCTTGGAGGGAGGGAGCTCGGTATCTGAGGATCCCTAACGAGGAGCAAGGGGAACAGGGCAGCTGCTTGGATCCGACAGCTCAGCCAAGATATCTTCCACAGAGAAGGGTCGGGTGGTGCGTGTAGATCGGGATGAGAAGAAGAAGCCCGAGCTAGGGAGCTCACTTTCTTGCGAGCCTCGGTCTTCTGAGCAACATCTCGGGCCAGCACAGTGAACAAATATTAGTAACAAAAACACAAGGACTATACAAGGAGGAAGGGAAGAATCATACCGATGTCTCTCTCTAAAGAAATGACCTTAGAACTCACTCCCGAGTAATGAAGCAAGGAAGGAGTAATGATTTGGGAGAGATCGTATTTCACATCATTTAGTTTATGAATGATATCTTGTAGGTCGAGAGGGCACTTCTTAGGGTCATGTTTTTCTTGAGGAGGTAACGCCCATACCCATTTATGTGGAAAGGGCCAAGTTTCTGCCGAGGTGATGAAAAAATACCGATCCTTCTAGAATTTATTGGAGGTCGGGTATTTCCCTAAAAAGTTAGTTTCATTACGAGCAGTAATGTAAAACAAGGGGTGGAAGGCTTGACTTCAAAGAGGGCAAAAAACAGATCGGTCGAGGGAGTTATGTATAGGAATTTAGTGATTATTAAAAAACTAGCAATAATCCTAAAAGAATTTTGGGGTAAATTGGTTGAGAAGAATTTTGTACATAGTAGATATATCAGCAAAAAAGGAATGGATGGGAAACCTAAGTCCTCCATCTAATTGACCGACAAAGAAGGTAAGACCTTGCGGAGGAGATCGGTAGGGTCTATTTGTAAAAGTGAAATGGTCCCCCTTATGGTTTGCCTTTTATAAGAAGAGACGAAGTGAGAAGCTGATCAAGACACTTGATTTGAATCTCATCCAACGATCTAAAAGTGACCTCGGGAAGATGAAGGGATGTCATGTCAGTTGAAAGGACTTCCCTGTGACTGAAATGGGCGGGAAGTGAATTAGGGTTTAGAAACCCTAATTTAGATCGGTTTAGTTAAATTTTGAAGGATTTGCAGACCTAGCTTTAGGTCGGGGTGACTTATTTGATGAATAAGAGGAAATCTTGGTAGAGGCGAAAAGTTGATGAGAATGATATAGCTCGGGATTCAATGAACATGTGAGAAACTCAGAGGTCGGTCGATATCATAACGAGACAATTATGTCCGAAGTAGACGAACTACTTCAAGACATAATTGGGGGGAGCGATTGATGGGGCCCTATTTGGACCGACTTGTGTGCAAGGGCCTAACGAAAGACCTGGGCTAATAAGAAAAGCCAAATATGGTAAGATCCAAGTCTTTGATCCCGACCTCTCAGGGCTGGGCCGGCCTCTGGAGATAAGAGCTCAGATTTAAGCTTAGGATTGGGCTGAAGTTGATGATTGGGCAAAGCCCGAGCTCTGGGGCCCAGTAGGCCGACGTAAATATGTTGGGCCCCAACAAATGGGTTAACTTAAGGGCCTACAGACCTATTAGGTTGGACACCCAAATGGGCCAACTTAAGGGCCTACCGACCTATTGGGTTGGATACCCAAAGGGGCCAACTTAAGGGCTACCGACCTATTAGGTTGGACCTCTAAATGGACAACCTTAAAGACTTACCGAACTATTAGGCCTAAGAGGTTTGTGGCCCAACACGAACGATTAACCTAGGCCTGTGTGTTAATTAGGATTTTAGAATGGTTTGATGCATACGCAACCCTAATTACCAAACGTAAGTAGGCACGGAAAAGGTGCGCCTTGATTAGACATTCAATACACTTTTAATATCTTGTCTTTGTTTTCAAATATTCTATCTCTAGAGCGATCGACTTGAGCGTCGGAGTGGGTACGCCGAAAAACCCTTTCGGCTCCCCTTCTAATGGTGGTTTTGCAGGTCTCAGGTCAATCGCACATCGGAGCATGGTTTTATTGAATGGTGGATATTCTAGGACCGACCAAGCTATTTGCAACAACCTCACTATAGGATATTCAGACAAGTGACTTTTATAGTACATGAGAATGATGATATAAGGTGGCGTAGAGAAGGCATACCTCACACGGTTGTTGAAATGCAACACAACAATTTAATCAATGGTAAATCCATTGAGAGCCATGATAATGAATCAGAATTGGATGATACAAATTTGGATTGGATTGATGCTTAATATTCTAGGTATGTGATTCTGGTACTCTGCCTTAAAAATAGTGAAAAAACTGTTGTAAGTACGTTTTTTTCATGATCATATAAAACTTGAGTAGTTTTGGTATTCCATGTTGCTCTTATTTCTATAATACAAAAGAGTTTGATTCCCGGATTCAAAAGTTTAACATTACGTAAGTGCATTTCTTTTTGGCATAAAAATTAGGGATAATTACAAAAATAAACCTGAGGTTCGCGCTAATTACAAAAAAGGTTAAATATTTTTCTGAAAATTACAGATACCCCCTTTAGATTTTATCCGTCTTATATTTTCCTCTTCATATGCAAAAATATTTGAAAAACTCCCCTTATATTTATCAAAATATAACAGTTACCTTCTTAAATTTAAGAAAGAATCAAGCCTCAAGGGATTTTTCGTAATTTTCAAAAACCTCTTGTTTTTTTATAATTAACCCAAACCTTAGGGGATTTTTGTAATTATCCCTAAAGCTAGTCCATTCTATGATTTTGTAATTATCCCCAAATAGGTTGGCATTCATTTTCTCTGCATGGTTAAAGCTAGTCCAATCTATGATTTTGTAACCCCTCACTGGCAGGTACCTTATGCAATTTAATTTTGTTGTTTAAATAGAAATTTTATTCTTTAACTTGCAACTGTTCATTTAATTTAAACTTTGCAATTCTTAATTAGTTGCAATCAGTATATTTAAACTTCATTACTTGCTAGATATTCCATTTGGTTTTATCACCGTCTTTTTTTTTTTTTCGTTCTTAGTTTTCTGTAATTTAATGAATAAGTGTTGTCTTCTTCTTTGGTGGTGGGTTGGGAAAATCTTTGGGTTTAAGCATTTCTTATACTCTTTTGTCATTACATTCAATTTCTTTTCTGCGAGAATCTCTTGAAATATTGTGGATCCTTGTTTTGGTGATAACAATTGTGGTTTTGTTATTTGCAAAAGGAAGCAAGAAGATTCGATTGAACCACATCAATCTCGTTAACATGAACTTAGCATGTGTAGCTAATGCTAAGCAAGTTTATACTAGTTTTGGGAACAATGATATTATCATTTACATTTTTCTTATTCTTGTTTTGTATTTTATTGTTCCTTTATTTGCCTTGTCAAGGATACATGGCCTTTCGATATGTTCTTTGCTATTTTTAGAAGAAATTAGTGGTTAGTCATGAGGAATGCCACGAGCATTTTTAGAGAGTTCGTATCTTGTCATAAATGTTGTGCTTTATTGTATCAAGGAAAACAACAATTACTGACGGAGTTTGCATGGTCGAAAATGTTGACCATCTATTCATACTTCATAGTAGCTTTGCATTTCAATTTTCCTTAAAAATGAAAAGATGATGGTCGATTGTAGCATATGAATCTACATGTTGTCGTTAGCATTTGAAGATGCTTGTTCTTTTTCTATTATTGCAAGATTTGGTGTCGACTTTTCGATTTTTTATTCTTTGTCAAAGATCTCCATGCCGTGTGTTAATGTTTGCATATTTGGCAAATTTGGTTTTTGTGCACTGATGTTTGATTTGGTGTTGTAACTTTGGCGATGCAACGGTAGCAGAATCCGGGCGGATTTTATGCCGATTTTGTGCTTTGATTTTGGCATGTTATCTATTATGTGAATATTCTTTGATATTATTGGATAGATTTATCTTAATTGATTGACCTTTTATAAATTGTCAATTATCCTTTTCTAATTACTTTCCTTGTGTACATGATTCTTACCCAAAAGGAAATGATTTTATTTTCTTCGATTTCCTTCCTTAGCTTAAAATTATCCACAAAAAATCGGGGGATATGATTTATTCTTGATAGCTATAAGAAGAGAAGTCAACCACTTAAAGAAATCATCCAGAAAAACTCCATTGAGCTATATTGTTCTTCAAGAAATCTATTGTTTGATAATTCTTATTCTTCGGGAGAAGAAGGTGAAAGATCTACGGTGTGGATCGACTCAACCGTTCAAGGGATTTGAAGTTGGAGGGATTCCAACAAGGTTGAGGTTTTGGAAGATTCGATCAGAGTATTAGTTTTATACGAGTGTTGGTGAATTGATAAAGAGGGAGTCTTTATGTTTTTCGTAAATCCGGTCGTATTTGTAATAAGCATTGCTTTTCTAATATTGAATTGTTTCTCCTCTGGGCGTGGCCTTGTGCATTAAGATTGAGGAATCTAAGCACATTAAAAATATTTATATTTCCACTGTGTGAGTGTGTCGTATGTTTCAGTGTTACAACATTAATATACAACACTGTTTGAATCCGAACATCCAGGGTTTTGTACTGATATATTGATTAATAGGGCAACATATTTTATCAATTGGCATCAAGAGCCTAACACTAATTCTTATTAGTGAGATCATTTTGTATTTGTTGCTAACATGTCTTATGTTTATGAAGAAAGTTCGGTTTCACGCCCTCAATTCCTTGACAATCAAAAGAACAGGAGAAGCAAATCCTCAAATAAAAGCAAAAGGATTCAGTGCAGAGAATGTGGTGGCTTTGGACATATCCCGGTTGAATGTGCAAATACTCGAAAGAAGAATGGGAAATCATTCACCACCTCATGGAGTAACGAAGAAACAGATGATAAAGAAGAAGAAAATGTGAGCAATCATGTTGACAAAGAGGTTGGTTGTAATGAAACGCACCTCAGTGCTATTTCTGGTGTTACAACACCAAGCATGTATGACACTAACTTTCTTTTTGTTGAAAGATATCTAAACTCTGTGATTCTGCAGAGGAAAATAACTCAAGTGATGAATACTCGAGGATGATGATTAAAGTTGATGAAGAATCAAGGAATGGAGAACTAAGGAGAGTTTACCAAAAGATGTTCAAAAAATGCTTGGTTGTCTTGAAGACAAATGAGAACCTGGAAAAGAAAGTGGTGTGTCTTACTGCTGAAAGAGACTCACTCAAAGGTGAAGTCATAAAATTTGAAAGGATAGCAACAGAAAGAAAGGAAGAATTAACCAAGGTGAAGAAAGATCTAAGCGAGATGATGGCCTTTGTTAAGAAACTAAACACTGGAAAGGGGAGATTGGATGGAATTCTATCTCAAGAAAAGATCCATCAAGATCGTGCAGGTATTGGTTTTGGTTCTAATTCTAACAAAAACTTTGCTAAAAAGGATAAAAATTCTAAAAATGCTTTTGTTAAAGAATGAACTTCATCTAATCATGTTGGAAAAAGATATGGATTTGTTCCTATTTGTCACTATTGCAATCGTCCTGGCCATATAAGACCTAAGTGTTATCGTCTTCAGAAACACTATAGGCAAGACAGAGTGCAATCTCATGTGTTCAAACATCACCAAAGAAACACTCCTTGTTTTAAAGTTGATTTATCCAACAAACCCAAGAAAATCTGGGTTAGGAAAAATGAGTTTTCTTGTAATGTTGCTCACACATCTTTAAAAGCTAATGTGACTGAATCATGGTATTTTGACAGTGGGTGTTCTCATCATATGACTAGAGAATTGGAAAATCTCATTGATTTTAAAAAATATGAAAACGATTTGGTCACTTTTGGTGATGGTGTTAAAGGAAAGATTTTGGGAAAAGAAACGTTAAATGTCGTAGGACTTTCCATTTAAAAAATGTCCTGTATGTTGAAGGCTTGAAAGCTAATCTTATTAGCATTAGCCAGTTGTGTGATGATGACTTATATGTCAAATTTGATAAGAATTTTTGTAATGTCTTTGATAATTCTGACAATTGTATTCGAAGGAAATAGGTCCTCCGCTAATCGTTATTTGTTGCGGGGAAGAGCTCGGTGTTACAACACCAAGTGTCATAACACTAACTTGAGTGGGTTTAGTGATGTTAATTTGACAGGTGATATCGATGATCGAAAGAGTACTCCTGGAGGATGTGTCTACCTTGGTAACAATTTAGTTTCATTGTACAGAAAGGAACAACGTTGTGTATCCCTATCCACTATTGAGTCTGAATATACAGCCTTAGGGAGCTTTTGTTCTCAAATGTTGTGGATGATACAAGTGTTGACTGACTATGGGGTTGAAGAGAAAACTCTCACTCCTTACTATGATAATTCAAGTGCCATAAACATTTTTAAAAACCCAGTGCAACACTCCAGAACTAAACACATCGATATTCGACACCATTTTATTAGAGACTTGGTTGAGAATAAGATTGTTACCATTGATTTTGTTACCACTGAGAATCAAATTGCTGATATTTTCACCAAAGCCCTAGACTTTCAAATGTTTAATTACCTAAAACAGTCTCTGGGTGTCTCTTCTTTATGACCAGTGTGGGTTTCAGTGTTGCAACACCATATGCATCATTTCTTTTTCTTGATGTGTTGCAACCTCTTGTTGATCTTAATTCTTTTGCATTAGTCATTTTGTATTTTTTTAAGATCATTTCATTGGCTTATCTCTGTTTTATTATTGTAACTCGATTGAGTACTCCTTTGATGAAACCCTTGCCTAAAAACAATTGTGGATCAAATTGCAAACAGAATGATTTTTTCCATGTGAAAGATGTATTTATTTTTTGGGCCTTTGACGAAAAAAGCTGCCTATACATTGTGTGTGAAAGCTATTCAGTTGTGAACTATTCTCTGTTCTTTTATATGCTTGAATCATCTTATGATCTTGTGAGAAAGAGCTACCCGTGTTTTGGAGCGAAAGCTATCGACTGGCTAATTGTTTCACTGCTGATTTCTTTCACTCAAAATATTTTTTAAATGGGAAAAGGATTTTGATCCATTAACTTTGTATGGCGATGTTCTTGAAAAAGGTGGTACAAACACTGGGTTACAGCACCAAAACGCCTGAGGCCTTTTTATTCCTGTCAGAAATAAACTCATCATTTTAGACATCCCTCAGGATCATTTTTGGGCTTGTGGAAAATATTTTCTCTCTTGATTTGTTGTGGTGTATTATTTTTGAAAATAATTTTTTCCTTAAATTTGTCTCTAATAAATCGTATTTTTCATCTGTGCTTCTTCTAGATTAATTGCACACCTTGAATTATAGGACTTTTCCAAAAATATTTGAATTTCATATTTGCAGTTGTGAAATTTTCTTGGAAACTACCATGTTAGCCGCCAATTGTATCTCTCCAGTTGGAAGTATACATTTTCTTGAAGGAGATTGTTTTGACCAAAAAATAGCCAAAGTTTGGTTGGCTTCATTCGTCTTTTTTTTGGTAAAAAAGGGGGAGAGAGGAGACTCAAGTGAGGTGAGACCCAAGTAAGGGGGAGCAAACTGAGTCAAATGAGATGAGACCCATTTGAGGGGGAGTCCAAAAAGTCCAGTGATAAGGAAGAAGATGATGTTGATGCTTCTGAAGGGGAGTTTGAGTATGAAGATGAAGATGATATTGATGCTGACTCTGAGGGGGAGTCAAAGGAATATAGTGGTTCTGATGAAGACCATTGCATGCTTGTGTTTATATTGTTCTAGTACGAATGATAAACTAGTTCTATTGGACAATGTGTTGGATGAATTTGAACTATGTACGCATGCTTTTTGAACTGTGCTAACTTGCAGGATTTGATCTTAAGTGTTGCATCATTAGATGTTTTATTATGATATAATCATGTAATGTATGTTTTGACCAAAAGTGCCAAAGGGGGAGATTGTTAATGTTTGCATATTTGGCAAATTTGGTCTTTGTGCACAGTGCTTGATTTGGTGTTGTAACTCTGGCGATGCAACATTGGTAGCACAGAATCTGGGCGGATTTTATGCCAGATTTTGTGCTTTGATTTTTGGCATGTTATCTATTATGTGAATATTGCTGATATTATTGGATAGATTTATCTTAATTGATTCAGCCTTTTATAAATTGTCAATTATCATTTTCTAATCACTTTCCTTGTGTACATGATTCTTACCCACAAGGAAATGATTTTATTTTGCTGATTTCCTTCCTTAGCTTAAAATCATCCACAAGAAATCAGGGATATGATTTATTCTTGATAGCTATAAGAAGAGAAGTCAACCACTTGAAGAAATCATCCAGAAAAACTCCATTGAGCTATATTGTTCTTCAAGAAATCTATTGTTTGATAATTCTTATTCTTCGGGAGAAGAAGGTGAAAGATCTACGGTGTGGATCGACTCAACCGTTCAAGGGATTTGAAGTTGGAGGGATTCCAACAAGGTTGAGGTTTTGGAAGATTCGATCAGAGTATTAGTTTTATACGAGTGTTGGTGAATTGATAAAGAGGGAGTCTTTATGCTTTTCGTAAATCTGGTCGTATTTGTAATAAGTATTGCTTTTCTAATATTGAATTGTTTCTTCTCTGGGCGTGGCCTCGTGCATTAAGATTGAGGAATCTAAGCACGTTAAAAATTCTTGTGTTATTTATATTTCCGCTGTGTGAGTGTGTCGTATATTTCAGTGTTACAACATTAATATACAATACTGTTTGAATCCGAACATCCAGGGTTTTGTACTGATATATTGATTAATAGGGAAACATATTTTATCACCGTGTATTTTTATTTATTATGCTTATTTTGCATGCAGATTTCTTGACCAAAGATTACAATTATGATCAGAAATTCTCCCTCTCAATTCCAAGCAACTGGAATGGTATTATAATATCTTGTTGTCATTTGCTTATCTTAATCTACTGGACCGTCAAAGCAATTTAATTTAACATGAATCTTTCCATCATCGTTTACATTCTTTGTGATCTCATCGGAAATAAGAAAAGTCATATATTTTCCAATTTTGTGCGTTGGATTCATAATAGTTGGTTCATGTGCAGGTTGGAAAGTGCTATTGTTGGGTATCTATCTGCCTCTAAAGATTGATACACGAAGTACCAAAACAAATACAGACTCAATAAGAAGCCTATTATACAAGTTTATACTCTAGACTCAAAGTATACAAAAATTACAATGAATCAAAGAATACAACAAAATGGGCGAAAGTTACAAAAGAATAAAAACAACTGTAAAGGGATAAAACCCTAAGATCCGAATATTAAAAGATTCGGCTCAGGGACTGGAATCCCTACACAAGAGTCACCACGAATCACCCAAAGAACCAAGGCAAATCACCCAAGAACAGCCTTGCCACACAAAGAACCTCCGAACAAGCCCTCGAAAGTGTTTCACTCAGAAAACCCTAGAAAATACCCCAGATACCCAACAAACCCTAACACTCACTCAGAAGTAGGATTGTACACCGAGTAAATGGTGGACACACACTCGTATCACACGATCGTATCCTGCCCATGGAAACACACAAAGATCCGGTGAGCATCCGGATATTTCTAGAGAGAGAAAGGAACGAGAGCACAAATCACAGCGAGAGAGATATCAGAGATGAGAGAGAAAGAAAAGCCTCAGAATGAATTAGGGTTTCGTGTATAAGACCTTTTATAGGGCAAACGAACGACTCAGATTGATCCAATCCGAGTAGGAGACCCGAATGAACAATCTAGAAACGGGCTCGGGCTTGGGCTGCTGGACTTGGGTTTGATTATTAAGTAATGGGCCAACTCAACCAATGGGCCAATTACAACAATCTCCACCTTTGGCTCATTGTAATTCAATTAGACAATTTAAAAGGGAATTCAGTCATCATCATTGCCGATTGCCTTCCCAAAGACTTAAGCTAAGAAGGTCTTATGTTCAAAGAAACACTAAAGCTAATCAGAATCGAGAAAGGATCTCAACAAGCACACAGCAAGTCAAGTTCCCCCATTGAATTAATACAAGCACACAGCAATTATTAACTCAACAGTTTTGGATTCAACAGAAACACACAGTAACTGTTAAATCCAACAAAAAAGGTTAACTAACCGGGAAATCAATCACCAGTGTCAAAATTCAGAATTTTCAAACAAGTTTTGAACTTTGATAAGAGTAGGACACTTAGTACCCATATCGGGGTTGTATTCAGATGCCACTTTTTCATGATGAGACAAGCCCTTTAGAAACAATATCCCTTATAAAATGAAATCTAACATCTATATGTTTTGTTCTGTCATGAAAAATTGGATTCTTAAAAAGCTGAATACCAGATTGAGAGTCAGAAAATACAACAACATTTTGTTTTAGAAAACCAATTTCAGAAACAAGTCCTTTTAACCATAAGGCTTCTTTTAAAGCCTCAGTAACAGCAACATATTCTGACTCTGTTGTAGAAAGGGCCACAATATGTTGCAGTTGGGATTTCCAACTTATACAGAACCACACAAAGTAAAAACATAAGAAGTTGTTGATTTTTCATTATCTTTATCATTTGCATAGTTGGAATCCACATATCCTTTTAAAACAACACCATTTTCACACTTAGAAAATTTAAGGCAATAATCAGTTGAATGTCTAAGATATCTCAATAACCACTTCAAAGCATTCCAATGCACCAAACCAGGATTAGACATAAATCTACTAAAGCAAGCAAGAAATGAAGATAGCAATGTCAGGTCAAGATCGACCATTAAGTACATAACAGATCCAATGGCATTAGCATAGGGAATGTTTTGCATAGAAGATATTTCAAGATCAGTTTTAGGGGACTGATCCCTACTTAACACAAAGTGAGCAGCAAGAGGGACATTCACAGATTTTGCATTGCTCATAGAGAATTTTTGTAAAATTTTCTCAACATATGAAGATTGATGAAGATAGAGCACGAGTTATTTCTATCCCTATCAATATTCATTCCAAGTATTTTCTTAGCATTACCTAAGAATTTTATGTCAAATTTAGCACTTAAGCGCAGTTTTTAACATGATCAATAGCCTTAATGCATGGTCCAAATCAAAAGCATATCATCCACATATATCGGAAGAAAACAGGAGACATAGCATCAAGTTTGAAATACGAGGCAATGGTCAAATTTGCTTCTACGGAATTTCAAATCAAGCATGCACTCGATCAAATTTTTATTCACTTTGTCTAGGTGATTGGTTTAAACCATACAAAGACTTTTCAACGAGACATACATGGTTAGGTTTGGATTTTTCTTCAAAACCTCAGGTTGTTTCATAAAAATTTGCTCCTCCAAATCCCCATGTAAAAAAGTTGTTTTAACATCAAGTTGCTTTAGTTCCCGTCAAACCGAGCCACTAAAGCTAGCATAATTCTCATAGTTACAAACTTCACAACAGTGCAAAAATCTCGGTGTAATCAATGCCTTTCTCGAGTAAAACCTTTTGCAACTAATCTAGCTTTGTATCTAACACCTTCATTCTCTTGTTTGATTTTAAACAACCATTTACACTCAACAATGGAGGAATTTACAGGTTTTGGGACAAGTTCCCAGGTGTTATTCACATACAAAGAAGTCATTTCATCTTGCAGACCATTTCCACAGAATTCACAAAGCATCAATATAGGTTTTAGGCTCGGAATTTTCAATTGATTCAAACACGAGAACACATAAGAAGTTAAGTGAAAATCAGCAAACTTATTAGGGATTCTAATGTTCATACGGTTCTATCTCTTGTTAACACATAATCATTCAAGTTATCATTATCGGCATGCTCATGATTCAATTCAGTGTCAACGAGGGGAAATTCATCATGCTCATTATCATTCAATTCAACATTATCATTCTCAATATCATTGTGCACATCATTAGCATTCACAGGATCATGCTCAAAGATCAATCATATCGAGTTATCATTCACAAAGATAGAAGGCACATTAGAAAGCTCCACCTTATTAAGAGTAGTGGGGTTTTGGTTTTGAAGCGATTTTAGAAACATCAAGCGGGGAAACTCATTATCATTAAAAACCACATCCCCGCTAATCAAAGACTTTAAAACCATTTTGATTTAGACCACAATTTGTACTTTAACCCCATCAGGGTATCCCAAAAAAACACATTTTAAAGATCTTGGATCAAGTTTGTCAACCTTTTGGTGGAAAAAGGCTGAAACGACCAAAAATTTTTAAATTTGAAAAGTCCACGGGTTTACTGACCAAACTTGTTCGGGGTATTTCCCTTTCAAAGGTACTGAGATGGTGATCTATTAATCACATAAGCGGTTGTATGAACAATTTTTCTTCACCTTGAACTTTTTGGAAAGTCCGGATATACTTAACATACTTCTCACCCTTTCCAAAAGAGTTCTATTCATCCTCTCAGCAACACCATTTTGCTGAGGAGTGTAAGGCACAGACTTGTGTCTTACAATGCCTGAATCAACACAAAGTTGATCAATGAGTTGGTTGCAAAATTCCAACCCATTGTCAGTTCTCAAATACTTAATTTTCTTTCGATCGATTTTCTATCAAGATTTTCCAATTTTGAAGTTTTTCAAAAACATCGACTTATTTTTCATAAGAAATACAAACACTTTTCTTGAAAAGTCATCAATCATGAGATAGAAAATACATGTTCCCACCATGTGTAAGAACACTAGCAGGACCCCAAACATCAGCATGTAAGTATTCAAGAATGTCAGTGCATGAAGATTGTTTAGGATAAGATGAAGTAGGGAAACTAACTCTTTGTTGTTTACCATAAATGCATGAGTCACAGAAGGGAACACAAGTAAGTTTATCATTTCCAAAACATCCTTCTTTATGCAACAATTCAAGACCTTTAGAACTTATATGACCAAGCCTTTTATGCCGTAGAGTTCGGTTTTATCAATCACGAGTTCACGGTGGTCATAGAGTTCACATTGTTCACGAGAATTTAGCATGCAAGAGACAAACTCAAAGATTACAAACATACGAGTTCCTTTTCTTTTCGGCTTTTGCAATAATAAGGGAACCTTTCATGATTTTCATCAAACCCTTACCCCATCTTCCTCATAACCATCATGCTCAAGCATAGACAGAGATCAAGTTGTTAGACGGATCATGAACATGCCTTACATCATTTAGAGTCAAAACAAAACCAGAATCAAGTTTCAAGCACACAAAGAGTACCAACACCAATCACTTGACATTTCTTATCATTTGCCATAGAAACATATCCATTTTGCACAAAAGCATATGAGGCAAATAAGTGTTTAAAAGGTGTCATGTGAAATGTGCAAGAGAATCAATAAGCAATCATTTTCCTTGAAAGAATTTGAAGGCACAAAGATTCACGTAATCATGCACTTCATGCACCATAAACACATCACCCATGTGATCATTACCGATTGTCAAGTTCAAGAATCATTGGTTTGGTTCTTGTTATTCGATTATTGTTTTGATTATTGTTCAGTTATTCTGGGTTTAGTACATTCCTTTATGTAATGGCCATGTTCTCCACAGATTATAACACTTTCTATTGTTTTTAGGTCAGAATCGGTCCTCCCTCCGCTTTTACTCCTCTTTCTACTAGAGTTTCGTTGTTGTTATTCCCATTCCTCCTATTCGAGGTCTACCCCGACATGCATAACCTTCCCCGACCTTGTTCATTCCCCTTGGATATTTTCAGATCTAATTCCTTACTCTTAAGGCCATTAATCACAAAAGATATCAAGGGTAATAGAGTCTCTACCATACTTAATGGCGATTTCACATCAAAGATAAGAATTAGGGATGGCATTTAGCAAAACAATAGGAGTATAATCATCAATGTTTTTATCACCAGTAAGTTTGATATCTTGTATCAATTTTGTGAAAACATCCAAGTTCTCATCCATATCCTTAGTCAAGTCAAGTTTGAATCTAAAAAACTTTTCAAGTAGAAAGTGTTTTGAGGGTAGAGAAGTTTCGGTGTAAAGTTCTTGCAATTTTTCCCAAAGGGCTTTAAGAAGTTAACTTGCCCACTTTTCTCAAAACAAAGATCGACATGATTAAGGATAATGGATGAGTAAGCAAATTCATCAAGTTGATTTTATTTCATTGAGATCTTTATCGTGAGTATATTTGATCAATTGCTTTAAAACATTTTCGATGAATTAAAAGCCCCTTCATCTTTTGTTGCCAAATAGAAAAATCACTTTTCCCATTAAAGGGTTCCAAATGATAACCGGATGCACCGGCCATATTCACAGATAAAGCCACGAGAGGGTATCACAAGAATATAGCACAAAGCGGTATCGGCTATCAAATATCGCTGAAACAAGCAGATAAGTGGATCACACATGACTCCAATGACAAAGGAAAAATAAGGGGCAAATAATGGACCACACAGAGTCCAAAGATCGATCAAGATAAGCAAGAAAAGGCACACAGGACCACACAGAGTCCAATAGAACCAAGATCAACAGAAAGTAAAGCTAGGTGGATTCCCTTCGCACCTCAGGATTCCACTGCACTCAAGGCACAGGGTCAAGAGGCTAATGCTCAGGGTTTCCCTAAACTAAGTACTAACTGAAAGTAAATAAGAGAGAAGAAGGTAAAGAGAATCTTACAACCAGGAGCATGTCCTGGGTTCTCACCACAACCAAAATTCACCAGGGAGCCAACAGATCACCAAGAAGCTCAAGAACCAGAAGCACCAACCCACCACGAGGCAGATAAGTTCTCTGATACCACTGTTGGGTATCTATCTGCCTCTAAAGATTGATACACGAAGTACCAAAACAAATACAGACTCAATAAGAAGCCTATTATACAAGTTTATACTCTAGACTCAAAGTATACAAAAATTACAACTGAATCAAAGAATACAACAAAATGAAACTGAAAGTTACAAAAGAATAAAAACAACTGTAAAGGGATAAAACCCTAAGATCCGAATATTAAAAGATTCGGCTCAGGGACTGGAATCCCTACACAAGAGTCACCACGAATCACCCAGAGAACCAAGGCAAATCACCCAAGAACAGCCTTGCCACACAAAGAACCTCCGAACAAGCCCTCGAAAGTGTTTCACTCAGAAAACCCTAGAAAATACCCCAGATACCCAGCAAACCCTAACACTCACTCAGAAGTAGGATTGTACACCGAGTAAATGGTGGACACACACTCGTATCACACAGATCTGTATCCCAGCCCACGGAAACACACAAAGATCCAGTGAGCATCTGGATATTTCTAGAGAGAGAAAGGAACGAGAGCACAAATCACAGCGAGAGAGATATCAGAGATGAGAGAGAAAGAAAAGCCTCAGAATGAATTAGGGTTTCGTGTATAAGACCTTTTATAGGGCAAAACGACTCCATGTTGATTGATCCAATCCGAGTAGGAGACCCGAATGAACAATCTAGAAACGGGCTCGGGCTTGGGCTGCTGGACTTGGGTTTGATTATTAAGTAATGGGCCAACTCAACCAATGGGCCAATTACAACAATCTCCACCTTTGGCTCATTGTAATTCAATTAGACAATTTAAAAGGGAATTCCAGTCATCATCATTGCCGATTGCCTTCCCAGCACTTAAGCTAAGAAGGTCTTATGTTACAATGAAAGACTAAAGCTAATCAGAATCGAGAAAGGATCTCAACAAGCACACAAAGAAGTCAAGTTCCCCATTGAATTAATACAAGCACACAGCAATTATTAACTCAACAGTTTTGGATTCAACAGAAACACACAGTAACTGTTAAATCCAACAAAAAGGGTAACTAACCGGGAAATCAATCACCAGTGTCAAAATTCAGAATTTTCAAACAAGTTTTGAACTTTGATAAGAGTAGACACTTAGTACCCATATCAAGCAGGTTGTATTCGGATGCCACTTTTTCAAGACAGACAAGCCCTTTAGAAACAATATCCCTTATAAAATGAAATCTAACATCTATATGTTTTGTTTGTCATGAAAAATGGATTCTTACAAAGTCAATACCGATTGAGAGTCGAAAATACAACAACATTTTGTTTTAGAAAACCAATTTTAAACAAGTCCTTTTAACCATAAGGCTTCTTTTAAAGCCTCGAAGAATAAAGAACATATTCGACTCTGTTGTAGAAAGGGCCACAATATGTTGCGGTTGGGATTTCCAACTTATACAGGAACCACACAAAGTAAAAACATAAGAAGTTGTTGATTTTCTGTTATCTTTATCATTTGCATAGTTGGAATCCACATATCCTTTTAAAACAACACCATTTTCACACTTAGAAAATTAAAGGCAATAATCAGTTGAATGTCTAAGATATCTCAATAACCACTTCAAAGCATTCCAATGCACCAAACCAGGATTAGACATAAATCTACTAATGCAAGAAACAAAGATAGGCAATGTCGTGTCTAGATCGACCATTAAGTACATAATGATCCAATGGCATTAGCATAGGGAATGTTTTGCATAGAAGATATTTCAAGATCAGTTTTAGGGGACTGATCCCTACTTAACACAAAGTGAGCAGCAAGAGGGACATTCACAGATTTTGCATTGCTCATAGAGAATTTTTGTAAAATTTTCTCAACATATGAAGATTGATGAAGATAGAGCACAGAGTTATTTCTATCCCTATCAATATTCATTCCAAGTATTTTCTTAGCATTACCTAAGAATTTTATGTCAAATTTAGCACTTAAGCAGTTTTTAACATGATCAATAGCCTTAATGCATGGTCCAAAAGCATATCATCCACATATATCGAAGAAAACAGGAGACATAAAGATCAAGTTTGAAATACAGGCAATGGTCAAATTTGCTTTCTACATTTCAAATCAAGCATGCCGATCAAATTTTTTATTCCACTGTCTGCAGGTGATTGGTTTAAACCATACAAAGACTTTTTCAACAGACATACATGGTTAGGTTTGGATTTGTCTTCAAAACCCTCAGGTTGTTTCATAAAAATTTGCTCCTCCAAATCCCCATGTAAAAAAGTTGTTTTAACATCAAGTTGCTTTAGTTCCCAGTCAAACTGAGCCACTAAAGCTAGCATAATTCTCACAGTTACAAACTTCACAACAGGTGCAAAAATCTCAGTGTAATCAATGCCTTCTTTCTGAGTAAAACCTTTTGCAACTAATCTAGCTTTGTATCTAACACCTTCATTCTCTTGTTTGATTTTAAACAACCATTTACACTCAACAATGGAGGAATTTACAGGTTTTGGGACAAGTTCCCAGGTGTTATTCACATACAAAGAAGTCATTTCATCTTGCAGCCATTTCACAGAATTCACAGCATCAATATAGGTTTTAGGCTCAGAATTTTCAATTGATTCAAACACAGAGAACACATAAGAAGTTAAGTGAAAATCAGCAAACTTATTAGGGATTCTAATGTTCCTTCTGGTTCTATCTCTTGTTAACACATAATCATTCAAGTTATCATTATCAGCATGCTCATGATTCAATTCAGTGTCAACGAGGGGAAATTCATCATGCTCATTATCATTCAATTCAACATTATCATTCTCAATATCATTGTGCACATCATTAGCATTCACATGATCATGCTCAGCATCAATCATATCAGAGTTATCATTCACAAAGATAGAAGGCACATTAGAAAGCTCCACCTTATTACGAGTAGTGGGGTTTTGGTTTTCGAAGCGTTTTAGAAACATCAAGGCAGGGAAACTCATTATCATTAAAAACCACATCCCCGCTAATCAAAGACTTTAAAACCATTTTGATTTAGACCACAACTGTACCACTTTAACCCCATCGGGGTATCCCAAAAAACACATTTTAAAGATCTTGGATCAAGTTTGTCAACCTTTTGGTGGAAAAGGCTGAAACGACCAAAAATTTTTAAATTTGAAAAGTCCACAGTTTACTGGATCAAACTTGTTCGGGGTATTTCCTTTCAAAGGTACTGAGATGGTGATCTATTAATCACATAAGCGGTTGTATGAACACTTCACCCTTTAACTTTTTGGAAAGTCCGGATATACTTAACATACTTCTCACCCTTTCCAAAAGAGTTCTATTCATCCTCTCAAAGAACACCATTTTCTCGAGGAGTGTAAGGCACGAGACTTGTGTCTTACAATGCCCGAATCAACACAAAGTTGATCAATGAGTTGGTTGCAAAATTCCAACCCATTGTCGGTTCTCAAATACTTAATTTTCTTTCCATCGATTTTCTATCAAGATTTTCCAATTTTGAAGTTTTTCAAAAACATCGACTTATTTTTCATAAGAAATACAAACACTTTTCTTGAAAAGTCATCAATCACGAGATAGAAAATACTGTTCCCACCATGTGTAAGAACACTAGCGAGGACCCCAAACATCAAAGCATGTAAGTATTCAAGAATGTCGGTGCATGAAGATTGTTTAGGATAAGATGAAGTAGGAAACTAACTCTTTGTTGTTTACCATAAATGCATGAGTCACGAAGGGAACACAAGTAAGTTTATCATTTCCAAAACATCCTTCTTTATGCAACAATTCAAGACCTTTAGAACTTATATGACCAAGCCTTTTATGCCGAGTTCGTTTTATCAATCACGAGTTCACAAAGTGGTCATAGAGTTCACATTGTTCACAGAATTTAGCATGCAAGAGACAGACTCAAAGATTACAAACATACAGTTCCTTTTCTTTTCAGCTTTTGCAATAATAGGGAACCTTTCATGATTTTCATCAAACCCTTACCCCATCTTCCCTCATAACCATCATGCTCAAGCATAAGACAGAGATCAAGTTGTTAGACGGATCATGAACATGCCTTACATCATTTAGAGTCAAAACAAAACCAGAATCAAGTTTCAAGCACACAAGACCAACACCAATCACTTGACATTTCTTATCATTTGCCATAGAAACATATCCATTTTTGCATGAAGCATATGAGGCAAATAAGTGTTTAAAAGGTGTCATGTGAAATGTGCAAGCGAGTAATCAATAAGCCAATCATTTTCCTTTGAAAGAATTTGAAGGCACAAAGATTCACGTAATCATGCACTTCATGCACCATAAACACATCACCCATGTGATCATTACCGATTGTCAAGTTCACGAATCATTGGTTTGGTTCTTGTTATTTCGATTATTGTTTTGATTATTGTTCTGGTTATTCTGGGTTTAGTACATTCCTTTATGTAATGGCCATGTTCTCCATTATAACACTTTCTATTGTTTTTAGGTCTAGAACTGGTCCTCCCTCCGCTTTTACTCCTCTTTCTACTAGAGTTTCGTTGTTGTTATTCCCATTCCTCCTATTCTCGAGGTCTACCCCGACATGCATAACCTTCCCGACCTCTGTTCATTCCCCTTGGATATTTTCAGATCTAATTCCTTACTCTTAAGGCCATTAATCACAAGATCAAGGGTAATAGAGTCTCTACCATACTTAATGGCGATTTCACATCAAAGATAAGAATTAGGGATGGCATTTAGCAAAACAATAGGAGTATAATCATCAATGTTTTTATCACATAAGTTTGATATCTTGTATCAATTTTGTGAAAACATCCAAGTTCTCATCCATATCCTTAGTCAAGTCAAGTTTGAATCTAAAAAACTTTTCAAGTAGAAAGTGTTTTGAGGGTAGAGAAGTTTCATGTAAAGTTCTTGCAATTTTTCCCAAAGGGCTTTGGCGAAGTTAACTTGCCCACTTTTCTCAAAACAAAGATCGACAGATTAAGGATAATGGATGAGTAAGCAAATTCATCAAGTTGATTTTATTTAGAAGATCTTTATCGAGTATATTTGATCAATTGCTTTAAAACATTTCGATGAATTAAAAGCCCCTTCATCTTTTGTTGCCAAATAGAAAAATCACTTTTCCCATTAAAGGGTTCCAAATGATAACGGATGCACCACCCATATTCACGATAAAGCCACAGAGGGTATCACAAGAATATAGCACAAAGCGGTATCACGGCTATCAAATATCACTGCGAAGCAAATGATAAGTGGACCACACAGACTCAATGACAAATGAGAAAAATAAGGGGCAAATAATGGACCACACAGAGTCCAAGATCGATCAAGATAAGCAAGAAAAGGCACACAGACACGAGTCCAATAGAACCAAGATCAACAGAAAGTAAAGCTAGGTGGATTCCCTTCGCACCTCAGATTCCACCGCACTCAAGGCACAGGGTCAAGAGGCTAATGCTCGGGGTTTCCTAAACTAAGTACTAATCGAAAGTAAATAAGAGAGAAGAAGGTAAAGAGAATCTTACAACCAGGAGCATGTCCTGGGTTCTCACCACAACCAAAATTCACCAGGGAGCCAACAGATCACCAAGAAGCTCAAGAACCAGAAGCACCAACCCACCACGAGGCGGATAAGTTCTCCGATACCACCGTTGGGTATCTATCTCGCCTCTAAAGATTGATACACGAAGTACCAAAACAAATTCGACTCAATAAGAAGCCTATTATACAAGTTTATACTCTAGACTCAAAGTATACAAAAATTACAATCGAATCAAAGAATACAACAATGAAATCGAAAGTTACAAAAGAATAAAAACAACTGTAAAGGGATAAAACCCTAAGATCCGAATATTAAAAGATTCGGCTCAGGGACTGGAATCCCTACACAAGAGTCACCACGAATCACCCAGAGAACCAAGGCAAATCACCCAAGAACCGCCTTGCCACACAAAGAACCTCCGAACAAGCCCTCGAAAGTGTTTCACTCAGAAAACCCTAAAAATACCCCAGATACCCAGAAACCCTAACACTCACTCAGAAGTAGGATTGTACACCGAGTAAATGGTGGGCACACACTCGTATCACACAGATCTGTATCCCAGCCCACGGAAACACACAAAGATCCAGTGAGAATCTGGATATTTCTAGAGAGAGAAAGGAACGAGAGCACAAATCACAGCGAGAGATATATCAGAGATGAGAGAGAAAGAAAAGCCTCAGAATGAATGAATTAGGGTTTCGGGTATAAGACCTTTTATAGGGCAAACGAACGACTCAGATTGATCCAATCAAGATGAACGTCTGAGATCAAACATGAAGGATCCGCGGATGATAAGTCCGGATCCCGCGATCCGAGTAGGAGACCCGGATGAAAAATCTAGAAACGGGCTCGGGCTTGGGCGGCTCAATTGGGCTGCTGGACTTGGGTTTGATTATTAAGTAATGGGCCAACTCAACCAATGGGCCAATTACAACAGCTATATTCACAGGCTTGTAATTATTTATTTATTTAAAACATTCATTAGTGGTATTTCGAGTAGACGAGGATATTGATTTTGATTTTTGCAAGATCACATTAAAATATATTAGCATGTTTTGGTTCTCAGTGATTGACGTATTATTTGCACAATTTTATTTTGTGGTACTCAATCATGCATGTTTTTGGCTTCATCTTGGATTGTCTGGTTTGAAAAGAAATTTACATGATATGATTGATGATTTTATCTTATGCTTATACAAGTATTTGTTTTCTAGAAATCTTTGCTTTTTTTAATTTTTCAGGAGATGAGATGACAAGGGTCATCTGGAAATTTATTAAAGACAAGGTAGTATATAAACTTTTCAGCTTGATCTTCTTTATTTGTTTGACCATTTTTGTCCCAATTAAGCCTAAATGCTCTAGAGTACGAGTGCATAATCCATTTTTTTCATTGATTGCAGTTGATTTTCCCTTTCTTAGAGTTGGATATAAAGTACTTTGACCTCGACCTTCCTCATCGGGATGCCACAGACGATAAAGTTATTGTTTAGAGTGCTGAAGCTACTCTCAAGTAAATGGATCGATCTATTATGTTGCAGTATGATCTATGCCTTTTTCACTTGAAATTAAAAGCTCTACCAATAGTTTATTTGCCATTATACAGCTTATTATATCTTCTTTCAAACTATTTACAGACTGCCTGCAAAGGTTAAGGCTTGAAATACTTATTTGGTGACGATTGGAATTATGGAATGTACAAGGAATACAGCATATAAAAACTGGATTTACATGTAATGCACATGCTTCTGTATCTTTTTCTTCCAAGCTGCTCTAGCCTATTGTGTTGTGTCTCTAGTTGACCATCTTTTCGGGTAATTGATACCCAAGCATATGTTTACTAGATTGGAATTTTAATTGTTTATGTAGTTTGAAGAAGGAACTTCAGTTTGGAGTTTTTGATCTATGTTTCTACTAGAGGCAAGTTCCAATTATCTGTTGCTATATCTATATATGTTTCAGTGAAGTACTTAGTCTTTATTGCATTTTGTACTCGTGATGAGACTGAGCAACATCTTATGTCCACCAGGCGGAAGTTTATGTCCAGCTTTGTAAATTAAATTTTAACTTATACAACCTTTCTAAATCATGTGTAGAGGTTCGCGAGGATTTTAAACTAGTATGAGATTTTATCAAGTCATTTCTACCACGCAGACAAAGAGCCGTCTAACCTTTTTCAATATGAGTCGTCATCTGCACAATCAGTTGTTGCTGAAGCCTACTGTAACTCAGAAAGAACTAGTGTTAGTAAAAGTGAAACGCTAAGAGGCAGCATCCTGCATTGAGCATCATGGACGGATTCTTGATGCTTTATGAAGTAGTTCAATTTGGAAACTAAATCCCAAATGTATTCTTATCATTTCACTATGAATTTTACTTCCCAAGTTATTCTATTGTTGCGAAATTGACTAGTAGTATTTGGATTAAGTTGTATTCACAAATATTTGACAGTTGCAATGAATTTGAATTTGAATTTGGATTTCGATTATTTATTATGTTATATTAGGTGTCGGATTGTCACGAATATTTAGTATTTCTTAATTATTTCGGCAAAAAATTTACGGGAAAGAAAATTAGGCAGCAAAATGATTAACAATACATGTTTCCAGTTAAATTTGGACTTTGATACATTTTTTTGTCTTTTCTATTGATTATATAGACGAAATAGTTTGTTTAGGCCAACATTGCAAAAATCTGTTTTTGGAAATTGAGTGAATTATATGGAATTTGAAATCAATTTATACAATCAATTAACTAAAGAATCCATGTATAATTTTGGAAAGAGAACAAATTGTTGTCATCTTTTGAAAGAAAATACAAGTAATTCATGTAATTATTGTATTTTGCATATACTGTAAAAACAATTAGACAATTATGCCATCATAAGTGGAAACGATTATCCTTAATTAAGAATATGAATTACTATTAACAGGAAAATAGAGAAATTTGGTAGTCTGTGGATGGCCACCCCCAATAGTACCAAATTTAATAAATGCCTTGGACACGAAAATCAGAATAGTTTTAAAAAATATACATTATATGAATTGAAATGAACCTGTTAAAACAACATTGTTGAAAATGATTTTTATATTCTTGCCATAATCAGTCGAACCTAGTTTACTAATTTAATTGCGTAAATTACGTGTGGATCTCAATTCCATTTTATCTTATCATGTATATGAGAAAACAAAAACACTTAGGCGATCTCCAGCAATGTGAGTGTATAGCCTGAGGTCGGTGAAGTTAATAGTTAGTCATTTGAGTCTGCCAAGTAAGGTAATTGGTAGTATCGAGGAGGATACTATATTCTTGGCGAATTCAATGTTTTATCATTTACAGATCGAGGTACATGTATTTATATTAATGTATTTAGTCTATCAGATAAGTACAAATAAGTTGCAAACAACTAGATAATGAGATAAGCCCAGATGTATAACGATTGTATCAAATTATAATATCTCCTTGTCATAATAATTGGTAATTATTTACAAGAAATGCAAGGAAAGTATATACATCACTCTTATAAAGGCTCAAATATATACTACACTCTCGGCTGAGTTTCGATAGACCATATATATAATGATCTGTAGTAACGCTAATAAAGATCCAATGGCATTTGGGATCTGCAGAAATTGAAGAACTAAAAATAAATTAGTGTACAAAAATATAAAAATAGTATTATTTTCTATAACTTACTAAAAAAATCAGTTCTTTTAACTTACTCCCACAAGAAAATCAGATGTGAGCAATCCAAATATAAACCACATGCAACCGCTTACTGTCATGAAACATGACAGTGCAAGTGGCATAGGCTAACAAAGCTAACATGATCCCCTTCTCTCTCTAACTTTTTTTCTCCCCTTCTCTCTAACCCACTAAAAAAAAACCTTAGCACTTTTCTCGCTCCCTCTCCCATTACAGCCGCCCCCTCCCCTCTTCCCCCTCCTCCTCCCTCCTCCCCCTCCACCTCCCCTCCATGTTTTCTATTGGAGGGATACCAAATGGCGGTCCCTTGCAGGCGTATGAAGGTGGCGGAATTTTTGGTCCGGGCGAAAGCGGGTCGGAGCTTCACAGAGGTGTCTCGGAGCGGAGGAGAAGAGGATGGCTGCGACTTGATAGATTTGGGAAATGGAGAGGCAATATTTTGTTTTTTTCTCTAGTTTGTTAGTAAAGTTGTTGTTTTCTTATTTTGTTTGTGTTTTCTTTTCTCGGTTCATTTGCGAAACTCGTAGACGGATCAGTTTTTTCTGTTCTGAATTATGTAGTGGTTGCTCGTGCCCGATTTTAGTTTTTTTTTCGGTGTGTTCTGATCTCCTTTAAGAAGTGATGAAGTCTCTGGAGTGGTTAGTTTGGGGTGGGTAGTTTTTTAGTCCATGTGAATCAATTGGTTTTACCATTTTCCGGCTTGGCTCTTAGTTAGTCTTGTCGGCTCTTGCCCGTTGGCTACGATTGTAGTTGTAATTTTCGTTTTTGAGTTGTTATAATAAAAATTCTATCGTTCAAAAAAAAAAAAAAGTGGCATAGGCTCAATGTCACGCGTTTGAATAACATGAGACTGTGAGAAAAAGAAAAGGCGGGAATTTAAATGTAACTAAAATGTGTCTAAAGCAACATAATATATTTATGATACGTAAAAAATTATTTGTTCTCACCACAATGGTCAAAGGTGTTGCGAAGGTGAGAACGGTAAATATTACACAAATCCACCCAACTACCACTCCCAACCATTACTAACCATTACTAATTTCATTGGGCCTGGAATGGCAAGGAATGTATCAGCAAAAATAACCGCAAACAACTTTATACTAAGGCCCAAGAGTTTTGCTGCTAGAATCTGAAAAAGATGTTTGTAGAAATTAAATATATTGGATTAAAAGAACAGGTCCTACAAATTTATTATTAATGTATCTATATTACTTACGCGATGATGCCTGAGTGAGTAATAGATGACATGACAATGACAAGATTCGGTCTTAAACATCCATAATACAACCACAACATAGATGAGAAGAAAGTTGTTACGTAGGGTAAGAATTTGTATTGCTCAGTAGATCTGCCCCTACGAATCCTTATAAAACTTGGCCTATAGAAAAATGAAATTGATTATTAGTATACATAATTCAACTAATTATGTATTAATAATTATTGATTTATTTTTCTAATGTCCCGCTTATTTCTAAGGAAAGAACAGAAAATTGAAAATAGTATTTTTGTTATTATTGAAGTTATTTTGGTCCTTTAGGACATTTTCTTAGTTGGATGTGTGAGCCTGAATTATACAATAACAGGAAGTGGGCTCTCATAAACAATAAATTGGATGTGGGAGTAATGTTGGAATTGGTCTTTTGATAAATGGGGTGTTGACCCGATTTTGACCAATTAATTAAGTGGTTTCCATTTGTGAAAAATGGAATTAAATTATATGTAAAAATTCTACTAAGAGAGTAGATGAGAATGGCATTTGGAATTCTCAAACCGATTCGGGTGAATGAGAAATTAATGCAAGAAGTTAGCCACTTAATACAAATAAATGGTATGGAAAATGGAAAATGTGGGGGAGGAGAGATCTCCATCCCACATAGGAAAAAAGGAGATAAAGTTGACACTTTATTTATCCTAAGTTGGACAAATGGGTTTGGGCCTTGGGGGCACCCAAGTTTTTAAAGGGGAGAGGACCTACACGCTTGTGGGTTTGGTCAAAAGCACACACGCACGCGCGCGCCCGCCCGCCGGCCCGACCGGGTTGCGGGTCGGGGCGTGGGCCGTGGGCCTGGGCTTGGGCTTCAAGGTTTCCTTCAAACAGAAACCTTCACCAGAAAATTTACCCAACAAGTAATTCACTTGCTGGAATTGTGTCATTGGCTTGGTTCCAAAATGGCAATTAAAGGACCCATCATGATTAAACCTCTTTTCCAACATTTTTTCTTTGTGTTGATTTAAATCTAAACTCTATCTTTTAGTTGTTGAACTAATTTTGCTGCAATTTGGTTTTCTTAGATCGAAAGATAAATTGCAGCATATCAGAATTTGCAAATTTGTGCAAGCGGGTTTTATAGAATTGTAGTTTACTAAGTGCATTTTTAGGAGCACTTAGGAATAGAAGCCCATATATTAAATATAATTTTCAATATGGACAATTTTTAAAAGTGCTTATTGATCGGTATTGTTAAGAGCAAAGTATTTTAATGCACATCCAACCGAGTAAATGAAATTCCAAAGTCAAGAATTAATACTTTATATTGGAGAATTATATTGACTCACTCTATAAGTGATCCATATAAAACTAACCATCAACCACGTTATTATTTACCCCCTTAAATGGACTTGTGAACCGAATGTTAGAAATCAAAATCACAAAGAGGCATGCTTTAATTCACGAAATCCATAAAAGCATGCTTGAACCGATCTACCATGATAATAAGAAAAAGAGAGATTAATCTTAATCGCGGAAGCGTACCTGAATCCATTAGGGAATTAGGGTTTGAGAATTCTGGATCTGGTTTTGGTCTTCCCATTTGGCGGTTCTCCGAGATTTTCTCAGATTACGTTCGTAAGCGGAGACAGACGTTTTCTAGGTTTTTAAGAACCGCCGCTTTAGGGACCATAACCGTTTTGGATAAGTATCCCCTTTATTTTCTATTTGGTCCCTCAACAAATAGAAAATCTCCTAATAGTATCTACACATTTAATCCCATGACAATTTGAAAACCTTTTAATCTAAAATTAAAACCTTATTAGATCACTTTAATTGGATTAAACCGTAAGACAGCTATGCACATTTAATTAACATATGTAAGTCCAAATTAAATATTTCCAACAATCTCCCACTTGAACTACATATGTTACCAAACAAACGTGCAATACCTTATGAGCTCAAACCTTGTTGTCACATATAAGAGTATCCCTTAACAATCTCGTCCATTAATTGTACTAAAACAGGAATAAAGAGACTTTCATCACTTTATGCATGAATAAACCCATCAATAATCACATATACTAGTACAACCAAATGATATAGATCAATCATGGGTGTGTAGCATGGAAATTACATGTAATGTGATCTAACATGTCTATTTCCAACTGGTCCACCTTATTCTTTAGTGAGATCAATCATAACCAAAATGACAGAGTGTAATAAACTGAATACTTTATATCTGTACAGAAATATCCAAATACACAAAATATGTCCAAAGTAATGTATAGAGCAATAAAATTAGAGACTCCCACTAAATCAAAGTAACATGAAACTGTATTACACCCATACGAGCAGTATGCTCGTGAAAGACCCGGGTGTTGATCCCTTAGTAAGCGGATCCGCAATCATTGAGTCTGTCCCGATATGCTCTATATATATCTAACCACTATGTACCCTTTCCTTCACAACCAGGAACTTTATGTCAATGTGCTTTGACTTAGTAGAGCTCCTGTTGTTATTAGAATATAGCAGTGTCGAGTTACTGTCACAATACAATTTTCATAGTCTTTCTATATTCCCAATAATTCGCAACCCAGTGACAAAATTTCGCAGCCATATTCCATGATTGGTTGCCTCATAGCATGCTACAAATTCAGCTGCCATGGTAGAAGATGCTACAAAGTGTCTGCTTAGCACTCCATGAAATGGCACCCCCAGCCAATAAGAAACTGTAGCCCGAAGTGGATCTCCTACTATCTTGGTATCCCGCAAAATCAGAATCAGAATACCCTATGATCTCCAACTAATCTAATTTTCTGTATGTGAGCATGTAATCTTTTGTTCTCTGTAAATACCTTATCACCCGTTTGGCTGTTTTCCAGTAATCCATACCAGGGTTACTGAAATATTTGTCCAACATACCAACAACGAATGATATACTGGTCTTGTGCATACCTGAGCATACATTAGACTCCCAATAGCTGAAGCATATGGAATCTTCTGCATTTCCTTAATTTCCAGATTTCCTTTAGGTCATTGTTCGAGACTAAACTTGTCTCCCTTAGCTATAGGGGTGTCTCCTGGTTTGCAGTTCTGCATGCCAAATCTTTGCAACACTTTCTCTATGTAGCTTTTTTGTGATAATCCAAGAATACCCCTTAACGATCACTCGTGTATCCGGATCCCGGAACAAAAAAAGCTTCCCAAGATCTTTCATCTCTAATTTCTTTGATAGAAATTTCTTGGTATCGTCTGACAATCCCAAGTCATTAGTGGCAAGCGAGAATGTCATCCACATACAAGACTAGAAAAATACACTTACTCCCACTGAACTTGTGATGCACACAATCATCAACAACATTAGTCTCAAAACCGAACGAGACTACTACTTGATGAAACTTGTGGTACTACTGACGAGAAGCTTGCTTGAGCCCATAGATAGATTTTTTTAATTTGCAAACCATAGACTTTGGGTCTCCCCAGACACAAAGTTTTCTGGTTGCACCATTTATATCGTCTCATCAATGTAGCCATTAAGAAACGCTATCTTTACATCCATCTGATGTAACTCAAGGTCAAAATGTGCAACTAATGCCATAATTATCCTAAAAGAGTCTTTCGTGGAAACCGGAGAGAAAGTATCTTTAAAATCAATGTCTTCTTTTCGAGTAAAGCCTTTAGCTATAAGACGAGCCTTATATCTTTTCACATTACCCTTGAATCCCTCTTGGTCTTAAAAATCCATTTGCAACCAATAGGTTTCGCACCTTTAGGTAACGGACAAGATCCCAAACTTGATTGTCTTGCATTGACTTATATTGTTCATTCATGGCATCAATCCACTTTTGAGAGTTTGGATCTGCGCATGGCTTGACATTTAGAAATTGATAGGATCATTTTGCATCAATCCATTATTATCCTCATTTTATTGGAGAAATACCACACAATCATCCGGAATAGCATTTCTCTTCTCTCTAGTGGACCTCCTTAATGGCACTAGTTCTCGAGGTTGTTGAGTTTGTTCTTCCCGAATAGTTTCAACCTAAGTGGGAGTTCTTCAACATTGTCTTGTTGAGGTTCCATATCTACTTCTCGGCTAATGACAGTAATAGAAATCTGAACATCATCAGAAACAATAGTAGGTGTCGAGATCGACTCCTCCTCAAAGGTAATGTGTCTAACCTTATTTCTCCTCCCAAACTCAACATCCTCAAAGAATACCGCATTTCCCGTGTAAAAAATAAATCTTCTAGTGGGATCATAAAACTTAAAACCCCTTGATTTTTCTGAATAATCAATAAAGTAACTGCTAACTATTTTGGAGTCCAATTTTCTTTCGTTTGGCCTATAAGGCCTAGCCTCAGCTGGACATCCCCATATATGAAAGTGATTTAGATTAGGCTTTCGCCCAGTCCAAAGCTCGAATGGTGTTTTAGCAGTTGCTTTAGTTGGTACCCTATTGAGAATATAAGCTGCAGTCTTTAATGCATCTCCCCAGAGTGATTCTGGTTAAGATGAATGACTAATCATACTCATCACCATATCCTTTAGAGTCATGTTTCATCTTTCAGCAACACCGTTCGCCTTATTTTTAGCTTCACCGCAAGTGTACGGTGTAGTTTATAGAATAGGGTAAGCAAGGTCGTATCCACGGAGACTAATAAATTAATATGCTAAGTATTGATCTAAGATAGTCTTATTTTTATTTAGACGATCGAAATTGGATGATTGTTGTATTGAGATTAAGAAAATTTAAATCACTAAAACACAAGATTAAGATAACACAAATGATAGAAGTATCAAGATAATGAAATGGATTTCCGAGTTAAGGTTTCGACTAATAATCCTCTTGTTATCCGGTTTAATCAAGCCACGTTATTATCAATATTCCTATAAGACGATCACAAAGTTATTTTATCCTCCCTCTCGAGATGCATATAAAACGTAGATTGAAATACTTATGCTAGCATCTCTACTCAACATGAAGCATTCAACTCCCAAAAGTTTAAAAGATCAAATATCCTCACAAATATTTACAAACCTCTCGATTCATGCAAATATTTGTGTCGAGTATTCAAGATCCAATATTGAAACTCATCTCTCGAATTATGAATCAATATATCAAACAAGTTAAATCATTGATCAAGTGATAAAACAAGAATAAGCTCAAAATACTCAAATAGGCTTCAAGATAATAACTTCAACTAAGATTAAAACATCCAACAAGAGTTCATCAATCTACTCCCAAAACCCGGAAATCTCAAGAGTTTAGCTACACATGATTTCTAAATAACTTATAAACAAATTGTTCAAAGCCATTACAAATGAAAATGAAAGATTGAAACTAAAAGAGAAGCAAGAAAAACTTAGGAACGTCGACAATCTCTCAATATATCTCCGTTCTTCAAGCTCCGATGCAACCCGATTGTCTCCTTGATATCTTCTTCCAAGAGTTGACCCTTGTCTTGTGTTGTAGATCCCAAAAATGCCAGAATATCCTTGTGTGCCCCCAAAAAGCCTTTTTATACCCACAAATCAGTTTAGGGCATAATGCTACAGATTACGGGATTCCAGCGCAGACGCACAGGTGGTGCGTCGGAGCACGGGTTACCCGTGCGCCACCCTGTTGAAATAATTCCAGTCTCTGTAGAGCGCACGGGTGGTGCGTAGGAGCACTTGCTACCCGTGCGCCATCCCGGTTGAACTTATCTATTCTCTGTAGGGCGCACGGGTCATGCGTCGGTGCATGGGCTACCCGTGCGCCATGCTACAGCTCTAAATTTCTAAATTCAGGGGTGCACGGGTGGTGCCTGAGGCACGCCCAACCCGTGTGCCCCCTGTCTTTTCCTTAGATGCTCAACTTTCGCTCTTTTTGGCTTCACTTTTCGTATACTCACTCAGTTCTCCGTGTTTCCACTTTGCTATCTCGTATTCGTATTCAATTTGCTTCAAATATCATGAAATTCCTACAAAATAAGCAAAGTGTAATATATTTTCCACAATGAGTGAATATGTAACATTTAACGCGAGTATGTGCATGTTTACCCATCATTATAGCCAGAAATACGCCTCAAAATACATGCAAAACTCACACCTATCAAAATCCCCAAACTTAAAGCGTTGACCGTCCCGATCAACAATGTTTAGAACACGATAAGGCACAACAGGAGATAAGAATAACAAAGCGCATACAGAGAACCCACAAGAAGATCCATATTGTTCGTCATGAATGTTGAGCACAACCCAATCAAGCCTCAAATATCTGATCAAAGAACACGCCTCAAGTAAAACAAAGTGAAATGCTCTGAATTCCAACTCTCAAAGTTAAGTGTATACTCTCATCTCACGAGGATATAGGACGTGTTTACGCTCAAATCAATTCGATGTCGCAAAATTACCATAGGCTTGCAATTTGTCTCATATCTCCGCCACTAGAGTGTATGCAATTTGTGAATCAAAAAGGACTTTCTCATTTGGTTGTAATGAAGGCTCTTTGGTTTGGGTAGGAAATTTTGGATAAAGTGACTCAAACTTGAGTGTATAGATCGATGAGCATATCAATCATTTTCATTACAATCCCATATGCTACTCCAATCATCCCTCATTTTTATCAACTTTATTTATCTCCATTTCCTTTCTTTCTTTTGAGAATCGCCTCAAATCACAATCCTTCGCCCACCAAGTTTATCAACTTTTCAATTTTTCATTTGTGCATTTTCAACACTTCTTTTTCATCTCCTTTCCTTCCTCTTTTTGTTCCATTTTACCAAGTATGCCCACTCATCCTACTTTTCAATTCCCACCCATTCAGCCCCATTCATTCCCTTTACTCAACGCTATACATTCGAGTTTAAGGTGATGGATGTATTAAGATCATGGGTTAAATTTTTGTGGTTATCAAAGCAATAGGCTATAGGCTCAACTTGGCTAACTAAGAATTTCAACATCTTTAGGTAGGTAAAAGGCTTGAAAGGCTAGCAAAGATGGCCTTTAATCACATTCAATTCGCATACAACATGTGGCTTTGTGAGATACCCAAGCAAGTTCTAGAATTCGACAACACGAATGATACCCTCAATCACAACAAGATCGCACAAGATATAAGCAGTAAAGGCTCAAAGCTCACAGGCTTGTCAAAATGTAATTCAAAGCATCACACCAAGTTTTTCATATTAACATGCTCAATGTCATCTATTCAAGGCTCAATCAACTTATACTCGTCATCCAATTCTAACAATACAAATCTTTCAACATCACCACACAAAAAAAAAACAAGTTGCAACAAGCCAGGTCAACTCACTCTCTAACCACTACGAAAGCAATAGACGTGCTAAAGTCATAAACGTGCTCTAATGCAATGCTACCTAGAATGCTCTAATGCAACTATATTAAAACACGAAATGCATGATTATATATATTTTTTTTATTTTTTTTTTTTTTTTTTTTAAACTTTGTATCCACACTTTTCATATATTAAAATACTATCTCTCCCCCCAAACTTGAATGAAATTATGGTGTCCTAAGGGGAAAAATAGAATTTCAATAACGAAAAGTGGGGATATACCCGAATCATTTGTGGTGGCGGTGGGAAGTGGTCTTGGGAAATATGCCACATTTGTAATCTGTTGAAGCACTTGCCACGTCTCCTCGGAACGCCGATCATAGCGCTCGCTGAACGCGAGAAAATCAGCCCGATGTTACCTCAAATCCTCCTCCTGTTGTCTCAACTCCTCTTCTTGCCGACGCAAGTCCTCCCCAAACGTATATAACATATCTTGAAAATCAGTGCCGTATTGGGGCCCTCCACTATGAGAATACAGGGGACGATCCCCGCTTTGAGAACGTCGGGGGTAATCGCCTCCATGTGAGGACTCGGGTATATCATATCCAATTTGGGGGTGATGAGGTTCCACCCCTATTTCTTGTCTGTGTAGTTCCTCCGCCTCCGCCACCATATCCTCTTCATCCTGGAAACCTTCAACTCGCACTTCTTCCTTGCATCTATAGCCTCGTAATTCGGTTTATGTGCGTCGAGTTCATTAGGAAGTTGGTGGTGTCCGCCAATGTATCGATCGTGGTGTATGGTGGGTTAGGCAACGAAAATGCAAAGACCTTTCTTTCGTAGAAGTACCAATGTGTTGTCTTCGTTTGCTATGAACTTCATGTGGTGCAACGATGCCAAATTAACCCGAGTGCTGCCGGAATAGGCTCCAAGCCTCGGAGATCGACATTGAAATGCGGGCAATAGGGGTGTTAGGAATTTTATTGTTTAGATTTTGATGAATGCCATGTAAAACATAGAATAGAAAGTTGGCACCCCAATTCTTGTTGTAAAATGCATTGTAATGAATAGAGAGCCAAGCCGAGTCAAGACAGCCTACGCCCTAAACATGCAAGAAGACAATCAAGATGGAAGGAAGACTCTGTGTGAGACAATTTGCGTATGGCAAAGAAGAGTAGACGGAACACTATCTTGAAGAAGCGGTGAGATGCGGTGAGTAGAGCATCGTCAAGTCAACTCAAGAAAAGCCAAGTCTCAAGTTGAAGTGATGGAAGAGTCATCCAATGATTGGAAGTCGACTCTAAGTCACCGGGGAAAGCAAGGAAATGCAATCAAGTCGAGATAATCGTAAAAGAACCGTTATTTAAATCAAGAGATTTACTTAAACAAGTAATATCTCCATACAACCTTTCTTGGAGTGCTCAGTCCCGTAAGCGTGCAAAAGGAATGAACCAATGGGAAGCACGACACCGTGTCGAACTCGAAAAGGTGAAAAGAATAATTCATACGAGGAAACGGCAATTCCAAGAAGCGCAAGCCAACGACGTTGCAAAGTGACTTTCAAAAATAAGCCTATCTCTTCAACGGGCAAATTTTTGAAAGTTCACTATAAAAGGCCGAGGAGTTAGTTTGAGAAAATGATGCATGAATGACATACGTGAGATATACAAGCACATTAGAAAAATCGAAACAATCTCAATCCTCAAGCCTATATTCAAGTACATCAATCCAACACTTACCCGTGAAGGAAAGAGAGCTTCAACCAGATTGAAGAGGAAACCTTTGAAAACAAGGGGTCTACTTTCCGGGAAGGATTGTAGAAAAGTTCAAAGTTGAACTAAGTCTTAAGCATTTGGAGGGCTTCGTGATCAAATCCAAAGAGCTTGAGCAAGTGAGTCAGTAGTAGCAAGGCAAGCGCCTGCCTGTGAAGAAGCCGAGTCGAACGAGAAGCCGGTGAGTGATCAAGGAGTCTCAAACCGAGTCCCAAAGGATCAAGTCATTTGTTGTGATCAAGACTTGTATCCGGACTGCATTACCACTTTGTAAACCGATCATTACTTAGTGGATTCCTCCAGGAGTTGGAGAAGAGAGGAGTAGAAGAATTACCCCATCTTGAACCTCTATAAAAACTTTCTTGTGTCATTTACATTTCAAAGATTTAAATTCTGCACTTTCAATTGCTTATATCTCTGTTTGATAAATTTGCTATCCATTTGATAATTTATAAGTACTATATTAAACTCTAATATCTTGCTTAATCAAACTTAAGGGTGTTAAGTCTTTCCACGAGAATAAAACCACGGTGAGTTAAATTGTAGCCAACAAAATGAGTTACTCCATCAACGGCAATGAATTTGATCATTTGAGAGATTAACTCTCTTGAGTGACTAATTCGATCGTCCATCGGGACACATTGTGTAGAATTAACTCTCAGAGATTTAAAAGGACTAAATCGAAAATTTGGTAAGGTTTATTCAACCCCCTTCTAAACCTTACACTTACACCCCTTGGGACCTACAAGTGGTATCGAGCGGTTGGTTCATTGAACCCTCCGCACCAGTTCTTGAACTAGATCTCCAAATTTTTCAAAGTCCGCTTTAGTACTTAAACTTTCAAAACTCTTTTTATTAAAAGTCATTATCATGGAATCAAATCTAACACGCATCCCTATGTTCACCATTGAAGAATTTGATGATTGGAAAATTCGTATGTAGGCTCATCTATCAAAGATTACATGATGAGATGTGGATAGTAATAGAAGATGGGCCTCTACAAATATTAAAGGTGAACACGGTATGTCACGCAGAGTTGCGGTGAAGGAGAAGAAGATGTTGCTCCTAGACGGTCATGGTTGAAAAACCAAGAACCGAGTGGACAAATGATGACAGAAAAAGATACAACCTGGATAATGTAGCCAAGGACATCCTCTACAAAACCGTGGACAAAGCCATGTTCAACAAAGTCAAATCATGCAAAACGGCTAAAGAAATCTGGGACAAGTGACATTAATCTGTGAAGGCTCGAGCAAATCAAAGAAAACAAATTGTCGAGAGCAAGTACAAAAATTTGAAAATTTCAAAATGATCTCGGGAGAAAACCTGGATCAACTAGACGCTTCGGTTCACGAAATCACAAACGAGCCGTCTACACTTGGAAAGGAATATACACGAAGGAAATGTGTATGAAGATCCTAAAAAGTCTTCCGGTGAATGGGAAATGAAGGTCATGGCACCGAGACATTCCATGGACCTATCAAAGACATCCAACCATGAACTATTCTCGGACCTCAAAGCCTATGAGTTTGAGTGAAAAGAAAAGACCAGGAAGAGACAATTTGTACCCAAAAATGCCTACTCTAATTGTCAAAGATGGGAAGAGAGAGCGAGGTCAAAAAGCAATTGACCTGAAGAAATAGCCCGATGGTCAAAAGATTTAACAAGTTCTTTAACAAGAACTACAAGAGAGGAAAGGGTGAATCTTCCGAAGACACTCGGCTCCCTCCAAATCAAGGGATGATAGGCCAACCAAGAGAACAGATCATCAACAAGTTGAGTATCAAAGGGTGACAACTCAAGAGTAGAAAGAGTCGATCAAAAGGTGAATATCTATGTTGGAATTGTAGACAACCAGGTCACTATGCCATTGATCGCTCATATCCTCGTAGTCAACAAGTACAGAATGAAGAAGAAAAGAAAAGTCTTGAGAGAAAGAAGACAAAGAAAAGAAAAAGGCAATGATGGTGCAGAGATCTGGCGAAAAAATGACCAAGTCAAAGAGCAGTGATTGAGAGAGCGGTGAAGCCGACTACTCGAGTGACTACGAAGAAGAAGCCTTGATCCGCTTAATGGCCAAAGAACAAGATCAAGAAGATGAGGTACAATCTAATTCAACAAGCTCGGACACTAGTGATAGTGATCGTGACACACACACTTCATCACCTCTCGATCTTTATGATTCATTAGGCAAAATGATGAAAGATTTTGAGCACATTAAATCCTCACACACACTATTGAATGAGGAAAAACAGCCTACTTAAAAGTCAAAACTCAAAGCCGACTAAGGAGCCGAGTACTCTAAGTCAAATAGTGTTGAAAATGAAAGTTTAAAGGCTGAAAATGCTAAATTAGTAGTGAAATCGTTGCTATAGAAAAGAGGGAGAATGACCTCAAAAATGTTATTGCCTCGTTCACTAAGGCATCTAAATCATTGGATGATCTTATTATGAGTCAAAGAGAATGTGGAGACAAGACGGGCTTAGGATTTAATTCCTTTGTGCCATGTCAAACCTCAAGAGTAATTTTGGAAAAAGGATCTTCAAGTCATGAAGAGTCCGAAAAACCCAAAACTCTAAATGTTGCACACACATTCACTCCAAAGCACAATACTAAGCAAAGCGGCCTTGGTTACAAAGGAAAAGGAAAACGAGCCGAGTTGAGTGTCTTTGAAAGGATAGTGAGAATAGATTCAAATGAGTCCTTCAAAGAAACTCCTAATGTAAAAATACTGTAAAGAAGAAACAGAGCTACCAAAAATTCCAGAAAATCCATAAAAGAAATACATATGATGGGAATGGTAGAAAATATCCAAGCCAAGCTGATTGGAACAATGTGAACTATCGGATAGACTTATGGAATATAAGCCCCAGTGGGCAAAGGCCAGAACTCAACAAAGGCCATTCCAAAAGTATAAGAGCTTTCATCAAAGACACACATACACCTAGGCACTACACTCAAAAGCACCACAATTACCCAAGGAAGGCAATTGCTAAAACACATATGCAGCATACGAGACAAAAGAGACAATTTGTATGAACCTAGAATCCCCAAGCAATTTGCGAGAATTAATTATGATTATGGCGATAGATGGCAACCCCTTAGAGTCAAATCATTTGGCTATAGGTTGGTTGGATCATCTTACAATTCTAACCCCTCAGGACCCGGACAAGTATGGGTACCTAAAACTTAATTTCCTTGATTGCGGGTTCAAGGAGCAGTGAGTGCCAAGGAACCTGGTACATGGATAGTGGTCATTCCGGACATATGACAGAAATAAGAGAAATCTGTCAAAATTCAAGGAAGTCAAAGGAGCCAAAGTCATATTTGGGGAAATGAAGCTCTGGTGAAATAAGAGGCATTGGATCCATCAAGAGGAATGGATTAGAAATCACGGATGTTGCATATGTTGAAGGACTCAACTTCAACCTCGAGTATCGATCGGCTACGTGACAAGGGCTACAATGTTGGATTCAACATGGGTGTATGCCAAATCAAGGATATTGAATCAAATGAAGTTGTCTTTGCAAGGAAATAGACGAGGAAGAAGAATATGTATGTAGTGGATTGGTCAACCGCAACACCCAAAGACATCTCTACTAGCAAACCTGTTGGTGAATCAAGTTGGCCGTGGCACAAAAAGCCGAGTCACTGAATTTCAAAACAATTAACAAGCTAGCAAGAAGTCATCTGGTAGAAGGACTTCCGGACTCGAAGATACAAGAAGGAGAGTATATGTGATGCATGTCGAAAGGAAAACAAATCAAGTCGTCATTCAAAGAAAAGACATGCCCATCCTCAACAAGAATATCGCATCTACTTCATATGGATCTATTTGGCCCAAAGTGGAACCGGCCAAAGATAAGTGGAAAGAAATACACCTTGGTGGTAGTAGATGACTACTCAAGATATACATGGACAATATTCATGTGCAAGAAGAAAGAAACCCTACAAAAACTACCACGGTGATGAAGAGAATTCAAAATGAGAAGAGTCAAACCATTATCAAAATAAGATCGGATAGAGGAACCGAGTTTGTCAATGGAATAATAACTCGATATTGTATTGAGAATGGTATTGGTCATGAACTATCGCGGCAAGGACTCCAATGAGAATGGAGTTGCGAGAAAGAAGAACAAGATTACTCTCAAAAAAGAAGCGGCAAAGGACCATGTTAGGTAGAAGGGGTTACCAAAAAGATTTTTGGAAAAGCAATTAACAGTGACTTGCTACACCCAAAACAGATGTATGATAAATAGGCGGTGACAAAGACTCCTATGAGATCCTGGGTGGAAGAAAACCAAATGTTGCATATTTCGGAATATTTGGATGTAAATGCTTCATCCATAACAATGGCAAAGACAACCTAAAGGCTTTTGATGCTAAAGTCGATGAAGGTATCTTCTTAGGATACTCGGTGAAAGCAAAGCCTCTGAGAATACTCAATAAAAGAACTATGGTTACAGAGGAATCCATTCACGTAGTATTCGATGAGCCAAATGTAAATGGAGAAGACATTGAAGAGTCGGTGATAAGTTGAAACATCCAATCATACGAAGAGTCCCTACTTATTTGAAGTCAAGTGGGATTATCAACTCGAGAAGAAGATGAGATAGTGAACCTCAAAAGTGGAAGATTTGCGGCTAAGTGACCACGAAAGAGCGACCCAAAGAACACAAACACAAGTCGATATTTGAATCGGCTAACTTACTCCAACTGATGTAAGATGGCTAAGAGACCATCCACGAACTTGTCATTGGAGATATGAGAGAAGGTGTCAAAACAAGATCCGAACTCAACAAGAAGCTATGTTCACATGCTTCATTTCGCAAATAGAGCCAAAAGATGTGTCACAAGCATTGGATGACACACATTGGATTCAAGCTATGCAAGAAGAGTGAATCGGTTTGAGAGAAATAAAGTATGGGAACTAGTGCAAAGACCCATACATCAAAATGTTATTGGAACCAAATGGGTATTCGAAATAAGATGAACGAGGAAGGCTCGTAATAAGGAATAAAGCAAGACTAGTAGCCAAAGGATATTGCCAAGAAGAAGGGATAGATTTTGATGAAACATTTGCCCTGTAGCAAGATTGGAAGCTATAAGGATGTTTCTTGCCTATGCGACTCACAAGAATTTCATTGTATATCGATGGATGTAAAAAGTGCATTCCTAAACGGTTTATTGGAAGAAAAAGTATATGTTGAACAACCTCCAGGATTTGAGCGAGAAGACTCTTGGAGACAAGGTATACAAACTCAAGAAAGCCCTGTATGGATTGAAACAGCACCGAGCATGGTATGATACCTGTCACAATTCCTAAGCGAGAATGGATTCACAAAAGGAAAAGTAGATAGAACACTTTTGTAATTCAAGACAAGAAGAGTATCTTGCTTGTTCAAATATATGTGGATGACATCATTTTTGGATCCACTAACAAAGAGCTATGTGAAAAATTCTCAAACCTCATGCAAAGCAAATTTGAAATGAGCATGATGGGAGAACCGACATTTTTCCTTGGACTTCAAGTGAAACAGTGAAGGATGGAACCTTCATAAGTCAAACAAAATATACCAGGGATTTAATGAAGAAGTTTGGTATGGAAGAGAAGTCTTCTCGTAAAAATACCAATGAACACATCGATCAAAATGGACATGGATGCGGATGGCAAAGTAGATCAAACAAGATACTGAGCACTTATTGGATCATTGCTCTATCTCACAAAGAAGGGCGGACATCACCTTTGTAGGTGTATGTGCAAGATTTCAATCGCTCCAAAAGAGAGCCATATGACAAAGCGGCTAAGAGAATTTTGAGATACTTGAAAGGAAGCCAAGAAGTAGGCCTATGGTATCCAAAGGAAGGTGGATTCAAGCTAATTGGCTATTGATTCTCGACTATCTTGGATGCGAGTGGACAGGAAAAGCACTTGTGCACTGTCAAATGCTAGGAAACAGACTAATTTCTGGTTTAGCAAGTAGCAAAACTCAATAGCCACCTCTGGTGAGGAAAGAATACATAGGCTGCGGCATTTGTTGTGCCCAAGTCCTATGGATGAGACAACGGTGAGAGACTATGAAGTTGAAGAAAAAGAAATTCCAATCATGTGTGATAACACAAGTGCCATTGCAATCACTCAAAATCTGTCCGCACTCAAGAACAAAACATATTGATGTCGATATCATTTCATAAGATATCATGTTGAAAAGAAGGACATTATCTTGGAATATATCTCAACCGATAAACAACTAGTGACATCTTCACAAAACCATTATGTGAGTCAAGATTTGAAGAACTCAAGCATGAGTTGGGGTTAATTGGTGGTGACACTCGGGACGAATCAAAGAAGAGTATTAGAACAGAAAAGAAGTGAAAAAGAGTGAAAAGTAAATCATTTCAAGAAATCACCAGATCGGAAGAAATGACTACACCGAAGTCGGTGATAGCCGAGTCGCTAAGAGAAATGTGAAAAGTAGAGTTAAATCGGCTAAGAGATAAGTGAATAACTTATGAGCGAAGTGACAAAAACGCAGTCGTTTTAACTTAGCGGGAATGTTTTAAGGAACACGTCAAAGATAATGATGATGTGTACGACATAAAGCTGCACACTAAGCTTATGATTGGATATAAATGCTGCCGCATTAAATACGAGACGTGAAATGCTCAATAGGCGTGCGAAATCCAAGCCGTTGATTTCGATCACAATTCAAAAACCGTCTGCACGTCCTTTCATAAACCATATTTAAACCATTTTTCTGTTTCTCTCTCACACTTCCAAAACTGTTCATCTTTTTCTCTCAAAAGGCAAAGGCAAATACTCTCGAAACCCTATCAACCTTCAAATCAAATTTCTGAACTTTTCCTTGAAATTATTCTGAGAAATGGCACCAACGTATGACTTTACCAAGTTGGGAAAACAAATCCACACCGGTTCGACCGTGGATTTCGACGGAATGGTGAAGCGGGGTCCGACGACACCCTGGTGAAGAAAATCGCGGAGAAGTTGGAAACGCCAGGATCTGAAACCGTTTTAACTTATTTGGAATATCCTATGACCTATGTGGAGGAGGTCGCACAATTCTACGTGAATGCCGAGATTCACGACGAATGAATCAAGTCATCTGTTCACGGGAAGCGGTGACTATTTCGCCAAGGATTTGGCTGAATATTGCTCACTACCGGAAGGAGCAAATCGAAATTAAGGAAGCTGATGTAAACTTGGTGACGATGGAAAGAGATAGCCAAGTCCGACTTTTGCCGATAAAATTATATACACAGACTAACAAAGACTGGCTGAAGGAGGATTATCATAAATTGTTGGACATAGTTGCCAAATGTATCGACATCAAATTTGGCGACTTTGACCAACTATCAAAGGCAAAGCTGGTTGTGATGGCTGCAATCATGGAAGAAAAGAAGATAAACTGGGCTGAGTTTATCTACAAAGCAGCTCTGCGTAACGTGGGGAACAAGTCCTTCAAAGAAGATGGCACATTTGGAGGATCCTCGGGATATGGCCTAGTGATTGGCCGGCTATTGGAGGTGAAAGGAGTCCCTCTTAGACATGGGAAGGCCTTCCATGTTAACAAAAGGATGTTGAGCTAACCTCTCCGGTGCTCGAAGCGAGCTTATGCCAAGAGAGCGACACGGTGAGGGGAATCGGTGACCCAAGATACTGTTGCCTCCTCTCCGATAAAAAAAAGAAAGTTGCCCCTGCGGCTACAAAAGAAGATCACGCGCCCCAAAGAAAGAAAACCAAACATGCACTGCCCCCAGCGAGAGTCACCTCCGCCCCGGCAGCCATGTCACCCGCCCCGGCAGCAGAGGTCGAGAAGGACTCACAAATACCTTCTCCGATCGTCAAAAGGAGGAGAAGCCCGACAAGCCCGGACGGCCGGCTCCTCGTAAAGCAGACAGACAAAGACCGGCCCGCCGCCCAAGACTCGAGAGGATACCGCCTCGAAACTAGTAAATTCCCCGGTACAAACCAGGAGACGAAGAAGACTAGTCAAGCGGTCCGAACAGGAGAAACCGGTGAGTCGTTACTCGGCTAGCACAAATACTAGGAGACTCTTGGAGAAGTAGAGTCTCCGGATGTAATTGATGAAATAGCCAAGTCTGCTTGAAGGCGATCAGCGAGAGGCAACCAAGACACTCTTTGTAGCTCACACGGTGAAACACAAGAAGAACCAGCCCAGCGAGATAGTGATGTAATGATCCTATCTCCACCTTACCCAGACATTCAAAATCGTCTGCGTGAGTGGAGAAAATGGAAGTTGAGCAAGTCAAGGGAACAGTTCCAACGGCCCGAGTTCATAGAAGAAGAAGAGGAACTGCTAAATTTCCTTGGACTAACTACCGTGCTCCCAAAGACTTGATGAGGACAACTCGCTTAGACATCCCGCAAATCTACAAGGATGCGGGAGAGAGCAAAGCAAGTGAAGAAGTCAAGCACGTGAAAAGGCAAGCATCCGCCCTATCTCGGCACCACGAGAACACTTCCATCCTCTTCTTGATGTCTTCTCCGAAAGTGACGAGGAACGAGGAAAATGTCGCCCACGGAAGAGTTACAAATGCAGAAGCATTACATGAATCAAGAATCCTTCACGAGCAAAGATCGATGGAGGGACCAGGAGAGTCCTCGAACACGGTGAAATCGATCCAATGGGAGTGGTTCAAACAAATAGCCACCGATGTTCCGCTACCACTTCCCTTGACTCACTCGAAGAAGGCAATAAGGAGGCGGCGATGAAACGGGCTAGTGGGGACCCTGGTCGAGCCAACCCCTATTGAAGGTGTGCTACCACCGCCCCAACGGGTGAACCATCAATTGCAACAAGGAGTCCGGATACGAGTGACCCCACTCCAAGTCACTCACCGGTGGTGCGCCGAGGGGAAACTCCTCCACCTGCAGCAAGGTCGGAGGATCTTTGCAGATGACTCCACAAAGAAGCAAGGAGGCGAAGAAGAGAAATTACAATCACAAGAAGAACAAAGAAGTTGCCATCAACGAAGCTCGCGATTGAGGCTGTCTCGGTGAGACTGCCTCACCGAGGTGCCAACCGAAGGCTAATGACGCCGCCGATGCGATCGAGGCACGAGGAAGGAATGTACCCGGGAGTTAAACACTGGCGATGAAAGTGCAATCCATGGGGTTGAGACTCCAATGGATGCCATGTAGAAGACCCTAAGACAGTGACATCGAAAGGGAGGACCAAGGCCTCGCAGCAAGAGCTAATTTGGAGGAAATGAAGGCCACGGGAGGTTGAGACTTCCGGGGTAAAGAGGTCAAATACTGAGAACATCCCTCCCGCAATCATCGACCCATTTGAGAAGGAGATCGGCGCACTTCATGATTCCCAGGACAACCACGATGTCACTTTTCCGGGATCGAAGACGAAGAAGTTGAGTCAACCCCATAATAAATCCAAAAAGACTCGGTGCGGGTGTTCCAAGCACGAGTAAGTCGATCCCAAGACTACTCGTCAAACTTTTAATTTTGATGATGAGCCACCTCTAGAAATCTCATCATCGTCCGATGAGGCTTGATAAGGCCGAGGACAAGTCTCTTGAAAAGGAAAAATCATTTGAGACCAACGAACGGTCATTAAGAAATATTGAGGCTCAAAGAAGCCGAGTCTATTTCACAACCAAACCAAGTGAACCAAAGAACCATCAAGCTCCGGCTCCTCAAGCTACGGTGGATCGATTCCCAAAAGAACTCCACGCGCACCGCTCATCATTGAACAGATCGATCGGCGGTGATGAATCTTTTGTAGAATCTTTCCCTTTCTCTTTGGAGATACGAGAACTCCACGAAGAGTCGAAAAATGAGCAAGTACGATATCACAGACCACCTCCTGTTTTTCACTCGGGCACCATTGTTCCAGTGATTTTGATTTTATTTGTTTGGCCATCACCGCAATGTGAAGAATCGGTTGAAGTTCGAGAAGTGTTCAAGGCACTCTTTCTTTGAAGTTGAAAAGATGGAGAGGCATCAGCCTCTTTGGATATGCGCCCTGGACAACAGAGATGCCAACTGACGGTGACTTGAGAGGCATCACGGTCGAGGATAAGGGAATGGTGGCAAGTTGAGAAGAATCCATGCGTGTGGAACAGGTGAGATACTTGAGAACCTTGTTCAACAAGTTCTTTGGTGTGGAGAGCCGAGAATGTTGATGCGAAAACGGCGAGGGAACACATTGAGCATATGCATGAAGCTCACACGCCGAGATCAAGGCTGCTGCGTGAGCAGAATGCAAATGATATACGGCGTTTGGAAGAACACATGACGAGAAAATTCAGCCTTCTCATGGTGAGATGAAGTCGATTTGTGAGAATCCAACGCTACTCGATCAATTCGTCTTTGCATACAACGCAGAGACTTGAAGCAGAATTCAACCAAGAAGACTCGACTTCATGCTTGCCAAAGATGTTCCCCGGGTTCCTCTATCCTTTGATGATGCCAAAAAGGGGAAGAGGAATACCTTAAAGCCAAAATCCAAAGTCGAAAAGAAAGGAGCAGCGGTGAGAAAGAAGCGGTGAGAAGGGAAAATCGGTGAAGAAATTTTGAAACTAAAGAAAGGAAAATCTCTTTTGAGGGGGAAGGAACAAAAATATGACCTTGATGATAGCACAAACCCCAACGGGGTCCTCATCACGGTGACATTATAAGCAAACAAACTCCCCGTGACTGCCACTCCAAGACTCTTTGTATCTATAGCCGAGAAGAGAAAAGAAATTGAAGCAGGGATGAAGGAAGTGGAAGGAAGAATGGATGCAGGGTGATGAACATCTTGAAAGAACATGGAGGCATTCCGGTTGACAGAGACACGTATGCCATTTCGAGATGTCGGGATCTGCGCCAAGATCGGTTGACGAATTCAAAACGCTCGAATCAAGGATATTTTGCAAATATGTCCATGGCTCAAGCTTGGGACTTGTCTTGGGAAAAGGGTCTCACATTGTGTGAAGAAGGGTGACAGACGGCGAGACTTCCGATCGCTCTGCTGGTCACTCTGCTAGTCAATCGGTTTGGGAAGAAGAAGACCCCGAAGACAAAGATACGCCTGCAGGTAGAGGAAGAAGCGGCGAGTGGAGGAAGAAGCTTGACCCAGGCCTCGCCCAAGAATATCGAATACGTAGATCCCGGAAAGAAAGGAGGGATCTTCTGGCCGGGCTTGACCAAGTGGCAAATTTGCGAGTGGCTAAAACTAACGCCGAGTATGCAAAGAGAATAGAAGAAGAAAACAAAAGACAAACTCAGCTATGGCGGGGAGACAGGGGAAAGACTAAGGAAAGATGAAGGCGCCAGGAAGGCATATGAGAAAAAAAAAGGCGGTGACGACGAGAAAAAGAGAAGAAGAGAAGAAGATGCTAATCAAGATGAAAGAAGGAGACAATGAAGGAGATGAAGTGTTCTTTGTCCAACCCTTCATGTATTTTATTATGTAAATACATACAATGTAAGTCTTCGTAATAGAGTTATAAATTTTTTTGAAGACAGTTATATACTCGATACACCTCAGCTTGATTGTGTTAAGTACAAGAATGATATGATCAATAAAAAGATTGATTCTCGCATACATTCTATGTCAATACAATCGTCTGTATGTATCTTTGTTATTTACATATTTGTATGATCTAAGTTTTGGCATCATCAAAAAGGGGAAATTGTTAGGAATTTTATTGTTTAGATTTTGATGAATGCCATGTAAAACTTAGAATAGAAAGTTGGCACCCCAATTCTTGTTGTAAAATGCATTGTAATGAATAGAGTCGGCCAAGGCCGAGTCAAGACAACTACGCCCTAAACATGCAAGAAGACAATCAAGAAGGAAGGAAGACTCTGTGAGACAGTGAGTATGGCAAAGAAGAGTAGACGGAACACTATCAAGAAGCGGTGAGATGCACGGTGAGTAGAGCATCGTCAAGTCAACTCAAGAAAAGCCAAGTCTCAAGTTGAAGTGAGGAAGAGTCATCCAATGATTGGAAGTCGACTCTAAGTCACCAGGGGAAAGCAAGGAAATGCGTCAAGTCGAGATAATCGTAAAAGAACCGTTGTAGTAAATCAAGAGATTTACTTAAACAAGTAATATCTCCATACAACCTTTCTTGGAGTGCTCGATCCTAGAAGCGTGCAAAAGGAATGAACCAATGGGAAGCACGACACCGTGTCGAACTCGAAAAGGTGAAAAGAATAATTCATACGAGGAAACGGCAATTCCAAGAAGCGCAAGCCAACGATCGCAAAGTGACTTTCAAAAATAAGCCTATCTCTTCAACGGGCAAATTTTTGAAAGTTCACTATAAAAGGCCGAGGAGTTAGTTTGAGAAAATGATGCATGAATGACACATACGTGAGATATACAAGCACATTAGAAAAACGAAACAATCTCAATCCTCAAGCCTATATTCAAGTACATCAATCCAACACTTACCCGTGAAGGAAAGAGAGCTTCAACCAGTGAAGAGGAAACCTTTGAAAACAAGGGTCTACTTTCCGGGAAGGATTGTAGAAAAGTTCAAAGTTGAACTAAGTCTTAAGCATTTGGAGGGCTTCGTGATCAAATCCAAAGAGCTTGAGCAAGTGAGTGTAGTAGCAAGGCACGCCCTGTGAAGAAGCCGAGTCGAACGAGAAGCCGGTGAGTGATCAAGGCGTCTCGGATCGAGTCCCAAAGGATCAAGTCGGCTGTTGTGATCAAGACTTGTATCTGGATCTGTTACCACTTTGTAAACCGATCATTACTTAGTGGATTCCTCCGGGAGTTGGAGAAGAGAGGAGTAGAAGAATTACCCCATCTTCGAACCTCTATAAAAACTTTCTTGTGTCATTTACATTTCGGCATTTAAATTCTCGCACTTTCAATTGCTTATATCTTTGATAAATTTGCTATCCATTTGATAATTTATAAGTACTATATTAAACTCTAATATCTTGCTTAATCAAACTTAAGGGTGTTAAGTCTTCCATTTGAGAATAAAACCTGGTGAGTTAAATTGTAGCCACAATTGTGAGTTACTCCATCAATGGCAAATTGAAAGTCATTTGAGAGATTAACTCTCTTGAGTGACTAATTCGATTGTCCATCGGACACGGTGTGTAGAATTAACTCAGAGATTTAAAAGGACTAAATCGAAAATTTGGTAAGGTTTATTCAACCCCCCTTCTAAACCTTACACTTACACCCTTGGGACCTACAAGTATGAGAAGTACGGACGATATGCCACATTTGTAATCTGTTGAAGCACTTGCCACGTCTCCTCGGAACGCCGATCATAGCGCGCTTGAACGAGAAAATCAGCCCGATGTTACCTCAAATCCTCCCCTGTTGTCTCAACTCCTCTTCTTGCCGACGCAAGTCCTCCCCAAACGTATATAACATATCTTGAAAATCAGTGCCGCATTGGGGCCCTCCACTATGAGAAGTACCGGGACGATCCCCGCTTTGAGAACGTCGGGGGTAATCGCCTCCGTGTGAGGACTCGGGTATATCATATCCAATTTGGGGGTGATGAGGTTCCACCCCCATTTCTTGTCTGTGTAGTTCCTCCTCCTCCGCCACCATATCCTCTTCATCCTGGAAACCTTCAACTCTGCGCTTCTTCCTTGCATCTATAGCCTCTGTAATTCGGTTATGTGCGTCAGAGTTCATTAGGAAGTTGGTGGTGTCCGCCAATGTATCGATTGTGGTGTATGGTGGGTTAGGCAACGAAAATGCAGCACCTTTCTTCTGTAGAAGTACCAATGTGTTGTCTTCGTTTGCTATGAACTTCATGTGGTGCAACGATGCCAAATTAACCCAGTCTTTGCCCGGAATAGGCTCCAAGCCTCGGAAATCGACGTTGAAATGCCGGGCAATAGGGGTAATGAGGCCCCCTATAGAAATCGTACCCCCTTCCCGCCTAGCTAACTGTTCTATTTGCTCTGCGAAATTGACGGCTGTGTTGTAGGGGGTATTTGTGAGCATACACCATAGTAGATACAGCTCCTTAGTAGTCATCCCTCCAATATTTTCTCGGGCGAACACGGAGGATGCAGTCACGCGTTGTATGTACCAGAAAACTGGATTCCGGATCCAAGAGGCTTTGGCGGTCCGTGCGGCATACAACATAGGCCCCGTTTGTGGTGTTTCCACCAGCATTCTCCAAAAGTCATATTGATCATAATTGGGCATCGGTCGGGTACGCGCGTTCGTTGGAACCTCAAAAATGGTGTTCAATTGGGTCATAGATAGTTGTCTACGAACGTTCCCCAACTGAAATCGTATCATATATGGTTCAAAAGTCCCGCCTTGTTTGAGTACTTCTACGGTACTCAAAAACTCCAATGTGTATCGTTTAAAGGTCGGCCACCTTCGGCTCATGAAATTGGTCCATCCAACCTTTGCGAAGAGACGCCAAACGTCCTCATGTATCCCCAAAGTTTGGGTACAGTCATCGTCGGCATAGCGTGATGGAGCTATTTGGCGACCAATCAAGCGATTCCATCGCTCAAGATCATCTGCGTTTGTCAATTCAACCCCATATGCCGCGGGACTATTTTGGTCTACCTCTGGCGGTGCTACGTCTCGTTGTGCCGCCCCGCGTGCACGTCTCCTTCCACCCTGGGGATTTCTTCGCTCGGCCATGAAGGATTTGTACCTGAAATACATTCCATTAGCATCCCAATATCATCAATGGCGACAACAAAGTAGGGGATTAGAGCTAACATATTAGGTGATACAAATTCACTTCCCTACTTTACTTTGATCGATCAACTACCCCAAGCAAGCAAGAATTATGGCCATTCTAGAAAAGTATTAGCTCAAACAATCATTGGCCATGCCTTATTCATCAATATATCATCCAAAATGTCCTCAATTACACATGTCCACAAAGTGTTTGATAAATTGCCTTAAAGAAGATTTCATTCAAAACATAGCAAAAATATCAAAGCTAGCACCAATCATGATTCCCATTACATAATTGACAAGAAATTCACAAGGAAAAACGAAGCTCTTACCGGAATTTTCGAATTTCGAATCAAAGTGAACAACTTGAACCCTAGGTGCTTTATCTTCAATTTTCTTCAATCAAACTTGAATACAATGCAAATTGTGGTTCTAATGTGATGGGGGAGTGATTAAATGGGAGAATTTAGGTGGAAATTACAAGAAATTTGGAAGGCAAGGAAGTTGGGGGAATGGGCGCGCGATTTGGGGATTTTGAGAAGAGCAGTTTAAAAGCGCTCTTATTATGCCCCCTCCAAAGGCGCACGGGTGGTGCGTCGAAGCACGGGCTACCCGTGCGCCACCCCGTGAAATCCTCAACTCTCTGTAGGGCTCACGGGTGGTGCGCCAACGCACGGTTACCCGTGCGCACCATGATAGATTGAAATTTTTTTTTTGAAAAAAACACACAAAAATGAAACAAAAACACACAAATCACACTCATTAATAGAAACACGCATATCAAATCACTCAAATCACACAAAATTGAAACTAAACACACACAAAAATGAAAGTCACACGAAAAACCGTTGGGTTGCCTCCCAACAAGCGCTATATTTAACGTCTTTAGCTGGTCGCCTGTTTTGTTAAATTATGGGTCGCGCAAGGTGGTGGATGTCACCTCCTCTTGATTTCCTCGGTGGAAGTAGTGCTTAATCCGTTGGTCGTTTACCATGAAAGTCTCACCTTCTTTTGTCAACAATTCTACAATCCCGGGTGGATTCAATACTTTCTTTATCACGAATGGCCCCGACCACTTAGACTTGAGTTTTCCCGGGAAAAATTTAAGGCGTGAATTGTATAGGAGCACCGGTTCTCCCGGTAAAAACTCTCTTTTCTTGATCATCTTATCATGCCACCTCTTGGTTCTTTCCTTATAAATTCGGGAGTTTTCGTAAGCTTCATCCCAAAACTCTTCCATCGATTGAAATGGAGCAACCTTTCCTCACCGCTTTCGAAAATCCATATTTAGCTTTTTGACTCGAGAATGCCTTGTGTTCTAACTCCACCGGTAAGTGGCACGATTTCCCGAAAACAAGTTGATAGGGGGATGTGCCCCACGGTGTCTTATATGCTGTCCGGTATGCCCACAAAGCGTCATCCAATTTTAACGCCCAATCTTTTCGGTTGATGTTCACCGTCTTTTCAAGGATTTGTTTGATCTCCTGTTAGCCATACGCTTGTCCATTGGCTTGTGGATGATATGCCAATGCAACTTTATGTTTGACCCCATATTTTGCCAACAAGTTGCTCATCAATTTGTTTACAAAATGCGACCCTCCATCACTAATTAAAGCTCTTGGAGTGCCGAATCTAGTAAAGATGTTTTTCTTAAGGAATCGCATTACAACCTGAGCATCATTTGTTTTGGAAAGAATCGCCTCTACCCAACGGGATACATATTCCACAGTAAGTAGAATATATTGATAACCGAAGACGATGGAAATGGGCCCATAAAATCAATCCCCCACACATCGAACAACTCCACTTCGATTACATTGGTCATTGGCATCTCGTGTTTCCTTGAAATGTTTCCCATTTGCTGACACCTCTCACATTGTTGCCCAAACAAATAACAGTCATTAAATAAAGTGGGCCAATATAGCCCACTTTGCAATACCTTCGCTACGGTGCGAGTGGGGCCAAAATGTCCGCCAGAGGGAGCGGAGTGACACTGTTGTAGGACTCCCTCCCATTCTTCTTGAGGTACGCATCTTCTTATGATTTTGTCCGCACACCTCTTAAAGAGTAGGGGGTCATCCCACATGTAGAACTTTACATCATGTAAGAATTTCTTCTTTTGATACGGTGATAGATCCGGAGGTAGAACTCCGGCAGCCAAGTAGTTGACAAAGTCCGCATACCACGGAAACTTTGCCTCCAAAGATGAGTAATCGTTCATCGAAAAACTCCTCTTTTATTAATCCCGTACTTCCTTTTGCTCCTCTTGATTTTATAATCGAGACAAATGGTCTGCTACCACGTTCGCATCCTTTCCGGTCCTTGATTTCCACATCAAACTCTTGCAATAATAAGATCCATCGAATCAACCTCGGTTTCGCATCCTTCTTGTCAAAGAGGTATTTAATAGCCGCATGGTCGGTATGCACAATCGTTTTTATCCCGATCAAGTAAGATCGAATTTATCGAATGCGAAAACAATCGCCAACATCTCTTTCTCGGTTGTGGTATAGTCTCATTGAGCACTATCCAACGTTCGACTTGCATAGTAGATGGATCGAACAATTTTTCCCTCTTTTGACCGAGAACAGCCCCAACCGCAAAGTCGCCCATCACACATCAGCTCAAATGGTTGACTCCAATCTGGGGCGACGAGTATAGGTGCGGTCACCAATGTTGTCTTCAACGTTTGACGCCGCAAACATTCATTGGAAAAAATGAAAGCAAAGATCTTTTTCTAGCAATTGGCTCAAGGGCTTAGAAATTTTAGAAAAGTCATGGATAAACCGTCAAAATCCGGCATGGCCCAAGAAGCTCCGAATAGCTTTTTCGTTTGTAGGAGGAGGTAATTTCTCGATCGCTACAATCTTTTCCCGGTCTACTTCCAAACCTGCAGAAGAGACTCGATGACCAAGTACAATGCCATCGCGTACCATAAAATGGCACTTTTCCCAATTTATTACTAGATTGGTCTCTTCACATCGCTGCAAGACTAGGGAAAGATTGTGAAGACAATTATCAAAAGAATCACCAAACACAGAGAAATCGTCCATAAACACCTCCATAACGTTTTCAATAAGATCGTGAAATATAGCCATCATACAACGTTGGAAAGTGGCAGGCGCATTACATAAACCAAATCGCATGCGACGAAATGCAAATGTGCCATACGGACATGTAAATGTTGTTTTCTCTTGGTCTTCCGGCGCAATCATGATTTGATTGTACCCGGAATAACCATCTAAAAAGCAATAATAATCATAACCTGCAAGACGATCCAACATCATATCGATAAAGGGGAGGGAGAAGTGATCTTTTCGAGTGGCATCATTTAGTTTTCGATAATCAATGCAAATTCCCCACCCTGTAATGATACTAGTTGCAATCAGTTCTTCATTTTCATTTTTCACCACTGTTACCCCCCTTTTTTCGGCACCACTTGTACCGGACTTACCCATGAACTATCAGATATAGCATAAATGATCCCGGCATCCAACCATTTCAACACTTCCTTCCTAACCACATCTTGCATGATAGGGTTTAGTCGTCTTTGGTTTTGCACTGATGGTTTATAAACATCTTCCATCCGAATTTTATGCATCACAACGTATGGACTTATGCCTTTTAATTAAGTTATAGACCATCCTAGTGCCGACTTATGTTTTCGTAAAACCCTTAACAGTTTATCAAGTTGAGTAGGAGTGAGAAGAGATGAAACGATTACCGGATTTGCATTATTAGCCCCAAGGAATGCATATTTGAGGTGTTCAGGTAATTGCTTGAGTTCCGGAGTTGATGTTACTATTTTAGGGTCACGCACGGGTTGCCCGTGCTCCAGCGCACGGCCCGTGTGCTCTTCAGAGGCTTCAACTCTTCCCTTAGCATCACGCACGGGTTGCCCGTGCGTGGACGCACGGGTTGCCCGTGCGTGGACGCATGGGTCGTGCGTTTCTGCAAGTTTGGCTCCCTTATTTCTGACTTTGCGTTTTCGCCTCTTGCGCTCTTAGGTAGCTCCTGCATATGATCTAAGGCACAAACATAGTCGTACAAATCTTGGTTATCAAAATCAAGTACAACACTCGACATTGAGCACGAGTGGGTTAGACCAAATTCCAAATCATCTGTAGACAATGTATGATCAACATAATCCTCAATGCATGAACTAACTATATCCAAAAATTACAATTCTCCACCAAATCATGAAATTTCATTGCCTTTATATATAGAAAATAAAACATGCTCATCATTAACACGTAATGTGAGCTCTCCTTTTGCACATCTATTAAGGTTTTAGCCGTGGCTAGGAAAGGACGTCCAAGTATCGGTGGAACGTCTCGATCTTCTTCCATATCCAAAACCAAGAAATCCACGGGGAATATAAATTTATCAACTTTTACCAATACGTCTTCAATAATTCCCCTTGGATGCATAAGTGATCGGTCTGCAAGTTGCAATGTCACCGTAGTCGGCTTCACGTCGCCTAATCCAAGCTTCCTGAAAATGGACAAAGGCATCAAATTAATACTTGCCCCTAAATCACATAACGCTTTATTAAAGAAATTACAACCAATAGCACAAGGGATAGTGAAACTCCCCGGATCTTTCAGTTTTTGTGGTAGCTTTCTTTGGATAATTGCACTACATTCTTCCGTCAAATTCACCATTTCAAAGCTTGTCATCCTCCGCTTTTTCGACATAACATCCTTAAGAAATTTCGCATAGTTTCAAGATCTGTTCTAGTGCGTCGCAAAGAAATGTTAATGTGCAATTTCTTAAATATATCAAGGAATTTGGCAAATTGATCATCAAGCTTTTTCTTTTGAAATCTTTGAGGAAAGGGAAGAGATATAGGCAACTTAGATATATTCGAGTTAGATGATGATTTTAGCTTCTCAGCCCTTGTTTGTTCCGCCTCTTTGTTCTCTTCCTTCTTATTTTCTTCAATATCATCCTTCATCACGGATTCTCCCGCTTCCGGCCTCGATGCTTCATCTGAAAGTTTCAGATTCCCAGATTTTTCTTTAGGCCCCTCATATTCCGTACCGCTTCGTAAATGAATCGCCTTGCATTGTTCCTTAGGATTCATTTCCGTATTACTTGGAAATTGACCCTTGTGATGTTGACCACCCACAATTGTAGCCAATTGACCCATTTGAGTCTCGCATTCTTTATCGAGCTTGTCACTTGTTGTTCTATCTTATCCATCCGAGAGTCTTGCTTAGCGGGGTGGCTCCTCGTATCATTCTTGAATGCATTAGATTGATTTATGAAGGAGGTGAGTGCATCTTCCAACGACGATTTTCCTTCCCATTTCCGCTCCACTTGAAGCATTAAATCCCGGCGGAGGTTGTAACACATTCTTTGTATTTGCGTAGGAAATTTTTTCATGATTTCTCAACCCTGGATGGTAGTGCGTTGGGTTTGAATTATTCCGGAAATTGTTGAAATTCCGGTAATTCACATAATTTACCTCTTCCATCGGATATAGAAGAGCTTCACTACCCATGCAAATTCGCTTTTGGCCCCTTCGTCAATACACTCAATTGAGTTGTCAAAGCCGCTACTTGTGTCGTCAATCTTTTAATGGGTGCCAATCCGAGATTTCGGCTACTCGTTGTACATTAGATCTTTCGGATGGCCACTGAAGCTGTTCATGGCCATTTCTTCAAGAAGGTTCAAGGCATCTTGTGGAAACTTTGCCAACAATGCTCCTCCCATCGCGGCATCCACAAAGGCCCTCGTTTGTCCCATTAAACCATTGTAGAAGAAACATAATTGTTGATCCTCCGGAAACCCATGTTGTGGACATCTACGTAACAAATCCCGAAACCTTTCCCAAGCCTTGTACAAAAGCTCGAGTCGAATCGCTGTCGGAATTGAGTAATCTCGCTTTTGAGTGTAAAGTTTTGCTCGGTGGAAAGAATTTAAACAAGAACTTTTGGCTCAGTTCGTCCCATGTGCTTACACTTTGCTTGCGTCAAAGTACCCAACCAATTTTCGCCTTATCCCATAAAGAGAATGGGAACAGGCGCAATCTTATGGCGTCATCCGAGACTCCGTTCATTTTGATCGTATTGCATATTTGGATAAAATGTGCAAGGTGAGAGTTAGGATCTTCAGTTGCGAACCCCCCAAACTGATTCTGTTGCACCATATTGATCAGTGTCGGTTTGAGCTCGAAGTTGTTGGCATTGATAGGAATATGGGCAATACCACCGTAATTACGATTCATTTGAAGTCGAAAGTAATCACGAATGGCTTGTTGTTGAACCGGTATCGGTAACTCGTTTCCACCATTGTTTACCGGTATTGGTAACTCATTCAAATCCCCCATTATTGGATTGTGTTGTGTTTCAGCCCGTCTAGTGGTAGCATTGATTCTTCTCGTGAAAGCCTCGACTTCCGGTATAAGCGGTATCAAGTCCCCTTGCCTCGATCGCTTGTTCATGCACCACCTGGACCGAACTAAAAGAAACAAGTCAAATAATGAAGAATTAAAGTGAATCCAAAATGTAAAAATAAAATTGTCTAAATTAAAATTAATTCTATCTATCGCAATATTAGCACCAAAAATTGTATTAGTCCCCGGCAACGGCGCCAAAAACTTGTTCGCCTTATTTTTAGCTTCACCGCAAGTGTACGGTGTAGTTTATAGAATAGGGTAAGCAAGGTCGTATCCACGGAGACTAATAAATTAATATGCTAAGTATTGATCTAAGATAGTCTTATTTTTATTTAGACGATCGAAATTGGATGATTGCTGTATTGAGATTAAGAAAATTTAAATCACTAAAACACAAGATTAAGATAACACAAATGATAGAAGTATCAAGATAATGAAATGGATTTCCGAGTTAAGGTTTCGACTAATAATCCTCTTGTTATCCGGTTTAATCAAGCCACGTTATTATCAATATTCCTATAAGACGATCACAAAGTTATTTTATCCTCCCTCTCGAGATGCATATAAAACGTAGATTGAAATACTTATGCTAGCATCTCTACTCAACATGAAGCATTCAACTCCCAAAAGTTTAAAAGATCAAATATCCTCACAAATATTTGCAAACCTCTCGATTCATGCAAATATTTGTGTCGAGTATTCAAGATCCAATATTGAAACTCATCTCTCGAATTATGAATCAATATATCAAACAAGTTAAATCATTGATCAAGTGATAAAACAAGAATAAGCTCAAAATACTCAAATAGGCTTCAAGATAATAACTTCAACTAAGATTAAAACATCCAACAAGAGTTCATCAATCTACTCCCAAACCCGGAAATCTCAAGAGTTTAGCTACACATGATTTCTAAACAACTTATAAACAAATTGTTCAAAGCCATTACAAATGAAAATGAAAGATTGAAACTAAAAGAGAAGCAAGAAAAACTTAGGAACGTCGACAATCTCTCGATATATCTCCGTTCTTCAAGCTCCGATGTTTGAGAAGAAAAGAAATCTTATGTGGGAGAACAAGCTGCCGGGGAGTAAAGAAACTCGCCGAAAATATTGCAATATGGCTCATATTGGCCATTGGGAAAATCGGGCATGTCCCTAGTGTCCAAACCAAAGTCACATAAGCAACCAAAGTTTCGGGGACCACCAAAAGGGTAGATTCCCTGACAAAGTCAGTGGAGGCATGTGACTTTAGACGGGTAACAACCTACTCAGCAAAAAGACAAAAGATGGATCCATGAAAAATGTCGTCCAAGCCACTACAAGACGAAGGGTGGAGTCAGCAAAGTTTGGAAGTTTTCATAAAAGCTTCGGATACCAGACAAGAGATGGCCCAATCCATGTGAAGATGAGTTGGATGCCCACTAATTTCTGCAAGTGGAACAATAATTAAAAGATGAAAGGGACATCCATCTGAAGGCAATAAGGCAGAATATAGAGATATCTTACCTCTATAAAGGTCAAGATTAGCTGAAGGCTGAGGACATCGAATATCATCCTTAGACTTCAGAAAAATAAAATCCTTTGTAATAATATAGTTGAGTGTTTAAAAAATTCTGAGAGTGTTTTTAGTTTTAAGTTTATGTATTTACGAGTGCAATCTCATACATGAGAGGCTAAACAAGTATTCTCCTCCCAAAAGGATATTACTAATATAATAAATGTTTCTATAAGTTCTTAATAAAAAAGGGTTTTCTGCTTCAACAGGTGTTCATAATGTTTTATTAATTTATCCCATTTATAGATTATCTACGCCTGAAGTAGGAAACAAACCAAGGTTGTGTTGAGCAGTTGTTGAAGGAGTCGGATAACTTGTAGATCATCTTCCTTGCTGGTTGAAGTTGAATAGTGTGAACTGTTTGTCAAACGATCTAGGGGCAGTAATTTTCCAACTGGTGGTGTTGCGAGCCATCTCACCCGGTGTTGTTTCGGTCAAAGAAGGTATGAATTTTAAGGGATATTTTAATTTTACGGAAGCATGTTGGGTCTGATATGGTCGTAATGGACTATATCAATTTATGTTAATAAGCTTAGGCAAATTGAAGAATGTATACATGTTAGTAAAATCTTTACATAAGTATGCCCTGTTAAGTTTATAGGCTGGAAACCTGACATAATCCACTTAAAACCTCTGAATAGAGACTGGATCTAAGTAGGTGTAACTATGCCACGAACAAGACAGGTGACAGAAAATAAAAGCTTTCACAACATGTGATACATTGAATAATAGGGTAATTTGGGACTTGCTTGGCAATTTTATATATTGTGGGACTATTTATGCATATTTCTAAAACTGTAGGACTAAAAGTGCAAGGTCTGAAAATAGTGGGATGACTGATGCAAAGTACGGGGATATAATAGGCATGATCCTGTGGGACTGAGGGTGCAATTTTCTCTAATAGTGGATGTAGCATATTCTCATTGAGGGTATATATATAAATTGTTTAATTTGTTGTTTTATTTTTGAAGTTTTATAATAATGGTTGTTTTATTTTTGATAATTGAAAGGCATAGATTATGCTGCAACATATTCAAATCAAACGAAGTTTGTAAGTTAGAGAAAGAGTGATCAATCATAATAGAATATGATTATAATAAAAAATAGAAGAGGGAGAGATCGTGTTATTGCCCCATTAAGATCGATAATTGATAACATGCATAAGCAAGGATCATATCTTATTCAATATATTTGAGGAGAATCTAATTTTGTTATAGTTACTTACACGACCAGATACACCAATATTGATAGGATGTTGCCTAATACAAAAGAAATACATACTCTTAGTAATCTAATTAATGGGAAAAAAAATAGATATAGAAAAATAAATATAGAAATGAAGTAGAAAAACTACAAGAAATTTACAATTTAAATTTTTACCTAGGACGCCAAACACAAGAACTAAAGGGTTGCTCATAGTATTACAATAGGAATTTAACAATCTGCAGTGGACAAATATAGAAACTAGTTAAAATAACATAAGAAAATTAAGCTGTTCGAACCTAGAGAAAAAAATCTATACTTTATTTTATATATTTACTATTAAAAGTGCAAATGAGTTTGAAGTTTTTTGAAAAATTTGATTTGCCAAAAATATCCTTATAGTAAAGTTAGGTTTAAGGGTAATTAAGTAGTTTTCTATATTGATTTTTCTTTTATTTGTTACTAATATTATTAGTGTCTCTTTGTATTTTAAAATCTTCTTGTATGCTTTCTTTCAATTGTAATTCTTAGATAATTTGAATTTTTAAATAAACTTCATTTCATATTAAAATAGATACTGAAAGCTTTCCAACCATATCATAAGCATGTATAAAAAACTTCATATGAGAGACTTTTAGCTGTTTAAATATTAGTAATTTCCTTTAATTTTCTCAATAGCTAAATACATTTACAAAAAGAAAAAAGAATGTGGACTTACACAATAATGAAGAAAAAAAATAATAAATAAAATGAATTCATTTAGTTTGATTCAAATAAATAGGATGACAAAATATATTTTCTAAATTCATTTCTGGTTGCAAATCTATATCTATACGATCTTTAAAAGTGTGAATGACTTGTAAGGTTTCTTGAAACTTTTGGTTAGACAAAATTTTCTTTCTAACATAAATAATTATAAGGTCATTCAAGTAATTTAATTTTGTATTTAGCTTTTATTTTTTATGTTATAAGAAAAGAGTCTTTTAATATTCTCATTTTTCTTCAAAAATTAAAAGTGTGTTTTATTTGTATTATAATTTTTGTAATACTTTGAATTTTCAAATATTGGTTTCATATTAAACTAGATTTTGAAAGCTTTCTAATGATATATCATAAGCATATATAGGAATTTTGTAAGAGATGATACTAGCCATTTAAAGTTTAATAATATGTAAAATTGTATATTTATAATTATTTTTTAATTTCTCAATAATTAAAATATATATATCATAATACCATAGAAGAAAAAAATAGTGAATTTATAAGGCAAGTGAAAAGAAAATGGAAATTAGTTCTAGGATTTTGATGCTACACATAACGAAAGATATAAAAAATACTAATTCCCTAGCTCATCTAATTGGTCACAAATATACCCTTGAATAATGAATAATGAATGATCATTTACTCCCTAAATAATAATACTATTGCAATTATTTTTATTCTTTTAGTATAGTTTGAATATTTTTGAATTTAAAAATAAATTTTAATTTATTTTTTAACTAGAAAAATATTTTAAAATCTTAAGTAATCTAAATTTTCAAAATAAATCTAAAATAATAAATAACTATAATAAAAACAAAAATTACTATACATGAAATCGATGAGCCTGGAAAAAAAAGTATTTTTGATTTAATGTAAATAAATTGAACTCTTTTGATAAACATGAATTGATATATTTTTTAAATTTGATCAAAATACATTATGGATGGCGCTATTCAGTCCCCCAAAATTGATGAATACACCCAACTCCATATAATTAATTGTAAAAAATGACATTCACTTAAAAGATTATATTACCCTTACTTAAAGAAGTTCTAAATACACTCACATCAGTCACTCACATTCTTCTTCTTGTTGAACAAAGTTAAATTTTTTGTACAAACTCTAGATTTTTCCAACACCCAAATTATTGCAGATTTGGACAATAAAGTATTCATATCCCCAAATAATGAATGTATATTCTTAGTTTAAATTTCTCAAAATTTTCAGGTTGAAAATATTGTCGGATATTAACAGTGCGACACTTGGGCACGATCACACACTATGACAAAAAAAACCATCGTGTCATCGTGCCACATGGCATGGTGACAAAAATCATCGTGCCATGTGACATGATGGACAAAACTTCATTATCCATCGTGCCACTTAGGGCTTTTTGTGCAAGGGTAAAATTGGAAATTATGGGGGTGTATTTAGTAATTATGTTATATTTTAAAAGTGGGTGGGTGTGTATTTAGTAAGTGAGTATATTCATCAATTCTGTGGTACAAATAGCGCCATCCATACATTATATCTATGTGCGCATGCATTTTTACCAAAAGAGTTCGAAACTTATTGAAACATATATTTTTAAATCACAAATATATATATATATATATATATATATATATATATATATATATGGACACCACTATAAGGGTGATATATTTAGTTATTTGAATTGAAAATAGTCAAAATTTGTTTAATTAAACAAGCTAACATGTTTTATATTCAAATAATTAAAATATATTTCTTAATATTTAGTAATTTTGCGTATTTAATACACTCATTTTTTAATTCATTTTTAGGGTGAAATACATAAATTATATATATATATATTTACAACTCATTACATAAAGGGTGTAATCTTTTCAAACGATCACATTCAAGTGGTATCTGGTACATTTGTTAGTTCTTGTGATTTTTTGTGCACATATGTAATTTAGTGGCCATTTATGTGTTTTTACAAAAAATGATATTGTTTAAATTAAGTAAGACATTATTAAAATTACAATTAAAAATTATTTTGGGATTACAGAAATTTTATTAGTTTTTTTATAATAATCTATATTGCCTTGAAGCTTGTACATTCAAATCTAGATTCTATTAATAATTTATATAGTTCTTTTAAATATATATTCTTTTGATTGATTATATTCAATCAATTTGATAATATAAACTTAAATTTAATTCCAAGAGGTAAATATATTGGAAAGAATATAAAAAGGACTTATACTCAAATAAAAGAATAAAAACTTAATTAAAAATTACAAAATATTGAACAAAGCTTTATTTTTAAAACTAATGAGACGAATCTTAAAACTTATTTTTAACATAGAGGTATGAAAGGCTAGATGACACAAGAGATGTTATTCTTATTATATATTTTGTAATATTTGTTTTATTAATCTTGAAATACACTAATAAAAGTTAAATGTAGATGGGATGATGAATAAAGACTAAGTAATGTTATTGTGATTAACAATTATTACTTTTTTTAGATCTCACATCATAATTAATAATTTTATATGATTATCTAAAAATATAATAAAATTCTTTTGTGTCTCCATCATGGAATGTTTTTATATTATAAGGTTTATTGTCGAATGTTTTGTATAAAATATGTGCCGCCAATAATATGAAATACAAAGACAAATCAAATGTATATTGAGTAAGAAAGGATTATATGTGTATGAAACTTAGAAGAAATATTAAAATAATATATGTAATAATTTCAAATTTAAGCTAATGGATGTCACTTAAAAATTACATCTTAAAGTACCATTAAATTTTCAATACCATTATTTATGATGCCATTATTTATGATAAATCTAAGTACCAAATTTAAATTAACAAAACAAAATATAATGTAAAATTTTTGAACAAAAAATAAGATTTGATATAGTCTAAAGCTGCATATATGTATGTATATATATATATATATTGTAAGAAGAAAAATTAAAAGAATTTCAAGTGATTTGTTATTGTTTCATTATTATTATGAAAATTGGGTATATTTTAAACTATTTATTAATTTAAAATATTGATCTAACATTCATGATATGACCAATGCATAAAATTTACTTTTTTAAAGTTTACTTACTAATTACTATGTTCATCATGTATTAGTAATTTAAGAGGTTATTGGCACCATTAGGTTTTGAATATTGGCAATCATATTCCTTTACTTGAAAAAAATCATCTATAAAAAAATTATTTAATAATTGAGATACCATATTAGTTTATATTTGAAAAAAGTATAATTTTCTAAAAACTAATTGGTAGTTATATATATATATAGGGAGGTTACAATGAGACCACATATTATTGTGAGACAGTGTAGACTCATCTCAACCCTCCATTATCTATATCAATGGCTAAGATTAATAGAGGTTAAAATTACATTAAACCTTTAATTAAAGCAAAATAACAAAGTATAATTGTCAAATTAACCAAGTGGGGGACCATCTAAATATGGAATCGATTATTAGGAGATAGAAAATCACGGGGAGAGAGAAAATCGCGAGAAAATTGACCGAGAGAGAAAATCACGCATGTACTCTCCGCCCACGCAAGATGTTGTACACTTATCACATATTTGTTGTATACTTAATATTATTTTTTTGTATCTTTAGCATAATTTTCTTTGGATGTTAAAATGGTCAAACAAAAATATGTGGGAACCGTGAATCAAGGAATCAGTTATATATAGAGAGAGAATCACGCTAATTAACATGTGAGGACCGTGGATTAAGTAAATCACTAGTAGAGAGAGAGAAAATCACGCTCATTATTGTACTGTATATTTAACATATATTTAATGTATATTTAACACTATTTTGATGTATGTTTAACATAATTTTACTGTATATTAAAATGGTCAAATAAAAATATAAGTATACAACAAAACACATATAAGTGTACAACAAAACACATATAAGTATGCAGCAAAAAAAAAAAAAAGTATACAACAACATAAATACATACATCAAAAATTAACTACTTATACAGCAAAACACAACTAAGTATACATTGCAAAACATCTAAGTATACATCGGTTTGTCCACGTCAGCATTATCTTCTTCACCAATCCTCCAATCTTGTCTTTTATTCTGAAACCCCAACACTATTTTGCACCTGGAGAACCATCATCCTTTCTCTCTACAAAATACAAATGGCCTAATCCAGTTTCTAAACACTCCCCTTCTCTTTTGTTTCCTCTCCAGACGGTTCCACCGCTCCTTCTCCGCCTCCGCCGACGACGTCATTTTCCGGCACGATGCTTCTTCGAACCAGCAACGATTCCACGTGGCGTCCAATGGTTTGCTCGACTCTCTCCCGCTTTTCAGCTTTCGCTCCGTCACACCGAACATCGCCGGTGGGGATTGCGTTGTGTGCTTGTCCAAGTTCGAGTCGCACGATCGGCTCTTGTTCGAATGGGAGAGATGAAAAGAATTATTCAGATACCAAATTAAAATGATATTATGTAATTGTGTAATGACAATCCTGCCCTTTTCAGCTTTAAAATAAAGCGAAAATAATTATTAAATTGGAAAAATCTCAACCATCTAAAATTTGAGATTTGTGGCTATGATTAGTCCACACTGTCTCACTCTAATTATGTGGTCTCATTTGTTCATATTCCTATATATATATATATATATATATATATATATATATATGTGTGTGTGTGTGTGTGTATGTATGCATATATATGAAAACAAATTAATGAAATCAAGCTAGCCAAAAGCTTGTAGTCTCTTCACGAATGATATATATATAAGGATAATAAATCTTATAATCTCTATATAAAATAAAATTTATAGCTATACATCATTTATAAATATACAACTTTTACATTTTTATAATAAAACACAGTGTCAAGTATAAATGCAAGTATAGTTTTTAATAAGAATTTATACTTAGATTGTTGTCTCTATTTTTCTGATAAGTAGACAAAAAAAAACATTGTTTTTATTAATTATGAGAATAGATAAAAAAAAATATATGATACTACTAAACACTTGAGAAAAAAATAAATGGTATCAAAAGTTATTCCATTAGTTTTGTATAATTTAATTTACAATGATGGATATACCATTTACTTTTCACATTACACTTTAGATTAAGTTTTTCTTATTTTGTCATTATATGTACTTTTGATTAAATAACTTTTATAATTATGATAATATAAAATTAAAAACAACAATATATATATATATAGAAAACATGTATACATATACTTGGAATAAATGAGACAAGGCTTTAAAACTAATTTTTGATTTGGAGTTTTAAGAAAGTATAAGTAGGGAGAACAAGAGAATATTTTATTTATTTTCAATGTATTTCTTGTCTCTTTTTTTTAGTATTAAGTCTCATATGTAGATTGAACGTCATTTTTTTATTTATTAAGAAGAATGACAATGCAGGTTTAGAAAAATATTTTAAAATCTAAAAGGAGTAAAAATCACTTTTACCTCTTAAGTGTTAACTTCAAGATTATTATCTATTTTTTGAGTGTATTGTAATTTTAGTTTTCTATATTCTTAATTATATTGTTATATGGAGGCATATTGTTGAAGTATTCTAAATTTAAATTAACAATAGTAAAATTCATTTATATAAGCAAAATAAATAATAATACAAAACATAAAGAAATTCTAAAAGAAATTAGAGTTTAAAAAAGTATATATGTTGTAATATTTGTAAGGAATTTAAAAATAAAATATAATAATTTCTATTTAATATGCATTGTTACAACAACACTAATTGGGTTCACTTCAAACTATATCTTTACAAAATCATTGAAAATCAGGCACCAAAAAAATAATATTTTCAATTGTTGTGATTTCAATGCTAAAACTTTAATCATTCTTTGATATTCTTATTTTAAAACATGACTCTTGAATGAAATTTCAGATTATTTTCATGTATTAGGTTAGAGTTTTTAATTTTGACATAAAATTTAATCTTGGGAATAACAGAAAAGAGATGATCTCGGATAACCTCAAGTTCATGTGTTATGATAAAACATTTACCACTTTTTTAATACTAAAACTTTAGTCATTCTTTAATATTCTTATTTTAAAACATAACTCTTAATGAAAATTCAGATTATTTTCATATGTTAGGTGAGAGTCTTTTATTTTGACATATAATTTTTTTTTTTTGGAATTACTCAAATGAGATGAATTCAGGTAACCTCATGTTCATGTGTTATGATAAAACTTTTACCTCTTTTTGATTAGAATGAGACAAAAAAGAAATTGTATGTTTGGTAGTTAATTTAAAATGAACTTTTAGAAAAATGACTTGTTTTAGAAGTCCATTTTGGAGAAGTGCACATCTATGACTTTCAGATTTCTTTTCTACCATTTCTACAAAATGGGTTTTAAAATACAATTTTACCAAATACTTTGCATTGCATATAAGCACTTTTTGAAAAAGTCCATATGAAATAGTCCAGTTCATAAAAGCATTTTTATTTCAAAAGTGCTCCCACATATATAGCAACTTTTATTGGCAGTCATATTTCCTTATTGGGAAAAGTGAGAGAGGGATAGGGGGAAAGATGAGCAAAGGAAGCAAGTAAATATATAAGATTAACTTTTATATGTTCTTTGAATTTAAGCGGTAATTACTTTGGGAGTACATTTGGAATAGAAGTCCATCTATGATATGGAGTTCAATATGGACTTTTAAAAAAAGTGCTTTCGAGTTTTGTTAGATATTTTGTGGAAATACATTTTTATTGTCCATCCAGCAGAAGTGCAGTAAATGAAATTCAAAAGTCATAAATTAGCACTTTTCTAAAATGACTCATGCAAAAAAAGACTTATTGTATAAGTCCATTTAAAAATAACCACCAAATACATTTTTTGTAAATAGAATTCTATACTAAAAAGTCAATTTGAAATGTTGAAATGGGTTCCCAAACATACACTAAATGTATCACAATATTGTGCTTAATTTTGGTAAAAAAACTAATAATAATATTTTATTTTATTTTATTTTATGTGTTTGATTAATGCAATATTTTTATCAATTTTAGAATATGAAATTTATCAATTTGACCATCTACAAGTCCATCAAAAAGAAACTCACAAAATCAAATATAAAAAAATTTCCAACCAACAAAATCAGACAAGAGAATTATTAAAGTAATCATAATTATAAAATTATTTAGTTATATTACTATTCAAGTTTTCAAATATCTGGAAGGTAGTTCTTCTAAAAATAATTTAATTAGTAAATTATTTATAATATACCTTAAATATACATTAATCTTTCAACAAAATTAGTAAAATAATTTTTGTAAAGTTATATGAATCACGTGCAACGCACGTGCGTATTACTAGTATATAAAAAGAAGTCAAAATTGCTCAATAGATAATATATCTGGTATTGGAGGTACCCCCACTAAAGCATAAGTGCACTTAGCCAACACTCTCTCTCTCTCTTTGTCTCTCTCTCTCTCTCTCTCTCTCTATATATATATAGATATATTGGAGGTACCCCCACTTTATCTCTTCCCCTTCACTTAGCTATGGAATAAACTATAAAGCTCAAACAAAAAACTAAATAAGAAAAAACAAGAGAAACACATTTCTTCCAAATCCTTCATTTTCAAACACTACATTCCATCAACTACATATTACCATCATTGTTAAGAAAAGTAATTACAAGTTTAGAGAAATTGTAAGTGAGAGCGGAGAGTTATAAGAAAAGTGATTACAAGTTTAGAGTAATTACAAGTTTAGTGAAATCCTTCGGCTGTGATTGGTTGTAATTTCATTCCATCTATTTTCATTTTCTGAGAGAATAGTGGTGAATTTTTTTTAAAAGTGAAAGTTGGATGTGTAGAGAAAAAGTACTGATGATTATGTTGATGTGATAGAAAATCTTTTAGAGATGTTGATTGTTTGTGAAAAAATTTGTGGAAATAATAGTGTAAAATATAATGTAAGAAAATTGAACAAAAATAAAAAATTGATCCAAAAATAGGCAATATGGATCTCATTTTATATATTTTCTTAACAAGATTAAGAGAAAAATAATAAAAATAGTGATAAATTAAAGAAATTATCGGAATTCTTTATATAATTAGGGAGATGAGAGAGAAATAAATAGTATAATTGGGTATTGGGAAATGAAAAAGAAAAAGAGAAAAATGAGTTAATTTTGGAGATTTTCCTTGAAATTTTTTTATTTTTTTCTCAAACAATTAGACATCCTAAAAAATTTTCACTCCAAAATGAAAATTTTATAAAACTTTTCACAACCAAGCACACCCGAAGCTTTTCTCATCCAATTTCACATGAAAGATTAGTTTTGGAAAGCCCAATACTTAAGCATACGACGTGCTAAGGTGAAGTTATTACCTTGATCAAAAGAAAAAAAGGAGACTATATATCGATGTATGTTGTTGGACGAGAATGCTAGCTTTTGTTGTGTTTTCACTCCCTGGTATATCATCTATTTTGCCTAAATTGGGTAATATCAAATCAATACTAATACCACATGAAAAATTACTTTTTAAAGCATAATCCTGACAAATACACATGCTGTGTTTCCACTCCGCTGTACTAAGGGCATCTCCAGTGGAAAAATCCCTCAAAGGTTTTTTCACAGTTTTCTGTGTGCCGTGTCACCTGCCACATCAAAAGCAAAAACTCCATCATTTTACAAACTTTTCCCCACAATGGTTAAACCTATTTACAATTTTTAATGGTCCCACTATCCAATTTATAAAATAATTAAAAAATAAACAAATATTAATTTCAACCTATTTCTTTACACATGGGCCCCACACCTACACTTTTTTATCCCATTTTCTCACCCATGAACCGGTTCATAACTACAAACCTGGTTTTTCCTACAAACCCAAAATCCTTACTCACAATGGTAAGGTTTTTGGTTCACACGGTTTTTCGTGAAAAAACCCCTCCAAAAACCTACCATTGGAGTTGCCCTAATCCTGATTTCCAAGTATCTCCTCCCTAAAATCCTGAAGGAAGTAACTCACGTATATTCTCACTTTATGACATCTTATTCACATATTCAATGGTTTATACACTATATGAGCGAGCACAGACATTACTCTTTTATCCAATGGTTCTATATGTTTAAGTGACCTCTATTGATTATCACTTAATGTGTCAAACTAAGTCTACATCTACTATATGAAAATAGAAAAATTTAATAGACAACTCATAAATATTTGATTAATTATAGAACGTACATGTAATAGCATATGTGAACAACGAAATGAAATCATCCTAAATAATCTTCTAAATTTATTATACATTTTAGAAACCTGTCTTTTTACCTAAGAAGGGAAAATGCAATTTTGATCCCATAACTTTGGACCGGTCGCAATTTAGTCCCATTAATTGTTTTTTTTCTTCGCAATTACACTATATAATTATGAGAAACTCTCAATTTAAGGACCTAAAAATTGCTGGAAAATCGATTTGTCATCGGGAAATGCCATGTGCAATGCCCTTGATCAAGTTAAAATGAATTTTTTAGCCATATCTTAATATATTATCAAAAGTGGCAAGGAAGATTAAAAAAAAAAGACAAATAATCAACACCCATATGGACATCTTAATGGAGAAAAAATAAGTGCCACTTAGGACCATAGTGGATGGAAAAGAGAAGTTTAAAATATTGTTGTTGAAGAGAAGAATCAGAGGATTATTAGAAATTGTACTCCTTTTAATTCATTTGATTCTTTAATTCATTTGATTCAATAAATTCTATTTGTATTACTTTTTCTTGTTTATAATATTTGCAGACAAGAAATCTGTGTTACACACACGTATTAAAACATCATATGAAATACAATATGGAATAGGAAATCCGAATAAAAATATGTAGATATGATTATGTGAAATACCAGTGCAAGCAATCTACCATTCAAGAATCAATCCTCATCTAAACAAATATGCATATCCACTCTTTTTTCCATTTTCAGATACATTGTATTTATTTGATATTTTTACAAATTTCCTTTTTTTTTTTTTTGGTTTTGTCAATTTTTATGTTCCAGTTCTAGTTTGAGTATTAAAGGACTTTTCGACACAGGCTCAAATCCGATAAACACTATAAGCTATCATATAGATTTCCAATTTTGCTTCATTAGCAATTAGCATGCATCTCAGATGTAGTAATAATTCATATAATACCCAGACGACAACCTGCTTACAAACACGGGAAGATTCATAATAGGAAAAGAAAAAAAGTAAACCTTTACTTTTAGCAACAGGCAAATGACCACCTATCCCTAATCCACAAATTCTTCCTTCATCTTTTATGCAAAATGCCTATCATTTTTCAAAAGAACAACCCAAATTAATATAATAGATTAATAAAGTAGACGTAATTTATAAAACCAACAGCCAAACTTTAATTAAATAGAAGGCTTACCATATGTACACAATTATACAATACCAAGAAATTGGCATCAATTCACAGAATTCGTTGATGTCCTTAAGGTCAAGACTGATTATGGAGTACTCATCATTCCCAAAGATATCATAATCAAAAGTTATAGGTATACTCTTTCCATCACGAAGAGCATCCTTACAACAACAATGGATGATGTATGACTCTTTTGGCATATTGGAAGAGACCACCCTAGTCGTTGTTTTTGCATGGCCAACATTCTTCCTACTAGGTATCTGATAATTGTAAACGTACATATGTTACAAAAAATTGCACAACTAAAGAATTTTTGGAGACTTGATTACAAAAATATAAAATCACATTTACCTCATTGTGCACCTTAATTAAGTGTGAAGGCCAAGCCACATGGTTGCCTACAACATCACCAATACACTGACACGTCCTCGGTATTTGAACGGGCAAACGAGATACTTCATCAATGGCAACGCACATGCAATGCTTCGGTAATGGTTCACCATCAAGAAAGTTGCCAGGTCCATCGACATGGACAATTGTACCATATGCAACAATGTTGTTGTTAGATTCCAATGTCAATGCAACTGCCGAGCACTAAGCAACAAACATTGATGGAACAACATGTTATAAATGTTTTGAGGCATATTCAAATACAAACAAAAAATATCCACATAACATATATATAAGTATTAAAACAAAATTTTGTATATAATATGCAGATATAATTGATGACTTTCTGCTTTTGATCGCTTCAAAGATTGCAAACTTTGACAGTTTCAACCTGATGAGTCAATAATTGTGGCCAAAAAACTGCTACAAAATAATCAATCTGAACTCAAGTTGTAAAATTTTTATGTGCAAAATGCAAAGACTATGCCCCACAGAAAAAATAATAGAAAAACCCTAAAATGAGTACAAGTGTCTGCTAGTAAGCATTCTGGAAAACATAACAGATGCATATGTGTCTCCTTTGTGATATGACAAAATTCATTCTTCTCCCACTCATTCGAATTTCACTGACCAATTGCATGTTGTCAATTAACCATAATAGTATATCGTCATCATTTAAATTCATAAAAAGACCTCTAACTAAACAAACTAACATATACCTGTAAAGCAACATTTTTGTCAAGCAATTGCACATCACATCACTCCTCATCTTCTTCAATTCCATCTTTATTGGCTGCACTTTGGAGTTTACCAAAACAACTACCTTTCTCTTCATGGTCAATGTCGCGCTTTTTGTACTCAAATGTTTCTAGACTTTGTAAACGTGCATTTTGATCTTTAATTTGTACATTTTGTTGTTTTATTTGTGCATTTTGCTCATCAATTTTTTTCTTCGCCTCCATCAACTCTTTATGTTGTTCACTTAACATACCAAGTTCACCATGCTTCTTCCCAGTAGCAACATAAAATACATGGTAGGAGTGACATCCGTCCTAAACCCCTCACACGTCCAAAGCATGTTCTTGAGAATCAAGTGCTTTTGTAAGGATATCTTCTTTTGATCCTTCAACTTTTAGCTTGCCCTCCTTCTTCAGCTCTATATAACTATCCTATCACACACCAAATATTTTAATAATTACAAACCTAGGAATCACTGAATAAAGAATCTAAATGTACATAATTTACAAAAACAATGATTTTTCAAAATCAAAAAGTAAAAAATATAAGTGTTTCTTACAATCTTTTCAACTATTTGCTTCAAATCGTCTCCTTCGATTTCCCCTTTTTTATTTGTCTGTCCTTTCTTCCAAAGAATAGCTCTATTTATTTCATCATCATCACATAGTTCACTTTCCTGCAAGTAAGAAGAATATGTCAAGTTCGTACAATATGCATTAGTCCAACTCCTTAAGGAAAATATGTTTGAAAATGCAAGATAAACCTTTGATAATTTAACACATTAGCGCGAATTCTTAATGCACAACTAAAAATATTAAATGAACACTTACTAGGTCAAGTTCCAATCTTGCATATCCTTTGCGGGCGAGTCGGTGGTGATATTTGTTTGCTTTATTTCTCTCTCTTTGGTCATTACTTAGTTTCTATAATTTTTAATACACAAAGCAAATTATGATCAAACAAACAACATATCTCACTCCATTAAGAATGTATCTTGATAAATTTATTCAAAAAGGTAAATTTAGAAGCTTACCGTGAAGCTTTCGGACATACGGCTAATCACAAATTCTCGGTTTATCTTTATTGGGCTAAGCACTCCAATCCTCTGTGAAATTTCATGATCCTCGGTGGATGTCTCAAGTTCTCTGGTTTATCTTTATTGGGCTTAATGAATTTCTTAGTGAGGTCAACTTTATATTGACGCCACTTTGTACCTCGAGGCCCAAACACGACTTCTTCCATTTTTGGTCCACATTGAATGAGAAGCGTAGTAATGCAAAAAAAACATGGACATGCCACAATTCAATCAATAATAGGATTCTTCGCTAGAGATTCGTTGAAGTTTTATGATAAAAAAAGAACAACATATCAAGTTTTACTTACATTAATAGATTCCCAAATCAACTCCTTAATATCTTTTGGCACCGCTTCCATGTATTGTAAGTAATCTTAACGTTCACCCGAGTGAGGACACCAATAAAACTTTGCATCTCAAAGCCATTTTGTTTCTCCAATCGGTTGTCCACGACTATTAAAGTTAATGTTCTTTTCATTCCAATTAAGATTGCCTATCCACGACTATTATTGATTGGGTATCTTTAATGTTCCATGTTGTCCCCATCAACCTTCGAAGAAAGCGATGTAATTCCCTTTAGTACACTAGATGGTAAATTTCTTGTTTTCTTTGACCTTTTCATCCATCTTTTGAACCGCCATGGAGTCCAAAAACCTCTATGCAACCAAAGGTTTGAAATAATTAGCACAAGTCCAAATTAAAAGAATAATTTATCAAAATTAGATTTTAAGATGTAAGAGGATTATGCAAATTAGATTTTAAGATGTAAGAAGCATATAAATATTATCATAAGGCAAGTAAAATTATCTTAGCATTCTAAAAAATGCTACTTTTAACATTAGACTAAAAGTTATTTATGCTTATCTAGCTCAAAGAAATAAGCACAAATATTTCATAAATGAATCAAGTTATTATGTGTTCTCTTGTTGGTGTTGGAATAGGTTGGTTAATGAGGGAATCTGTTTCCTTTAAAATAGGTGACCTTTTTTCTTTTTTTTTTTAATGGAAAAACAGGTGACTTTATTCCCACGAGATATAGTGCAATAAAATCCTCACAAATAACTAAGTTGATTCTTTCCCAACCACGTTTGTGCACATATTCACAAAATGCACGATGGATCGCTACTATCGAAGGCGTGTAATAATTCACTTTTAAAAACGCATGGATTGCCATTACGTAGTCCATCAACTAAAAATAGTGGCTCTTTGTGAGCGAACCGAGTAAACAATTAAAATCCTAAGCCAAGCCTTGGGTAGCGCGGTGGGCTTTTTCATAAGCCCAAAGAATAAAGTTCGCATGTTCGAGATATCATTGTTTGTTATTTGATTCGACCAACTACTTGTCATTTGCATTACAATGTTACTTTTAGATCGACGCCTGTTTTGGTTTGAACAAGGCACTATATGTTAGATAAATGTTTTTATCAAGATTTTGATGATTTTGTTTTTAATAAGATTTTATACCAAAACAATGTTTTTATATGTTGTCCAAATACTCCTAAATGATTTAAAATATTTTTACTAATTTTTGGAGTATTTCTTAGAGTTTTTAATTTGATAAAAATTGGACAACACTTTTGATGGTTTTGTTTAAATTGGTTTTTACACCAAAACTATGTTTATAAATGTTGTCTAAATACTCCCAAATGATTTAAAATGTTTTTACTAATTTTTTGGAGTATTTCTTGAAGTTTATTTTTGAAAAAAATCGGACAACATTTCAAAGGGGAGGTCGACCGGTCGCCCAAATGGTCGACCTGTACCTGAAGGAAAGAAAACACGAAACAGAACTTACAGGTCTTGAAAAAGAGGGAGGGGGACCGGTCGAGGTGAGGTCGACCGGTCGCACCCCTAGGGCGACCGGCCGCACCCCACCTCGACCGGTCGCACCCCCCGTAACCCCTGAACGGAACGCACTATTTTTTCAAACGGTCAAAATCTTCAACAGGCAACCGGTCGCCCTATGTTATTTTTTTGACAAAGAAAATTCCAACAGATTGCAACTGTGATAAAGACAAGATTTGCTTTTCAATTTTGTACAATATTTCTACATCTTGTGATCTTCTTTTTGTAGACAAAAGTGAAGATAGAGGAGCCTATGTTGGGAGCCTATGTTGGTGAAGACTTCCCTATAAATAGAGGATAAATTGAAGACACAAAAAATACAACAATACAAGCAATCAAACAACAAGAAATCGCAAATTTCCAAGCCTTCATATTCAACACTCTTGTTGTATTTATACTTTCACATCTTGAGGTCTAGGCTTTTCTTGATTACACTTTGCACTCAAATTGTAATATTCATTATTGAGTTGTAATCTTGATTTTTGGTTATCATTCAAACACAAGATATCCTTGTGAGTGTTCTTGTGGTAAGAACACACTTGGATGATCTAGGTGATAGGTGCAAGAAGATTGTGGTGATCTTCTTATTGAGGTGTTGAAGAATTTGGTATTCTTCAAGGTTGAAGATTGTGGTAATCTTCACAAGGTGCCGTTGAAGGAAGATTATGGTAATCTTCAAAGGAGATTGTGGTAATCTCCAAAGGTGGTGTTGAAGAAGAGTGTGGTGCTCTTCAAGGTGTTGTAAGTTGAATTTGTATTAATTGTGGTAATTAATAAAATTCTTTTTCTTTGAAATCCATCCGGATATCTTTGGGGTGGTAGAGGATTAGGCCCTAGGTGGGTTGAACCTCTTTAAATCGACGCGTGTTGTTTACTTCCCGGACCTTTATTATTGTCTTGGCGTATTTGTTTCGAAAAAGAGGGCATAATCGAAAAGATGGAGATAATCTATTCACCCCCCCTCTAGATTATCGTAGCCGCTTGGACTTACACTATATTCACCCCCCCTTTCGAAGTGCATTTACTGTTTTATTTATTCCCATTGCGTTCTCATAGAGTTTCTAAAAGCGTAATTCACTTGCACTCATAATTTATAATAATTTTCCCCTTTCCTCACTCTTTGGATGAATTAGGACATCCGGCTCGAATATTTCTCTAGGAGGAAAGTCAAACTTTTGTATCGGTTTCTTCTAGTATCTTTGGCCAAAAGTCAACCTTAAAATTTTCTTCAAGAACACTCTAACAAACGGAAAATTAAACGGAAGGAGAAATAAATCATGTACACATTACTCAAAGCTTATTGCCCGAATTTCTTTGAGAAGTAATATAACTAATATTGGTTATAACTAAATTATCATCAATATTTTAGAATTAGTAGATTCACAGAGACAAAACAAAATAAGTTAATAATTATATAATCAACAACATAAGATTACCAGTATAAGAGAGCTACGAGTCAACCCAAATCCCATCACAATCAGAATGAATATATGGTGGTTCGTTTTCATCGATTTCGTCAAAATCCACTGATGGTATCTTTTTAGAAAAACATTGATGTTGAATTATAGTATCTCCCAACTCATCGCCATTCAGATATTCAAAATAATCTCTACTTGGAGTTGAAAGCACAATAGACCATGCGGGGTCTTCAACATAAAATACTTGATTTTCTTGATTACCCGTGATGAATGAATCAGATTTGAATCCAATTCTATTAAGATTCACCAAGGTGAAACCAAAATCATCTTCTTTCATGTCCTTATTATTCTCTACCCAATTACATTTAATCATTGGTAATCGAAAATTGGTATAATCGAGTTCCCATATTTCTTTTATTACTCCATAGAACACCATGTCTGATTCAATTGGGTTGTTATCCTTTGCACTAGCAACTTGCATTATCTTTGCAACCAAGCTTACTCCCGAGTTTTGAACAGAACGTACATTATCAAGCCCTTTCGTGTAATAGGTCACCCCATCAACCAAATAACTAGAATACTTCAACACTTGCTTGCGAGGACCACGAGCCAACCACTTTAACTTTGTTGATATAGGGTGTGAGGAACTCATAACCTATAATTCATAATAGATGTTAAAAATAATATTTTTTGAAATTCAAGATCTCCAAGTACACTAGATGTTGGGATATTTATTGTTTTAAATTTTGATGAATGCCATGTAAAACTTAGACTAGAAAGTTGGCACCCCATTTTCTTTGTAATTTGCATTGTAATAGATAGGGCTGTTCGAGCTGAGTCAAGTCAGCTATGCCTAAAATATGCAAGAAGTCAACTGGAGACTAGAATGAAGACTCCGCTGTGAGGCAACTGAGTATGACAAGTAAGAGAAGACATGAACTCGAGTGGAGAAGTATCAGCTGAGATGTAGTTGTGTGAAGTGTCAGTCAAGTCAACTTAAGATAGCCAAGTCTCAAGTTAAAGTAACAGATGAGTCATCCAATGATTGGGAGCTGACTCGAAGTCATTTGGCGAAGTTAAGGAACTGCAGTCAAGTCAAGGCAACTGAAAAGGATCCGTTGCATAGAAGTCAAGAAAGTTACTTAAATAAGTAATACTTCCATGTTGCAATATTCTGAAGTGCTCAGTCTTAGAAGCGTGCAAAAGGAATAAACTAATGGGAGGCACTGCACCTGTGTCAGGCTTTGAAAAGCTGAAGGTTCATTTAATACGAGGAAATGTCAATTTCAAGGACTGCAACAAGACAAGCCAACGACCACAAGTGTCTTTTGAAAATTAGCCTATCTCTTCAACGGGCAGATTTTCAAAAGAACACTATAAAAGGCTGAGGAATCAATTTGAGAACAGGTTACCTTGCATACCAAAAACTACGAACATTCAAGCTGTAACCAAGCAAAAATATTCTCAAGTTATTCAAGCAAATCCTCAAGCCTAAACTTCGAAGAAAATCAATCCAACACTTACCTGTGAAGGAAAGATGACTTCAATCAGTTGAAGAGGAAACATTTGAAGAATCAAAGGGGTCTACATTCCACAGAGGATTGTAGAAAGGTTCAAGGTCGAACCAGCCTTAAGTTCTTGGTGGGCTTCGTGATCAAATCCAAGAAGCTTCAGCAAGTGAGCTATAGTAGCAAGGCAGCTGCCCTGTGAAGAAGCTGAGTCGGACGAGAAGCCAGCTGTGTGGCCAAGGCATCTCTAGACTGATTCCCAAAGGATCAAGTCAATTTGTGTGATCAAGACTTGTATCTGGACTGTTAACCACTTTGTACTCTGATCAATACTTAGTGGATTCCTCCAGGAGTTGGAGAAGAGAGGAGTAGAAGAATTACCCCATCTTCGAACCTCTATAAAATTTATTGTGTCATTTACATTTCAGCATTTCATTTTGCATATTACATTATATCTGTGATAATTTGCATTCAACCGATAATTAACAAAGTGCTAAAATCAAGTGTTAAAACAAACTTAAACCAAATTCAAGGGTGTTAAGTCTTCGCTGAAAATCTCATCACAACCAAGTTAAGGTTTAGACTAAACAAATTTGAGTTAATCTATCAATGACTCAATCGAAGTCATTTGAGTGGCTAACTCACGATTTAACTGTCCACCGACTTAGTGTATTTCCGAAATATTTTAAAAGGTCTAAAATCAAAAAGTTTGTAAGGTTTATTCAACCCCCTTCTAAACCTTACTCACCCCTTGGGACCTACAAGTGGTATCGAGCGGTTGGTTCATTGAGCCTTCCGCATCGGTTAGTTCTTGAACTAGATCTCCAATCTTTCAAAGAAGTCTTTAACACTTGTTCTTACAAAGCCTTTTTCAAATCAACAAAGATAATATCATGGAAGCAAATTTAACACGCATCCCTATGTTCACCATTGAAGAATTTAATGACTGGAAAATACGTATGTAGGCTCATCTATCAGCTTTACATGATGAGATGTGGATAGTGATAGAGAATGGGCCACTGCAAATAATGAAGGTGAACACAAGCTGCAAGGAGAGTGCCAAGTCTGAAGAAGAGGAGGAGGTTGCTCCTCCTAGACCAGCTATGGTTGATAAACCAAGAGCTGAGTGGACAAATGATGACAGAAAAAGATACAATCTTGACAATGTGGCTAAGGATATACTTTACAAGACTTTGGACAAAGCCATGTTCAACAAAGTCAAATCTTGCAAGATAGCCAAAGAAATCTGGGATAAATTAACCTTAATTTGTGAAGGATCTGAACAAATTAAGGAAAACAAATTATCTGTTGTTGTTCAAAAATTTGAAAACTTCAAAATGCTTGCAGGTGAAACAATGGACATTTGGATGCTAGATTTATGAAATCACAAACGAGCTCTCAAAGACTTGGGAAAGAATACACACGAGGAAGGAAATGTGTATGAAGATACTAAGAAGCCTCCCAGCTGAGTGGGAAATGAAGACCATGGCTCTAAGGCACTCGATGGACCTATCAAAAACGTCCAATCATGAACTATTCTCATACCTCAAAGCTTATGAGTTTGAGCTGAGAAGAAAGGATCAAGAGGAGATAGCTATACCTAAATCAGCTGCTCTCATAGTCAAGGAAGGAAAGAGAGCTGAGACCAAAGAAGTCATTGAACAAGAGGAAATTGCCTTAATGGTTAAGAGATTCAACAAGTTCTTCAACAAGAACTACAAAAGAAACAAAGTTGAATCCTCCAGAAGATACTTAGCTCCCTCCAAGTCAAGGGAAGATAGACCACCAAAGAGAGCAGAGTACCAAAAGGTCGAATATCAAAGAGCTGACCACCCAAGAAATGAGAGAGCTGATCAAAAAGTTAAAAACCTGTGTTGGAATTGCAGACAGCCAGGACATTTCCCAATTGACTGTCCATATCCTGTAGTCAATAAATACAGGAATGAAGAAGAAAGGAAAGTCTTCAGAGAAAGAAGACAAGAAAAGAAAAGAGCAATGTTGGTCGAAGCCGCCGACCTGACTAAGTCTAAAGAAGCAGAAGACTCAGAGAGTAGTGAAGCTGACTACTCAAGTGATTCTGAAGAAGAAGCTTTAATCTGTCTAATGGCTAAAGAACAAGATCAACCTGACCAAGAAGATGAGGTACATTCTAACTCATCTCACTCAGATTCTAGTGATAGTGATTGTGACACACACACTTCATCACCCACTGATCTTTATGATTCGTTAGGCAAAATGATGAAAGATTTTGAGCACATTAAATCCTCACACACACTCTTAAATGAGGAAAACAGCCAGCTCAAAAGCCAAACCTCACAGCTGACTAAGGAGCTAAGTATTCTAAGTCACATAGCTGATGAGAACAAAGAGCTGAAGGCTGAAAATGCAAAACTAATAGCAGAAATAGCTGCTATAGAGAAGAGAGAAAATGATCTCAAAAATGTGATTGCTTCATTCACTAAGGCATCTAAATCATTGGATGACCTTATTATGAGCCAAAGAGAATGTGGAGATAAGACAGGCTTAGGATTCCATTTCTTTATGCATAGTCAAACTCCAAGAGTGATCTTGGAAAAAGGATCTTCAAGTAATGAAGCATCTCAAAAATCCAAGACACAAATGTTGCACACACATTCATTCCTAAGCACAATCACAAACAAATTGGCCTTGGTTATAAAGGAAAAGGAAAATAGCCAGTTGAGCATGCTGAGAGGACAACTGAGAAGAAATCCAGCATAGTTCCTCAGCAAACTCCAAACAGGAAGTACTCTGTGAAGAAGAAACAGAGCTACCAAAACCCCCAAAAGTTCTATGAAAGGAACAAATATGATGGGAATGTCTACTACCCAAGCCAAGCTGACTGGAATAATGTGAAATATCAGCAAAGACCTATGGAATACAAGCCTAAATGGCAAAGGCCTAGAACTCAGCAAAGGTCATTCCAAAGGCCAAAGAGCTATTATCAGCTCACATACGCACCTAAGCACTACACTCAGAAATATCACAATTACCCAAAGAAGACAATTGCTAAAACACACACACATGCATACAGACAAAAGAGACAGCTGTATGAACCTAAAGCCCCCAAGCAATTTGCCAAAGTGAATTATGATTATGGCACAGATAGATGGCAACCTCTTAGAGTCAAACCATTTGGCTATAGGTTGGTTGGATCATCTTACAGCACTAACCCCTCAGGACCCAGACAAGTATGGGTACCTAAAAACTAATTTCCTTGATTGCAGGTTCAAGGAATAGTGAGTGCCAAGGAACCTGGTACATGGATAGTGGCTGTTCCAGACATATGACAGGAAACAAGAAAAATCTGTCAAGGTTCAAGGAAATTAGAGGTGCAAAAGTTATATTTGGAGGGAAGGAAGCTCCAGGAGAAATAAGAGGCATTGGATCCATCAAGAAAAATGGATTAGAAATCACAGATGTTGCATATGTTGAAGGACTCAACTTCAATCTGCTAAGTATTAGTCAACTCTGTGACAAGGGCTACAATGTTGGATTCAACATGGGTGTATGCCAAATCAAGGACACTGGATCTAATGAAGTAGTGCTGCAAGGATCCATACAAAAGAACATGTACGTGGTAGATTGGTCGACTGCCACACCAAGCACTTGTCTGTTAGCAAAGAGTACAGTCGAATCAAGTTGGCTGTGGCACAAGAAGCTGAGTCACCTGAATTTCAAGACAATTAACAAGCTTGCAAGGAGTAATCTCCTAGAAGGACTTCCAGACTCAGTGTACAAGAAGGAAAGTGTCTGTGATGCATGCCAGATGGGAAAGAAGGAATCGAACTCTCAAGGAAGCAGTAAGGACTATGTTAGCTGAAGCAGGGTTACCCAAAAGATTTTGGGCTGAAGCTATAAACACTGCATGCTATACTCAAAATAGATGCATGATAAACAGACAGCTGACAAAGACTCCTTATGAAATTTGGACAGGGAGAAAGCCAAATGTTGCATATTTTAAAATCTTTGGATGTAAATGCTTCATCCACAATAATGGGAAGGACAATCTAAAGGCTTTTGATGCTAAAGCTGATGAAGGTATCTTCTTGGGTTACTCATTTGAAAGCAAAGCTTTGAGTCTTGAACAAAGGACTATGGTCACGAGAAGAGTCTATCCATGTGGTTTTTGATGAACCTAATGTAAATGGAGAAGACATTGAAGAATTAGGCTGATAATTTGAATCAACCAACTATACGGAAGAGTCCCTATGTTGTTGAAGTGAAACTGGAGTAATTAATCAAGATGAAGATGAATTAGCTGAATCTCGAGACAATTTGGAAGATCTGCTGACTAAGTGATGATGAGAGAGCTGCTCAAGATAACACAAACAAGCAAGACGACTAAACCCATCCGACTTACTCCAACTTTGATGTAAGATGGTGAGAGACCATCCACGAGCTGGTGATCATTGGAAATGTAAGAGATGGTGTAAGAACCCGATCCAGAGCTCAACAAGAAGCAATGTTCACTTGCTTTATTTCCCAAATAGAACCAAAAGTACAAGCATTGGATGACACACATTGGATTCAAGCCATGCAAGAAGAGCTGAACCAGTTTGAAAGGAACAAAGTATGGGAATTGGTTCAAAGACCAACCCATCAAAATGTTATTGGCACAAAATGGGTTTTCAGGAACAAAATGAATGAAGAAGGTTCTGTGGTAAGAAACAAGGCAAGATTGGTAGCCAAAGGATATTGCCAAGAAGAATGAATAGATTTTGATGAAACCTTTGCCCCTGTTGCAAGATTAGAAGCAATAAGGATGTTTCTTGCCTATGCTGAACACAAGAACTTCACTGTATATCAGATGGATGTGAAGAGTGCATTTTTAAATGGACTGTTAGAAGAAGAAGTCTATGTTGAACAACCTCCAGGATTTGAGCAGAAGACTCTTGGAGATAAGGGGTACAAGCTCAAGAAAGATCTATATGGATTGAAACAGGCACCTAGAGCATGGTATGATACATTATCTCAATTTCTGACAGATAATGGATTCACCAAAGGCAAAGTGGACATAACACTCTTCAGAATTCAAGATGGAGAGAGCATACTGCTTGTTCAAATATATGTAGATGACATTATATTTGGATCTACAAACAAAGAGCTATGTGATAAGTTCTCAAACCTCATGCAAGGCAAATTTGAGATGAGCATGATGGGAGAGCTGACATTCTTTCTAGGACTTCAAGTTAAAAAAGCTGAAGGATGGAACCTTCATAAGTCGAACAAAATACACCAGAGACTTAATGAAGAAATTTGGTATAGAAGAGAAGTCTTCTGTGAAAATACCAATGAATACATCAGTCAAGATGGATATGGATGCAGATGGCAAGCCTGTGGATCAAACAAGATACAAAGCACTTATTGGATCACTGTTCTATCTCACAGCAAGTAGGCCAGACATCACCTTTGCTGTAGGTGTATGTGCAAGATTTCAATCTGCACCAAAAGAAAGTCATATGACTGCAGCTAAGAGAATCCTAAGATACTTAAAAGGATGCCAGGAAGTCGGCTTATGGTATCCAAAGGAAGGTGGATTCAAGCTAATTGGTTATTCAGACTCTGACTATGCTAGATGTAGAGTTGACAGAAAAAGTACTTCAGGTACATGTCAAATGCTTGGAAATAGGTTAATTTCCTGGTTTAGCAAGAAGCAAAATTCAATAGCCACATCCACAGCTGAAGCAGAATACATAGCTACGGGCAGCTATTGTGCCCAAGTCTTATGGATGAGACAACAACGCTGAGAGATTATGATGTTGAAGAAAAAGAAATTCCAATTATGTGTGATAACACAAGTGCTATTGCAATCACTCAAAATCCTGTGTTGCACTCAAGAACAAAGCACATTGATGTCAGGTATCATTTTATAAGAGATCATGTTGAAAAGAAGGACATTACCTTGGAATATATCTCCATTGATAAACAATTGGCTGACATATTTACAAAGCCATTATGTGAATCAAGATTTGAAGAACTCAAGCATGAGCTAGGGTTAATTGAGTTGAGTTAATAATCAGAAGACTCAAGGAGAAGAAATGAAACGAGAAAAGATGAAAATAGAGCTAAGTTTGTAACTCAGCTAAGTAAATCACCAGATCGGACGACCACCATTTGCATCGAGTTAGGATACCAAAGCACCCATGTAAAAAGAGAGAAGAAGAGTTGAATCGGCTAAGGAGTGTTTGAGTCATTTATAAGCAAAGTGACAAAACGCAATCGTTTTTAATGAGCGGGAATGTTTTAAGGATGACGTCAAAGATAATAATGACAGTAGTCTGATCAAAAAACGCACGACCAAGCCTATGATTGGATATAAATCTTTGCCACATTAAATGCGAGCAATTAAATGTTAATCGGCGTGCTAAATCGAGCCGTTGATCTCGATCAAACTTCAAAAATCGTATGCATGTCCTTTCATAACCCACATATATACCATTTCGTCCAGTTCCTCTCTCACTTTACACAAACTGTTCATCTCTCTCAAAAGCAAAGAAAGCAACTTTTCTCTCGAAACCCTATAGATCTCCAGAGTAATTTTCCAAAAGTTCCGTTCGGTAAAACTTCAAGAAATGGCATCCACTTACGATTTTGTTAAGTTGGGAAAACAAATCCACACTGGTTCTACCGTGGATTTTGAAGGAATGATCAAACAGGGGTTTTGAAACCCCGTTATTTTCCAAAAGTTCCGTTCGGTAAAACTTCAAGAAATGGCATCCACTTACGATTTTGTTAAGTTGGGAAAACAAATCCACACTGGTTCTACCGTGGATTTTGAAGGAATGATCAAACAGGGGTTCGACGAAACCCTTGTGAAGAAAATAGCTGAGAAAGTAGGGAAGTCTGGGCTGAAACCCTTTCTCATAATGGAGTTTCAAATGACCTACGTGGAGGAGGTCGCGCAGTTCTACGTGAATGCTGAAGTTCACGATGAGGGCATCAAGTCCTCTGTTCACGGGAATGAATTCACAATCACTGCCAAGGATTTGGCGAACATCGCTTGCTACCGCGAAGGAGTCTTAGGAGATTTATGAAGTCGATGTAAACCTGGCCGCCTTGCATGGAAGGAAATGGCCAAACGACTATGCTGCGAAGGTTGTCTACACAGCTGACAAGAAGCTGCTGAAGGAAGACTATCACAAGCTGTTGGATATTGTTGCTAAATGCGTAGATATCAAATTTGGAAGCTTTAATCAGCTGTCCAAAACCAAGTTGATCGTGATGTTCATTTTTGTGATCATGGAGGAGAAGAAGGTGAATCTGGCTGAGTTTGTAAACGATGAGACTACGCCAAAATATTGGGAATAAATCATTCAAGACGGATGGATAGTTCGGAGGATCCTGGGGTATGGCACGGTGATTGGCCGATTGATGGAGGTGAAGAGAGTTCCACTCCGACATGGAAAGGTGTTCCATGTCAACAAGAAGATGTTCGATCAAATCTCTCGGAGCACTGGAGGAAAGCTTATGCCAAGAGAGTAGACACAAGTGAGGGGGAATCAATCAACCTCGAGGATCGTTGTTGTCTCCCCTCCAGAAGAAGAAAGTCGCCCATGCGGTGGAAAAGAAGATCACGTGAAGTCAAGAAGACAAAAGATGCACTGCACTGCCCCTGCCGTAAGTCACCGCCCCCGCAGCCGTGTCTCTCCCGCCCTTTTTACTGACAGCCGCTAGCGGAGAAGAAACCTTAAATACCTTCTCCAATTGTCAAGAAAAGGAAAGACGACAAGCCTAGAAAGCCAGCTCCTCAGAAAAAGAAAGAAGCACCGGCCCCCGCCACCCAGGACTCAGAGGATACCGCATCCGAACCAGAAATTCCTCTGGTAAGGACCAAAAAGGAGAAGACTCTTCAAGCGATCGAGCTTGAGAAAACAGTGAGTCGCCACTCACCGAGCACTGGCTCATTTGAAATAGCCGGGAGAAGTAGAGTCTCCAGAGATTATTGATGAAACTACCAAGTCTGCTGAGACCGATCAGCAGAGGCAAGTCGAAGACCAGTATGGACAGAACAATCGAGGATCTTGCATCTCGCTGCGACAGACAGACTGCGAGGGTGAAGAGCGACAAGCTCTACAACCCTCCATTCCCGAGAAAGAAGTTCAGAAGAAGATGATGATGATGATTGTAAGTCCAAGCGCTACAATAATCTAGAGGGGGTGAATAGATTATGCCGAATTTTCGCAAATCACCCTCTTTTTGAAACAACGAGAGAATAACTAAAATGTAAAAGCGGAAAAGAAACAACACTCGTTGATTTAAAGAGGTTCAACCCACCTAGGGCCTAATCCTCTACCACCCCAGTATCTCCGGGATGGATTTCAAAAAGAAAAAAAAATTTATTAATTTACCAAAAATTAATACAACACCTTGAGGATTACCACAACCCTCTTTCACCACTTTGAGGATTACCACAATCCTCTTACACCACCTTGAGGATTACCACAACCCTCTTACAACACCTTTGAAGATTACCACAACCTTCAAACACCTATCACCTAGATCATCCAAGTGTATTCTTACCACAAGAATACTCACAAGGATGTCTTGTGTTGAATGATGACCAAAATCAAGATTACAACTCAATAATGATTGAAACAATATGAGTACAAGTGTAATCAAGAATTGAAAGCCTAGACCTCAAATTTGTGCAAGTGAAAGTGCTAAGGCTAATACAACAAGATATATGAAAGTGTTTGCTTTGTTTGCTCTTTGCTTGTATATAGTGTTGTATCTTGTTGCTTTAATGAAGCCTCTATTTATAGGAGAGGTCTTGGCTTGATTTCAGACATTGGCTCCTCCTTGGGGAGTGATTTGCTGCAAAAGAAACCATTTAAAATCATCAATATAGCTGTTAGAAATCAATCCCACAAAATAGGGAAAAGTCATTCTAAAATGCAACGGATAGTTTCTTTGTCAAACATGGGGTTCGACCGGTGGCGCAGAGATAAGATTGAAATTGAATTCTGCGATTTTTACACAAGGGACCGGTCGAAGGGGAAGTGCGACCGGTCGCCCTTAGCGTGACCGGTTGCCTTGACGCGTTTTACGAAAGCAGAGAAGTCCGGAACAAAAATCCAACTTGCAGTCTGGTCGCCCACGGCCGACCGGCCGACCACACCCGGTCGCCCACGGTCGACCGGCCGCCCGCCCTGCTTTTTCTTACGCCCCATTTTCTGTTTCTTAGCTCAACTCAGTACGGGTTGCCCTATAGGGGCGACCTGGTCGAGCTTGAAACAAATGTGTTGTCCAATGTTTTATTGAAAATAAACTTCAAGAAATACTCGAAAAATAGTAAAAACATTTTAAGATGATCGGAAATATTTAGACAACATTTAGGGACATAGTTTTGGTTTGAAAACATATTTGACCAAAGTCGAACAAAATCATCAAAATCATGATAAAAACATTTATCTAACAAACTCCCCTTTTTGATGATTACAAACCAAAACAATTTTCTTGAGGGCGATTTTAAAACCAATTAAAATTTTCGGTTTTACAAGTAAACTATCCGTTAGAAGTATTTCATACAAAGCTCCCCTATTTATGAGCATATCAACAAACGATAATTATGAAGCCACAAGCTATAACAAGCTTATATAGATTGCATCATGAGCTAAGCTCCCTATCACAAGACTTATAATCAATGTCATGCGAGTCCAATATCCTGTTTCTCCCCTTTGGAATCATCAAAAAGAATGTTAGAATGGTGAAAACACCATACAATAATATCAAAGTGCGCAAAGGGACGGTTTATGAACCGTTGATCAATTAAAGCATCATAATCCAAGAAAAATGGGAGAAATGTAATATAATTAAGTTATACACTTGTTTTGATTGGCAAAACGTGATCCCAATAAGTATAGAAAACTTTTGAAAGCAAGGAATCATGTATAAGTTGAAATTTTCATTGTGACATTTCATCGAACACAATGTGGGCGTGAAAAATAAAAAGAGTTGTATATAGCCCTTGTAAATGATCCAAGCCAAAAATTTCATCACCAATTCACATCAAACATCATACAATACAACAATATAATTAAGCTCATCAAGATTATAAGCAAAAATTATCAAGAAATATACAAGAAAGCCATAAACTCAAGGGTTCAACCCAATTGAGCAAAGTAAGGAAAATTCTTACCATTTGATCGGAAAAGATGAGCAGTGATGATGATAAACATGCTATATAAAGTCCAAGATATGAATTGAATGAATGAAAATCAATTTTGAGTGACAATTGTGTGCATTTGGCAAAGGGGACGAAAAATGGCAAAAAGAAGTGAAATCAAATGTCAAGACAGAACGAACTTAAATCAAAAATTTAGCCTAGGGCGACCGATCGTGGTTGAGGGCGACGGTCGACGTTGAGGGCGGCACGGTTGCCCTCAACCTCTTCAGCTTATTTGATCGTCAAATTTTTCAAAATCCGAATTTTCAACCAAAAATCCGATTTTTCGCCCCTAAGTTTTAAAAAACATGCAAAATGCAAACGTAGACCTCATTCAATATGCATTATGCCTAACCGAGCTCGTATTGATGCAAAAGTCTCGGAAGTTAGCGGTTTTGTAAAAATGTCCGCTAATTGATCTTGAGATGGCACAAACGATATCTCAATTTTTCGTTTTGAAACACAATGCCTTAGAAAATGATGTCGAATCTCAATATGTTTAGTACGGTTATGATGAACCGGGTTTTGAGCAATATTTATAGCGGATATATTATCACAAAAGATAGGTATGCGTTTACAAAAGAGCATTTGTAATCCGCTAAGGTTTGTTTCATCCAAAGAAGTTGAGTACAACAAAATGCGGCGGAAATATATTCGGCCGGCCGTTGAAAGAGAAACACGTTTTTTTCTTTGAAAACCAAGAAACTAGGCAATCGCCTAAAAAATGACATGATCCGGAAGTACTTTTCCGATCATCAATATTACCCGCATAGTCCGAATCACTATAACCTTTAAGAGAAAAATTTTCATTCTTTGGATAAAATAAACCATATTGAATAGTGCATTTCAAATATCGAAAAATCCGTTTAACGGCACTCATATGAGATTCTTTTGGATTGCTTTGAAAACGAGCACATAGGCATACTGACATGAAGAATGTCCGGTCTACTAGCGGTTAAATAAAGTAAACTACCAATCATACCTCGATACTTGGATTCATCAACCGTCTTGCCTTTTTCATCTTTGTCAATTTTGACATTGGTTGCCATAAGTCGAGCGGTTCTTCCTTCTTCAATGCCGAACTTCTTCAAAAGTTCTTTTGTATACTTTGATTGCGAAATATAAATACCTTCTTGTTTTAAACCATACAAAGCCTTTTTAAGTTTATAAACATCATTAGGCCTAGAGAAAATTTTCAAACCCGGAGGTTGTTTTACATAGACTTCTTCTTGAATAATACCATTTAAGAAAGCGGATTTAACATCCATTTGGTAAAGTTTGAAATTTTTGAAACAAGAATAGGCAAGTAAAATACGAATAGCTTCTAAACGTGCTACGGGTGCAAAAGTTTCATCATAGTCAATACCTTCTTCTTGACAATACCCTTGAGCTACTAACCTTGCCTTATTTCGAACAATGTTGCCTTGATCATCAAGTTTGTTAGGAATACCCATTTTGTACCAATAATTGTTTGAGATGGAGGACAAGGTACTAATTCCCATACATCATTTCTTTCAAATTGATTCAACTCCTCTTGCATTTCCAAAAACCAATCTTCATCCTCAATAGCTTCCTTAGCATTTTTAGGCTCTTTTTGAGATATAAGAGCTTTCTCGGCAAAATTCCTTCGAGTCATTACTTTATCAAGGGGATCACCAATAATAAGATCTTTTGGGTGATCTCCTTAAATTTCAATGCTACGGGAAGATTCAATATCACCCCTATCTTCTTGAGGAACATTTGAACTTGAAGGTTGATCATATGAAATAGAAGGTTTATCATTATGAGCATCACTTTTAACAATAGGTTCAACAATATCATCTTCATCACTATCGTCATTGGGTATTCTTTCAACACCCGAGGCTTCATTAAATTTGACATGAATAGATTCTTCAACAACCATGCTAGTCTTGTTGTAAACCCGATATGCTTTGCTCTTGGTTGAATACCCCATAAATATTCCTTCATCGGCCTTAGGATCAAGTTTGTCCAATTGATCCTTAGTATTCAAAATAAAGCACTTACATCCAAATATTTTGAAATAACTAATATTTGGAGTTCTTCCTTTCCAAAGCTCATATGGAGTTTTATTCATTTTAGGACGAATATAAACTCGATTAATGACATAGCAAGCGGTACTTACGCTTCGGCCCAAAAATACTTTGGAAGTGAAAATTCATTGAGCATGGACCGACTCATTTCTTGTAATGTTCGATTTTTCCGTTCGGCTACTCCATTTTGTTGAGGTGTCCTTGGAGCCGAGAAATTATGAGCATAACCTTTGGTTTCACAAAATACTCTAAATTCACCGTCAAATTCTCCACCTCGATCGCGAATAGACTTGATAGTATCTTCTTTTTCATTCTCAATAAGTCTACACAACTTAACAAACTCATTAACGGCATCGTTTTTATTGGTAAGAAAAAGAGCCCAAGTATATCTCGAATAATCATCGACTATAACAAAAGTGTAATGTTTTCCACTTAGACTAGCCGTACCAATATCCCCCGTACAAATCAAGGTGAAGCAATTGTAGGGGTTTGGTAGTGGAAATTTCATTTTTGGGCTTAAAACTACTCTTAACTAATTTGTTCTTTTGACAAGTGTCACATAAGCCAAGATTTTCAAAATTCAATTTGGGTAGTCCTTTTACATGTTGGTTTTTGTAAATATTTTTCAAATTCTTGTATCCAACATGTCCGAGTCGCCTATGCCATAAATTCGTTAAATCATTATTGGCGACAAGACAAGAAACATTTTGACTAACCAAATCACTAGTACAAATTTTGTAAAGATTGCCTTTTCTATTTGCTTCACAAATAATATTACCATTTTTAAGAATAAGGCATTTTTCTTTATTAAAAGAAACATCATAATTTGAATCACAAAGTTGGCTAACACTTATCAAATTAAACTTAAGCCCTTCTACTAAAAGAACATTACAAAGAGAGAAAGAAGAGTTACCAATTTCTCCATTTCCAAGAATTTTTCCTTTGCCATTGCGAACATGACCATACCCTCTTCTTGGAGCTTGATGTTGGTAAAAAGCTCTCTCTCTCGGTCATATGGCGTGAACATCCGCTGTCCACGAGCCATTTGAATCCTCCATGGTTGTTATAGCCCCTATTACCTACAAAAGCATTTCTTTTAGGTACCCTATAATTTTGGGGTCCATGGGGTTAGTTTTGAGACCTTTGGGTCTCCAAATATAACTAGAGCTATTTCTCAATTTGCAATTATTAGCATAATGTCCAATTTTGCCACAATAAAAACAAGTAGGAGTATGAGAGCTACTAGCACGTATGAAAGTCGGACCTTGGTTATTTTTCTTAAAGACTTTTTGAAATGGTTTGTAACCAAGTCCTTGTTTTGAATGCTCACCTCTTTGTGCATCTAAAATTTTTGTGACTTTATCCGTACTTATGTTGAAACGATGCACGTCATTTTTCAAACATTCAATATCTTTTGTGAGCGATTCCTTTTCGGTTTCAAGAGAATGAATTCTAGTAAGAGTAAGAGCATGAGCTTTGTCTAAGGATTCATAAAGAGGTAAATAATTTTTCCTTTTCAACCTTAATCTCCTTATGCTCCTTTTTCAAATTTTTGTATTTAACGATTAAATTTTGAAACTCAATTTGCAATTCATCAAAATCACATTGCAAGTCATCAACTATGGAGGAAGTAGAAGAATTTGAGTGTACCTCATTGTTTTCATCGTCTATAGCCATGAGACCGTGTTCGGTTTCTCCTTCCTCATCGGTTGTTTCGAGTAGTTCATCCCATGTTTTGACTTCCGCATTTAGAGCCTTCTTTTTTGTGAAAGGCTTCCTTTTCTTTTGCTCCTCTTCATCGAGCTTTGGGCAATCGGCAATGAAGTGCCCGGGTTTTCCGCATTTAAAGCAAGCATTATCTCTTGGTTTTCTTGCTTTATTTTTATTCACAAATTTTGCAATTTTTCGAACAAGTGCGGCCGTCTCCTCATCATCATCATTATTATCATAGTATGCATTATTAGAAGAAGAAGCAAGACCTTTAGGAATAATTTGCATACCCGATTGATTTGTGGATGGTTTGGAATTTTTCCTCTCCTTGAGATAGACTTCATAGATGAGTAGGTTTCCAATAAGCTCATCAAACTTGAGTGTCTCAAGATTTTGAGCCTCCGTGATTGCCGTTACTTTTTCGGACCATGAGCCGGGAAGTGCATTTAGTACCTTGGTCACCTTGTCTTCTTCGGAGATGACTTTGCCAAGGGCCACAAGAGGATTGATAATATTGTCAAGCCTTTCCACCATTTTGGAGATGCTTTCGCATCATCACATGTTAAAGTTTTGAAGTCTTTAACAAGCATGGTCTTTCTTGCTTGCTTGACTTTCTTAGTCCCTTCATAGATTGTCTCCAATTTTTCCCAAACCTCATGTGCCGACCTTATGCCTCTTATGCGATTGTACTCGGTGGTGGTAAGAGAACAATGCAAAATATTTAAGGCCTTACCGTTTAGAGAAAAAGCCTTTTTGTCGTTTTCATCAAACTCCTTGAAAGGTTTAGGAGCCAAGGTGCCATCCTCCGATTTCTTTGTTGGTTGATCAACTCCTTCAATGACCACATTCCAAATGTCGAACCCGCACCCTTGTAGGAAGCACTCCATACGGTCTTTCAAAAAGCGTAGTTGTTGGCGTCGAATAGTGGTGGCTTGTTGGTAGAGGCGCCGGTGGTGAGATGAGCATCATTTGTAGCCATGGATCTTTCCTCTTTACTCGGAACGAGCTAGCCAAAGAGTTTGGCTTTGATACCACTTGTAAGTCCAAGCGGCTACAATAATCTAGAGGGGGTGAATAGATTATGCGAATTTTCGCAAATCACCCTCTTTTTCGAAACAACGAGAGAATAACTAAAATGTAAAAGCGGAAAAGAAACAACACTCGTTGATTTAAAGAGGTTCAACCCACCTAGGGCCTAATCCTCTACCACCCCAGTATCTCCGGGATGGATTTCAAAAAGAAAATTTTTTTTATTAATTTACCAAAAATTAATACAACACCTTGAGGATTACCACAACCCTCTTTCACCACTTTGAGGATTACCACAATCCTCTTACACCACCTTGAGGATTACCACAACCCTCTTACAACACCTTTGAAGATTACCACAACCTTCAAACACCTATCACCTAGATCATCCAAGTGTATTCTTACCACAAGAATACTCACAAGGATGTCTTGTGTTGAATGATGACCAAAATCAAGATTACAACTCAATAATGATTGAAACAATATGAGTACAAGTGTAATCAAGAATTGAAAGCCTAGACCTCAAATTTGTGCAAGTGAAAGTGCTAAGGCTAATACAACAAGATATATGAAAGTGTTTGCTTTGTTTGCTCTTTGCTTGTATATAGTGTTGTGTCTTGTTGCTTGAATGAAGCCTCTATTTATAGGAGAGGTCTTGGCTTGATTTCCAAACATTGGCTCCTCCTTGGGGAGTGATTTGCTGCAAAAGAAACCATTTAAAATCATCAATATAGCTGTTAGAAATCAATCCCACAAAATAGGGAAAAGGCATGTCGAAAATGCAACGGATAGTTTTTGTCAAACATGGGGTTCGGACCGGTCGCGCAGAGATAAGATTGAAATTGAATTCTGCGATTTTTACAGGGGGGACCGGTCGAAGGGGGTGCGACCGGTCGCCCTTAGTGACCGGTTGCCCCAGCGTTTTTCGAAACAGAAAATGCGGAACAAAAATCCAACTTGCAGTACAGGTCGCCCGCCGGTCGACCGGTCGACCACACCGGTCGCCCACCTGGTCGATGGTCGCCCCGCCTGTTTTTCTTACGTCCCATTTTCTGTTTCTTAGCTCAACTCAGTACGGGTTGCCTATAGGGCGGACCGGTCGAGCTTGAAACAAATGTGTTGTCCAATGTTTTATTGAAAATAAACTTCAAGAAGTACTCGAAAAATAGTAAAAACATTTTAAGATGATCGGAAATATTTAGACAACATTTAGGGACATAGTTTTGGTTTGAAAACATATTTGACCAAAGTCGAACAAAATCATCAAAATCTTGATAAAAACATTTATCTAACAATGATGTGATCATGCTATCTCCACCATATCCGGACATTGAAAATCGTCTGCGTGAATGGAGGAAGTGGAAGCTAAGTCGATCGAGGAACAATTCCAAAGGCCGAGTTTATTGAAGAAGAAGAAGAATGATGAATTTCCTCGGTCGACCCACGATGGTCAGGCATTGGATGAGGAAAAGCGCATAGATATTTTAAACATCTTCAAAGAAAAGGAGAAGGAGCGGCTGGAGAGGAAGTGAAGCCCGAGCGAAGGCCAATATCTGTACCTTCACTGGAACCACTGATCACACTCATCCTCACCTCGATGTTCTCTCAGGAAGTGATGAGGAGTTGGAAATGCAGCAAGCCATGCGGGAATCCAGAATAATGCATGAGCAACAGCTGATGGAAGGACTGGAGAGTCTTCCAAATCACAGTGAAATTGACCCTATGGGAGTGGTGCGGCAGTGCAAATGTTGTTGTTGCTGCGATGACTTGACTCACTCACGAGGAAGGATATAAGGGTAATGGCGATGAAACTGGGAATTCGGGGACCCAAGTCGAGCCAAACCCTATTAAAGGTGTCTCACCACCTGCCCCAACGGCTGAATACTCAAAGGAAACAGCCGGGAGTTTGGAGGAAAGTGACCCCAATCCAAGTCACTCGGTGGTGTGCCGGTGGGGAAACTCCCTCCACTGCGGCTAGGTCGGAGGTTGTTGCGGATGACTCACAACGAATCTAGGAGGCGAAGTGGAGAAGGAATAAGAAAAAGAAACACTGACAAGTTGTCACTAGCGACGCTCGAGGCGATTAAATCTGTCTCGGTGAAGTGCCAAGCGCTCGCAGCCGAGGACGCTGGCGATGCGATCGAGGCCGAGGAGGATGGATCCGCCCGGGAGTTAACACTGGCAATGAAAGTGCAATCCACGAGTTGAGACTCTGTGGATGCCACCGTCGAAGACCCCAAGACAAGCGAGTCTGTCCGAGGAAATGTCAAGGCCCCGCTGCGATTGAGGCTGCGCAGGAGGTGCTGAAGGCCTACGGGAGGTTGAGACTTCCCAGGGTAAAGAGACGAGGAAGCACATAACATCCCTCCTACTATCATAGATGCATCCGAGAATGAGATAAGTGCCCTTCACGATTCCCAAGACAATCACGATGTAACATTTTGGGATCGAAGGTGAAAATGAGGTGAGTCATCCCCACCGCAAATCCAAAAGACTCGATTGAGGATGTTCTCCCAAGCACTAGTAAGTCCGATCTTAAGGCTACTCACCAAACTTTCAATTTCGATGATGAGCCCCTTCTCCAAATCTCATTATCTTCCGATGACGCCACCGATACGGCCGAAGACTAGACAACTCAACAGAAACACCTGCTTTGAGACCGCCAAGAAGGCTGTTGAGGCAGTGATGCTCGGCCTACCGGGTCCATACCACAATAGACCCCAGCTGTATCACAGTCAACTGCGCAGGCTCCCAGAGCTGCAGCAGAATCGACACAACAGGGCACATCACGGCCATGAGTTACTGTTGAACAGATTCCCTATGTATGTGATGATGCTTTTGAAGAAACGTTCCTCTTCTCTCTGAAATTTGCACAGTGGTCTTGATGAAGAATCGGCTAGAGATCAACAACGCGTTTCCATAGACCTAATCCAGTCATTCCAACAGATACCATCGTTCGGCCAAATTTTGACTTTGACATCTTTGCGCGCCCGGTGAGACGGAGGTACTTGGTGAGGTTCGAGAAGTTTTCAAGATTATATTTGCGGAGATAGAGAAGATGGAAAGGCACAAGGCCTCATTAGACATGCGGTTGGATAACCGAGATGCTAATCTTACTACCGTCTGCGTGGAATCATAGTCGAGGATCCGGGAATGGTGGCAAAGAAAGTGAGACAATGCGCGTTGAACAAGTTCGATATTTCAAAGCATTGTACAATAAGATGCTAATGGAGCGCCGACAATCTTGACATGAAGAAGAGGATGCAAGAAAACATTGATAGAATGTATACCTCTCATACCACGAAATGGAGTACATTGCGCGAATTTCATCGAAAAGAACACGCGCGTAGAGGAGAACATGAATGAAACATTCAGCCTTCTTATGGCTGAAATGAAGTTGGTGACGGCCGAATCCAACGCCACTCGCTCGAGAATTTCGAGAAAGCATACTCCGCAGAGAATCCAAGCAAAACTTCGGCCATCGATCGCCTAGATTTCATGCTTGGCGACATGTTTCGGGGTTCCTCTCTCCTTTGATGATGCGAGAAAGGGGAAGAGGAATACCTAAAAACATTGAAAGGATCTGCGGTGAGAAGAAAGATCAAATCAGGAAGGAGAAGACAAATCAAGAACGAGAGAAAAGAAAAGAAGGGAAAATCATTTGAGGGGAAGGTTCGAAAGACATGAGTTTAATGGTTGCTAGAACCCCTCAACAAGGACTTGTCACGGTGGGATAATCAAAGCAAACTTCCGGTGACTCTGCCGCTCTAACACTCTGCTTTGTGCCCATGTCCGAGAAGAGGAAGATAGTAGAAGCGAGAGATGACGGAGATTGAAAGAAAAATGGATGCCCGTGCGATGGACATCTGAAACAATATGGAGGCATTCCGGCGGAGAAGAGACACCGATGCCATTTCGAGGCGTTGGGGCGTGTCGAGATCTATTGATGAATTCAAGACGCTTGCATCCGGGATACTTGAGAACATGACCATGGCCCAAGCTTGGGACTTGTATTGGGAAAAAGGCCTCAAGGTGTGTGAAGAAGGCGACAAGCGGCCGAGACTCTAGCGATCGCTCTCTTTGGTCACTCTCTTGGTAAGAAGAAGGCCCCAGTACAATACACACCCAGAGGAAGAGGTAGAAGCAGTGGAGGAAGAGGTTTCAAACCTAGACCTCTACCCAAAAACATCGAATATATAGATCCAGGGAAGAAAGGAGGGATCCATTGGGCTGGTTTTGATGAAGTAGCCAACTTGCAAGTGGCCAAGAATAATCTTTGAGTATGTATAGAGAATCGAAGAAGAAAATAAAAGACAAACTCATTTTGTGGGAAGAGAGACAAGAAAGAAAAAGAAGAGATGAAGCTGCCAGAAAAGCCTATGAGAAAAAGAAAGCAGCTGAAGAGGAGAAGAAGAGAAAAAGGTCAGAAGACGACAGAGCTGATGAAGAAAGAAGGAGGCAGCGAAGGAGATGAAGTGTTGTTGTCCACCCCTTCATGTAATTTACTTTTGTAAATGCATAAGTATGTAAGTCTTCTGTACATTGAATAAGAAATCTGTAATTTCTCTATTGTTGCGTAGACATAGATGTTTGCTCTGATACACTTTGTAAACAGCTGTGTAAAGGACAAGAATGTTATGATCAATAAAAAGATTGATTCTACGCATACATTCTCTATTACTGCACTACCTGTATGTATCTTTGATATTTATATTTTGTATGTATGCTTTAAGTTTTGGCATCATCAAAAAGGGGGAAATTGTTGGGATATTTATTGTTTTAGATTTTGATGAATGCCATGTAAAACTTAGACTAGAAAGTTATGCCTAAAATATGCAAGAAGTCAACTGGAGACTAGAATGAAGACCCGTTGTGAGGCAGCTGAGTATGGCAAGTAAGAGAAGACATGAACTCGACTGGAGAAGTATCAGCTGAGATGTAGATGTGTGAAGTGTCAGTCAAGTCAACTCAAGATAGCCAAGTCTCAAGTTAAAGTGACAGATGAGTCATCCAATGATTGGGAGCTGACTCGAAGTCATCTAGGGAAGTTAAGGAACTGCAGTCAAGTCAAGGCAACTGAAAAGGATCCGTTGTACAGAAGTCAAGAAAGTTACTTAAATAAGTAATACTTCCATGATGCATTATTCTAAAGTGCTCAGTCCCAGAAGCGTGCAAATGGAATAAACCAATGGGAGGCACTGCACCTGTGTCAGGCTCTGAAAAGCTGAAGGTTCATTTAATACGAGGAAATGTCAATTTCAAGGACTGCAACAAGACAAGCCAACGACCACAAGTGTCTTTTGAAAATTAGCCTATCTCTTCAACGGGCAGATTTTCAAAAGAACACTATAAAAGGCTGAGGAATCAATTTGAGAACAGGTTACCTTGCATACCAAAAGCTACGAACATTCAAGCTGTAACCAAGCAAAAATATTCTCAAGTTATTCAAGCAAATCCTCAAGCCTAAACTTCGAAGAAAATCAATCCAACACTTACCTGTGAAGGAAAGACGACTTCAATCAGTTGAAGAGGAAACATTTGAAGAATCAAAGGGGTCTACATTCCACAGAGGATTGTAGAAAGGTTCAAGGTCGAACCAGTCTTAAGTTCTTGGAGGGCTTCGTGATCAAATCCAAGAAGCTTGATCAAGTGAGCTGTAGTAGCAAGGCAGTTGCCCTGTGAAGAAGCTGAGTCGGACGAGAAGCCGGTTTGTGTGACCAAGGCATCTCAGACGAGTCCCAAAGGATCAAGTCATTTGTGTGATCAAGACTTGTATACGGATTTATTAACCACTTCGAACCTCTATAAAATTTATTGTGTCATTTACATTTCATCATTTCATTTACGCATATTACATTATATCTGCGATAATTTGCATTCAAGCGATAATTAACAAAGTGCTAAAATCAAGTGTTAAAACAAACTTAAACCAAATTCAAGGGTGTTAAGTCTTCCTTTGAAAATCTCATCACAACCAAGTTAAGGTTTAGACTAAGCAGTGAGTTAATCTATCAACGGCTCAATTGAGTCGTTGAGTGGCTAACTCTATTTGGTTAATCGACTTAGTCTGTCCACCAAGGACTTAATTTGTGTATTTAACTACGAAATATTTTAAAAGGACTAAAATCAAAAAGTTGGTAAGGTTTATTCAATCCCCCTTCTAAACCTTACTCACACCCCTTGGGACCTACACTAGAGCATATTAGTCATGGAACATACATGGTTGTCTAAGCAGGAAATAAATGTTTGATTATGCTTCTCCAGTATCCACTTTTCCAAGTGAGCTTTCGGGGGGGATATGTTTTTGGATGCTCCTTATGTTCACTTAAAGAAAAGGTTTTGAACTAATTAATCATTATATCCGAAATAATTATCAACAATAAGTTTATGTGTTAGAGCAACTACCTAGCATAAGGTTCAACCTCAGAATTATTTGCCAGTACATAAAGATGTGCTTGTTTCCACTCTTCATCAGTAATAGTCTGCACTTGAGCACTTGATAAAGGCTTAGTTAGGTTTATCTGCCGACGTGTTGATGGAATCCCAATTGTGTTCAAATTAGACAAGTAGCCTGAGCAAAATTCCACAACCTCTTCAGCAATATAACATTCTGCCATACACCCTTCAGGCCGATTGCGATTTCGAACATAACCTTTCAAGATTCTCATGTATCTTTCAAATGGATACATCCATCTACAAAAAATCGGTCCACACAATTTAACTTCTCGCACAAGATGAACGGTTAAATGAACCATGACATCAAAAAAAGAAGGGGGAAAGTATTTTTCAAGTAAACACAATGTGGTCGCAATATCACTTTGTACATCATCCAACTTTGTCGGATATATCACTTTGTTACATATCGCATTGAAGAAGAAGCATAATTTCGTGATGGCATACCTGACATGTTTAGGTAAGACACCACGGATTGCCACTGGAAGTAGTTGTTGCATCAAGGTGTGACAATCATGCGACTTGAGACCGACAAGTTTTAACTCCTTCATTGATACAAGATTCCGAATATTGGATGAATAACCAGTGGGGACCTTTATTCCCGACAATGAATTACAAACTTTATTTTTTTCATCCTTACTTAGTGTATAACATGCCGGAGGCAAGAAAGTTCTTTTCTTCCCAATTTGTGGTGCCAACTCAGTCCTCATATTCATCTCTACAAGATCTAATCTCGCCTCTACTCCATCCTTTGTTTTTCCTGGGATATGGAGTAATGCAATGAGGCTTTCACAAATATTTTTCTCAATGTGCATGACATCAAGAACATGTCGAATGTGTAGATCTTTCAATCTTGAAGTTCAAAAAAATTGATTTTTCTTCCAACAAGATTTTAGATCGACATTGCTTGATTGAACCTTGCGACTCGACTTTCCCCAACAAATATTAATTCCATCAATAGCTTCTCAAGGTTTTGGCGCGGACTTAAATTCTTGTTTTCCATCAAATGCCTTCTTTTGTTTTCTATAAGGATGACTTGCATGTAAAAATCTCCTGTGGCCCTAGAATGATATTTTTCTACTGTGTGTCAACCTTGTTGAATATGTTTTCTCACCACAAATAGTACATGGACGATATCTGTCTGTTGCATCTGATATGTTTCCATATCTTTGGAAAGTCATTAATAATCCATAGTAGAACATCTTTAAGTAAGAAACTTTCTTGTTGGTGTGCATCATACGCTTGAACACCTGTTTCCCATAAGTACTTTAAGTCATCAACTAAAGGTGCCAAGTAAACATCAATGTCATTCCCGGGCTGTTTAGGACCAGAAATCAACAAAGTTAGCATCATAAATTTTCTCTTCATACACAACCACGGAGGAAGATTATATATAATCATCACCACTGGCCAACAACTATACGCAGAACTCATCAACTTATGGGGATTGATCCCGTCTGCTGAAATGGCCAATCTAAGATTTCTTGGATCACGATTAAAATCTGGCCACTTATGATCCACAACTCTCCAGCAGGGTGCATCAGCTGGATGACGCAACTTACCATCACGAACTCTTTTGTCAGCATGCCAAGTTAACTCTTTTGATATTTCTCTGCTTCGAAACATTCTCTGAAATCTAGGTATAGGTGGAAAGTACCATAGGACCTTTGCTGAAATATTTTCATGTATGTTGTCATTCTTCCCCAACTTCCACCGTGACATCCCACAAGTAGGACAGTTGTGCATATTTTCATATTACTTCCGGTATAAGATACAATCATTGGGGCAAACATCAATTTTCACATAATCTATCCCCAATGCACACAAACTTTTCTTTGCTTCATACAAAGATCGAGGCAATTCGTTCTTATCTGGAAGCATGTCTTTAAACACACTAAGCAACTCAGTAAAACTTGAGTCACTCCAACTATGTTTTGCCTTCAAGTTATATAATTTCACCACCGCAGATAATTTTGTATATTCAGTGCATCCGGGATATAAAGGTTTGTTAGCATCCTCAAATAATTTACTAAATTTGTTTGGATCATCTGCAACTTCATGTACCATGTCTTCGAGTTCATCAGCAACAAAATCATTATCACATTGCCCTACTTCAACATTTTCATTCATTGATCTCTCTAATCTTTCCCCATGCCAGATCCATGTATGATATGTTAGATCCATACCATTACGACACAAATGTGCCCTTACACAAGGGCAATGTATTTTGTTGGGATCAACAGCATTTTGCTTTGCAAATTGCAAGAAAGATTCTACTCCAGCTTCATACTCATGTGATAACCTACTCTTAAACATCCACTCTTTGTCCATTTTAACAATGACATAGAGCCTTCACAACAATTACAACAATAAAGCACATTAAATATCGAAGAAGAATCAATCACATTAAATATTTATGTAAGCAAAGAACTAATCTCTTTGGACATGCATGTCGATCATCTTAGAAGTGAGCAAAGAAACTCCATTCTCAGGAACACTTGACCTTAGTCTCAGCCCCACCCCACCCCCTCACCCCCACCCAAAAAATAAAAAGAAAGAAAGAGAAAAAGAGGAAGAAGAAAGAAATAACTTTTCCTTTGGAAGTGCAAAACTACATGATGATTTTCTGTCAAAATTTTGAATCACTCGTTTTTATAACTTAGCATGTATAGAAGAGTGATTTCAGTTTCCCCCATTTCAGAAAACATTTTTTGCATATGAATATCCTAGTGTATTTACAAAGTCAAACATTTAATGTTCTCACATTACGTAGGTTTAATAAATGTCGATTGACTGTATACACATGACGTAAGATTGACTATATACACATTAAAATCGGTATTGACCAAACCGAACTTTCTAACACGGTTCGATTTTTGGTTTTCTATTTCGGTTTTCAATCTTTTCCTACACTAATCAAGAAGAGCAAATGACTAATGAAACATTATCAAGTTGATGGTAAGCCTAACCATTACAAGTCACTTATTTTAGTCGAGACCGATAAAAGCAAATATCACGGTTATTACTGTGATTCCGTGAGATTGCAAAAATCTCCAAGTTCAAAACCATTACAACAAAATTACATCTGATTAATAAGCCCCATATCATTAACAAAATCATGAATATTACATCAATTCAACAAATAAATTTTATTATATCTGCAACTAATCATATTAAAAACTCCCAAATCAAAAGATAACATCCCTAATATAATTGTTAATTCTCCATTGTTTCTTTCTGATCCTTACCAGAGAGCTCAAGCTAGGTTATAGGCTGAATTTGTTGACAAAAAGGTACACTTGTTTTTGGATATTTACAAAAACTTTGATTATGTGTTAAATATTAGGGGTAATTACGATGTTTTTACAAATGTAATGGAGGAACTTGAAATATTTTTGTCTAATGGGTAAAGTGTATCACAAATCAAACCTTATGAGTTTTTTTTTTTTTTTTTTTTTTGCAGTTCTAAAAATCTATGGTTTTTTTGTAATTAATCCAAACCACAAGGGAAATTTTATAATTATCCCCTTTCCCTAATTTTCGTTGTGTGTTTTGGATCTTGAATTATTTTTGTTTTTATTGTTCCGATACGTCGAGTGTTTGTGCGTTGAATTTGAACTTTAACTAGAATGCTTCTAGCTCTAATTTGAGTTTTTGTTGAAACAATTTTTTTGCAAGAAATTCAAAATTGTATATGTGTGATTTGTGTGTAATTTTGACATTTGAAGATAGTGAAATTAATTGCCACTATTCAATATGAAGGAGAAACTTAGGTGGCCAAGATACTTGAAATCAAACTAAATTTATGTACTAATTCGGCTCTGTTTTATTTTGGTGCTACTCCACGTTCAAAACCATTCAACTAAATTACATCGATTAATAAGCCCCATATCATTAACAAAATCATGAATATTACATCAATTCAATAAATAAATTTTATTATATCGCAACTAATCATATTAAAAACTCCCAAATCAAAAGACAACATCCCTCATATAAAACCCCAAAATCAAAAGACAAAACCCCCAATTGGACTAAATCCAAACTAAAAAAATTATCATATCGGAACTAATCACATGATACAACACAAGTATGGGCATAAAAAAAAAAAAAAAAAATCTCAAAGTATGGGCAAATTGATATTCTCCAATATTTAGTTTCAACCGCAAAATATTTGCCAAAAAAAAAAAGACTAGCTAAAATAGTACCGAAGGAAAACCTCGGTGAGCTGCGAAGTCAAGTGAGCAGACCCAAAATTGATGTGCGGCTTCCCGAGAGAGAAAACGCGTTGCGTAACGGGCGGCGACGAGAATTCTTTTGACGAGCGGCGTTTCTCACGAGTCACAAAATTGTTTTGACGAGTTGCGGCGTTTCTCACAAAGACTTGGGTTAATAGTTTTAACCTCCGGTGATCACGTTTAAAACTCTTTCTCACGTTCGTTTAAATTTTATTTTCTCTCTTTTTGTTAATTTATTCTTTAAAGTTTATTTCTTTAAATTGTATTTTGTTTTGTTTCACAAAAAAGGTTTATGGGGTTTCCTCTTAAGTTTTAAAAACAAAGTAAGAGTTTAAAATTTGACTAATTTGTAAGACACACGATTTTAGGACTAGTGTCTAAAAAATCATCATCCACCTTGATAAATAGTAGAGGTGTCAATGAGTTGGGTTCACAGGTTTGGTTTCGCGGGTCAGAATAAGCCAATTCGTGCCCGACCTGTTTAATTATTCGTGTCAGAATCTTGAACTCGGACCCGACCCATTTATTTCACATGTAACCCGGACCCCGACCCGTTTCACCCGTATAATAAAATTAATTTTATATAGATTTATTATTTTTAATTGAATAATTTTTTTTAAATCAGCCATTATGACACACTATTCAATTAATAAAAAATATCACAATTCACAACATAAAAAATAATAAATAACATAATACCAATTATATTTTTAGGACACCATATAAAAATACATGCAAAATAATAACAACATACATATTAAGGAGGTTTCAACATTTAAGTTTTAAGGACATGTATTATTTGTTTTTTTTCTTACATTTAATTAATTAATTATTTTTTAAATGTACAAACGCGCGGGTTAGACAGGTTAAATAGGTCGGGTCATAGCATGCAGGTTGATCCACACCCGACCTATTGCAATATTCGGGTTCAACCTAATATCGACCCGGACCCATGAAGCCTGAACTCATACCCGTTAATACTGTGTTAGCTAGGTTCGTGTCAGGTTTGCATATCGGGTCTGAAATTGACACTCCTAATAAATAGACACCAACTATAGAGTCGGGGTCTAAAACTCGTGTCTAAATTTTAAAAGGGTAAAATCTCACTTTATCCCAATATACTAGGGATGTCAATAGGGCAGGTCAGTATAGCCCCAGACCGGCATGGAGCGGGATGACCCACATCGAGTTGAAGGGGCGGGTCGAATTGTTCTTCCCCGTTCTAAATTAAGTTAAATACAAAAAATAAAAAAATAATTTAGAATATATTTATAATTTATAAAAATTGTTAACATTAATTTCTAAATGTTAGATATAATATAAGAATATATAAAAATTATATGATATATATATATATATATGTAAAATATTTTAAAATATATTTAAAATAAAAATTCTAAGTGGCGCGGGATGGATACCCGTGGGGCGAAAATGGTACCCAGACCCAACCCTAGCTGCTGTGGTTACGGGCCGACCCAAATGGTGAGGGGCGGGGTGGGTACACGCGGATCGGGTCTAAATTGTCATCCCTACAATTATATGCGTACTCTCATTGAATATTAATATCACTTAATCTCGTTGTATTTTTTATTGCATCAATTTACCCCCATGTACTCTCAGTTTGTAATTATCCACTATTAAAATATATTTTTTTTAACCAATGACAAGGGATAAAGTGATATTAAAGAAAAATATAGGATTTAACCATAGAAGTATAGACATCGGTTTGTAACTGAAGTCTAAAAAAGTGTTGTCAAATCTACTTTAGACATCAGTTTACGTAAATTGATGCGAACACCGATGTCGTTTTTATGATGTTTAAGGCCTTCGACAGCGGTTTTAATTAACCGATGTGTATTATCCAAACACAGATTCGACATCGGTTATGTTTTAAAACCGCTGTCTTTTCTATGATGTCTATTAGCATTTTTCTAGTAGTGCCTTGATCTGACATACTCCCATGTTGAACCCCATATTATAGCATTTGTCACAGAGTTGGCCGATGCTTAACAGATTGAAGTTGAGACCTTTAACATATGCAACGTCTGTGATCTCAAGTCCATTTTTATTTATGGATCATGTGCCTTTGATTTCCTCTGGAGCTTCATTTCCTTCAAATATGACTTTTGCACCTTTGATCTCCTTGAAATTTGTGATTTCTTTTATTCCCTGTCATATGTCCGGGAAGCCCACTATCCATGTACCAGGTTCCTTGGCACTTTGTTCTTTGAACCGCAATCAAGGAAATTAATTTTTAGGTACCCATACTTGCCTGGGTCCTGGGGGTTTGTGCTATAAGATGCTCCAACCAACCTATAGCCGGATGATCCGACTACAGGGGTTGCCATTTATCAATTCCATACTATAATGCACATTAGCAAATTGCTTGGGGATTTTAGGATCATACAACTGTCTCTTTTGTCCATGCGCTGTGTATTTGTTTGAGCATTTGCTTTCTTGGGGTAATAGTGGAATTTCCGGGTGTTGTGCCTGGGGGTGCATATGTGTCTTGATAATAGCTCTTTTGCTTGGGAATGACCTTTCCTTAGGTTGAGGTCTTTGCCATTTTGGCTTGTATCCCATAGGTCTTCTTTGATATTTCACATGGTTATTCCAATCGGCTTGGTTAGGATAGTTTCTACCATTCCCTTCATATTTATTTATTTGTTGAAATCTTTGGGGCTTTTGGTAGCTCTGTTAAGATTTCACAGAGTATTTTTGTTGGGAGTCTTTGATGGACTTTTATAAATTTCTTTTAATTTGTCCTCTCAACATACTCTCTCGGCTTCTTTCCTTTTCCCTTATATCCAAGGCCAAGTATGATTGTGATTGTGTTTTGGTGTGGATGTTGGTGTAACATATGGTGTTTTGGGCTTTTGGATTCCCTCATTGCTTGAGGATCCTTTCTCCAAAATCACTTAGGGAGTTTGATTTATATACAAAGTCTTTGAATCCTATGCCTGTCTTGTCTCCACACTCTTTTTGACTCATTATCGTTCATCCAATGATTTGGTTGCCTTTGTAAATGAGGCAATCACATTTTTAAGATCTTTTCTGTTAGGAATTCTATTGTTTAGATTTTGATGAATGCCATGTAAAACTTAGAATAGAAAGTTGGCTCCCCAATTCTTGCTTTGAAATGTATTGTAACAATTAGAGTGGCCAAAGCCGAGTTAAGACAACTACGCTCCAACTTGCAAGAAGACAATCAAGGCTTGAAGGAAAACTCTGCCGTGAGACAGTGAGTACAACAAAGAAGAAGATGACAGAACTCGATCAAGAAGAAAGCGGTGAGATCTGGTGAGTGGAACATCATCAAGTCAACTCAAGAGAAGCAAGTCTCAAGTCAAGTGTGAAGAGTCATCCAATGATTGGAAGTCGACTCTAAGTCACCTGGGGAAAGCGAGGAAATGTCAAGTCGAGATAATCAGAAAAAGAACCGTTTACGTAAATCAAGAGATTTACTTAAACAAGTAATATCTTCATACTACCTTTCTTGGAGTGCTCGGTCGAGCGTGCAAAAGAAATGAACCAATGGGAAGCACTACACCGTGTCGCGTCGAACTCGAAAAGGTGATAAAACATTTCATACGAGGAAATGGCAATTCCAAGAAGCGCACACCAACGATTTGCAAAGTGATTTTCAAAAATGAGCCTATCTCTTCAACGGGCAAATTTTTGAAAGTTCACTATAAAAGGCTGAGGAGTTTGATTGAGAAGGATGATGCGTGGATGAATGACACACGTGAGATATACAAGCTTATCAATAATCGAAACATTCTCAATCCTCAAGCCTACATCTCAAGTACATCAATCCAACACTTACTCGTGAAGGAAAGAGAACTTCAATCGGTTGAAGAGGAAAAATCGAAAAACAAGGGGACTACATTCAAAGAAGGATTGTAGAAAGGTTCAAGGTGAACAAGTCTTAAGCTTTTGGAGGGCTTCGTGATCAAATCCAAAGTGCTTGAGCAAGTGAGAGTAGTAGCAAGGCAGCTGCCTGTGAAGAAGTTCGAGTCGTAAATGAGAAGCCGGTGAGTGATCAAGGCGTCTCGCATCGAGTCCCAAAGGATCAAGTCATTTGTTGTGATCAAGACTTGTATGTCGGACTGTTACCACTTTGTAAACTCGATCATTACTTAGTGGATTCCTCCGGGAGTTGGAGAAGAGAGGAGTAGAAGAATTACCCCATCTTGAACCTCTATAAAAACTTTCTTTGTGTCATTTGCATTTCAAAGATTTAAATTTCTCGCACTTTTAATTGCTTATATCACGATAAATTTGCTATCCATTTGATAATCTATAAGTACTAAATCAAGTGTAAAAACTTGCTTAATCAAACTTAAGGGTGTTAAGTCTTCCAATGAAAACAAAACCACGGAAGTCTGTTGAGAGATTAACTCTCTTGAGGAACTAATTATTTGTCCATCAAGGACACACTGGTGTGTAGAACTCAGTAGATTTAAAAGGCCTAAATCGAAAATTTGGTAAGGTTTATTCAACCCCCTTCTAAACCTTACACTTACACCCCCTTGGGACCTACAAGTGGTATCGAGCGGTTGGTTCATTGAACCCTCCGCAAGATCGGAGTTCTTGAACTAGATCTCCAATCTTTTCAAAAGTCCGCTTTAGTACTTATCTTTCAAAACTCTTTTCTATCATTAAAAATTATTATCATGGAAGCAAATCTAACACGCATTCCTATGTTCACTATTGAAGAATTTGATGATTGGAAAATTCGTATGCTTGCTCATCTATCAAAGATTACATGATGAGATGTGGATAGTGATAGAAGATGGGCCTCTGCAAATATTAAAGGTGAACACAATTTATCGAAGAGTTGCATTTGAAGGGGAAGAAGATGCACACCGGACGGTCATGGTTGAAAAACCAAGAACCGAGTGGACAAATGATGAGAAAAAGATACAACCTGGACAATGTCGCCAAGGACATTCTTTACAAAACCTTGGATAAAGCCATGTTCAACAAAGTCAAATCTTGCAAAACGGCTAAGGAAATGGGACAAGTTGACTTTGATTTGTGAAGGTTCGAGAGCAAATCAAAGAAAACAAATTATCGATGTGGCTGTCTGAAGTTTGAAAATTTCAAAATGAACTCGGGAGAGAACCTGGACCAACTAGACGCTCGATTTAGAAATCACAAATGAGTTTGTCTACACTTGGAAAGGAATATACACAAAAGGAAATGTGTATGAAGATCCTAAAAAGTCTTCGGTGAATGGGAAATGAAGGTCATGGCATTAAGACACTCCATGGACCTATCAAAGACATCCAATCACGAGTTATTCTCGGACCTCAAAGCCTACGAGTTTGGTGAGAAGGAAAGACGAGGAAGAGAGCTGTACCCAAAACAATTTGCTCTAGTTGTCAAAGACGGAAGGAGAGCTGAGGTCAAAAGAAGCAATTGACCCGGAAGAAATAGCCCTAATGGTTAAAAGATTTAACAAGTTCTTTAACAAGAACTACAAGAGAGGAAAGGGTGAATCCTCCGAGAAGACACTCGGCTCCTCCAAATCAAGGGATGATAGGCCAACCAAGAGAAGATCATCAACAAGTTGAGTATTAAAGGGTGACAACTCAAGAATAGAAAGAGTGATCAAAAGGCTGAATATCTATGTTGGAATTGTAGACAACCAGGTCACTATGCCATTGATTGCTCATATCCTGTAGTCAACAAATGCTAGAAACTAAGAAGAAAGAAAGGTCTTGAGAGAAAGAAGACAAGAGAAGAAAAAGGCAATGATAGGCAGAGACTTTGAGACACCAAGTCAAGAGAGACGGTGACTCGAGAGAAGCGGTGAAGCCGACTACTCAAGTGACTACGAAGAAGAAGCTTTGATCCGCTTAATGGCCAAAGAACAAGATCAAGAAGATGAGGTACAATCTAACTCAACAAGCTCGACACTAGTGATAGTGGCGTGACACACACACTTCATCACCCACTGATCTTTATGATTCATTAGGCAAAATGATGAAAGATTTTGAGCACATTAAAACCTCACACACACTGTTGAATGAGGAAAACAGCCTACTCAAAAATCAAAACTCAAAGCTGACTAAGGAGCTGAGTACTCTAAGTCAAATAGCTGATGAGAATAAAAGTTTAAAGGCTGAAAATGCTAAATTAATAGCAGAAATTGCTGCTATAGAAAAGAGGGAGAATGACCTCAAAAATGTTATTGCCTCATTCACTAAGGCATCTAAATCTTTGGATGATCTTATTATGAGTCAAAGAGAATGTGGAGACAAGACAGGCTTAGGATTTAATTCCTTTGTGCCATGTCAAACCTCAAGAGTAACTTTGGAAAAAGGATCTTCAAGTCATGAAGAGTCGAAAAATCCAAAACTCTAAATGATGCACACACTTTCAATCCAAAGCACAATGCTAAGCAAAGCGCCTTGGTTACAAAGGAAAAGGAAAACGACCCGATTGAGAGTCTTTGAAAGGGCGAGTGAGAAGAGATTCAAAGGAGTCCTCGGCGAGACTCCAAACAGAAAATACTCTGTAAAGAAGAAGCGAGCTACCAAAAATCCAGAAAACTCATAAAAGAAATACATATGATGGGAATGGTAGAAAATATCCAAGCCAAGCCGATGGAACAATGTGAACTATCGGCTAGACTTATGGAATACAAGCCCAAATGGCAAAGGCCTAGAACTCAACAAAGGCCATTCCAAAAGCATAAGAGCTTTCATCAAAGACACACATATGCACCTAGGCACTACACTCAAAGACACCACAATTACCCAAGAAAGGCAATTGCTAAAACACATATGCGGGCATACGGACAAAAGAGACAATTTGTATGAACCTGGACTCCTAAGCAATTTGCGGGATTGATTATGATTATGGCACCGATAGATGGCAACCTCTTAGAGTCAAATCATTTGGCTATAGGTTGGTTGGATCATCTTATAATTCTAACCCCTCGGGACCCGGACAAGAATGGGTACCTAAAACTTAATTTCCTTGATTGCAGGTTCAAGGAACAGTGAGTGCCAAGGAACCTGGTACATGGATAGTGGCATTCCCGGCACACATGACAGAAATAAGAGAAATCTGTCAAAATTCAAGGAAGTCAAAGGAGCAAAAGTTATATTTGGAGAAATGAAGCTCTGGTGAAATAAGAAACCTTTGGATCCATCAAAAGGAATGGTTTAGAAATCACGGATGTTGCATATGTTGAAGGACTAAACTTCAATTTACTAAGCATCATCAACTCTGCGACAAAGGGCTACAATGTTGGATTCAACATGGGAATATGCCAAATCAAAAATGTTGAATCTAATGAAGTTGTCTTTGCAAGGATGTAGGCAGAAAAATATGTATGTAGTGGATTGGTCAATGCAACACCCACACCCAAAGACTCTACTAGCAAAGAGCAAATTTGAATCAAGTTGGTTGTGGCACAAAAGCCGAGTCACACGAACTTCAAAACAATTAATAAGCTAGCAAGAAGTCATCTTGTAGAAGGACTTCCGGATTTCGATATACAAGAAGGAAAGTATATGTGATGCATGTCGGAAGGAAAACAAATCAAGTCGTCATTCAAAGAAAAGACATGCCCATCCTCAACAAGAATATTGCATCCGCTTCATATGGATTTATTTGGCCCAGTGGAACCAAAGCAAGCATAAGTGGAAAGAAATACACCTTGGTGGTAGTAGATGACTACTCAAGATATACATGGACAATATTCATGTGCAAGAAGAAAGAAACTCTACAAAAGCTACCCACGGTGATGAAGAGAATACAAAATGAGAAGAGTCAAACCATTATCAAAATAAGATCGGATAGAGGAACGAGTTTGTCAATGGAATAATAACTCGATCTTGTATTGAGAATGGTATTGGTCATGAACTATCACCGCAAGGACTCCACAATGAGAATGGAGTTGCGAGAAAGAAGGAGCAGAACCCTCAAGGAAGCAGCAAAGGACCATGTTAGTCAAACGGGGTTACAAAAAAGATTTTGGGTGAAGCAATCAACACGACTTGCTACACCCAAAACAGATGTATGATAAATAGGCGGTGACAAAGACTCCCTATGAGATCTCGGGTCGAAGAAAACCAAATGTTGCATATTTCAGGATATTTGGATGTAAATGCTTCATCCACAATAATGGCAAAGACAACCTAAAGGCTTTTGATGCTAAAGGCGATGAGGGTATCTTCTTAGGATACTCGGTGAAAGCAAAGCCTGAATACTCAACAAAAGAACTATGGTTACGGAAGAATCCATTCATGTAGTATTCGATGAGCCAAACATAAATGGAAAAGACATTGAAGAGTCGGTGATAAGTGAAACATCCAATCTCACGAAGAAGAATCATCTTTGAAGTCAAGCGGGGATTATCAATTGAGAAAAGAAGATGAGATAGTGAATCTCAAAAACGGTGGAAAATCTGCGGTGAGTGATCACGAGAGAGGCGACCCACAAAGAACTGTAACGCAAGTCGATCAATCCGGCTAACTTACTTCAACCTGGCGTAAGATGGGTGAGAGACCATCCACGAGATCTTGTCATTGGAGACATGAGAGAAGGTGTCAAGACAAGATCGAACTCAACAAGAAGCAATGTTCACATGCTTCATCTCGCAGATAGAGCCCAAAGATGTGTCACAAGCATTGGATGACACACATTGGATTCAAGCTATGCAAGAAAAGAGTGAATCAGTTTGAGAGAAATAAAGTATGGGAATTAGTACAAAGACCCATACATCAAAATGTTATTGGAACCAAATGGGTATTGAGAAATAAGATGAACGAGGAAGGTTACGTGGTAAGAAACAAAGCAAGATTGGTAGCCAAAGCTGATATTGCCAAGAAGAAGGAATAGATTTTGATGAAACATTTGCTCCTGTAGCAAGATTGGAAGCTATAAGGATGTTTCTTGCCTATGCAACTCACAAAAACTTCATTGTATATCAAATGGATGTAAAAGTGCATTCCTAAATGGATTATTGGAAGAAGAAGTGTATGTTGAACAACCTCCAGGATTTGAGCGAGAAGACTCTTGGAGACAAAGTGTACAAACTCAAGAAAGCCTGTATGGATTGAAACAGGCACCGTGAGCATGGTATGATACCTGTCACAATTCCTAATCGAAAATGGATTCACTAAAGGAAAAGTAGATATAACACTTTTCAGAATTCAAGACAAGAAGAGTATATCTTTGCTTGTTCAAATATATGTGGATGACATCATTTTTGGATCCACTAACAAAGAAGCGTGTGAAAAATTCTCAAACCTCATGCAAAGTAAATTTGAAATGAGCATGATGGGGAGAGTCGACATTCTTCCTTGGACTTCAAGTGAAACAGTGAAGGATGGAACCTTCATAAGCCAAACAAAATACACCAGAGATTTAATGAAGAAATTTGGTATGGAGGAGAAGTCTTCGTAAAAATACCAATGAACACATCGTCAAAATGGACATGGATGCGGATGGCAAGCTCGTAGATCAAACAAGATCTGAGCACTTATTGGATCATCGCTTCTATCTCACAAAAGCGAGGCGGACATCACCTTTCTTTGTAGGTGTATGTGCAAGATTTCAATCTGCTCCAAAAGAGAGTCATATGATGACTGCGCTAAGAGAATATTGAGATACTTAAAAGGAAATCAAGAAGTAGGGCTATGGTATCCAAAGGAAGGTGGATTCAAGCTAATTGGCTATTGAGACTACGACTATCTTTGGATGCAGAGTGGACAGAAAAGTACTTCAGGCACATGTCAAATGCTTGAAACAGTTAATTTCTGGTTTAGCAAGAAGCAAAACTCAATAGCCACTTCTACAAACGAGGCGAATACATAGGCTGCTGGGGCAATTGTTGTGCCCAAGTCCTATGGATGAGACAAAGATGGTGAGAGATTATGAAGTTGAAGAAAAAGAAATTCCAATCATGTGTGATAACACAAGTGCAATTGCAATCACTCAAAATCCTGTGTTGCACTCAAGAACAAAACATATAGATGTCGGATATCATTTCATAAGAGATCATGTTGAAAAGAAGGACATTATCTTGGAATATATCTCAACCGACAAACAACTACTGACATCTTCACAAAACCATTATGTGAGTCAAGATTTGAAGAACTCAAACATGAGTTGGGGCTAATTGAGCTAAGGCGAGACACGTAAGAGTCAAAGAAACGAAATGGAACAGAAAAAAGAAAGTGAAAAAGAGTGAAAACAAAAATTAGCTCAATAAATCACCAGTGTGTCGGAAAAGTCGGCTATACCAAGTCGGTGATATTTGAGTCACTAAGAGAAATGTGAGAAAGAGTTAAATCGGCTAAGAGATAAGTGAATAACTTATGAGCAAAGAGACAAAAACGCAAATCGTTTTTGACTAAGCGGAATGTTTTAAGAGACACGCGTCAACATAATGATGATGTGTACGGACATAAAGCCGCACACCAAGCTTATGATTGGATATAAATCTTGCCGCATTAAATACGAGACATGAATCGCTCAATATCGTGCGAAATCAAGCCGTTGATTTCGATCACGATTCAAAACCGTCTGCGCACGCGCTTTTCCTTTCATAAACCATATTTAAACCATTTTTCGTCAGTTTCTCTCTCACACTTCTAAAACTGTTCAATCTCTCTCTCAAAAAGCAAAGGCAAATACTCTCAAAACCCTATCAACCTTCAAATCAAATTTGAATTTTTCCTTGAAATTAATGCGAGAAATGGCACCAACGTATAACTTTACCAAGTTGGGAAAACAAATCCACACCGGTTCGACCGTGGATTTCGACGGAATGGTGAAGCAGGGGTCCGACGACACCCTGGTGAAGAAAATCGCGGAGAAGTTAGAAACGCCCGGATCAAAACCGTTTCTAACATCGGAGTATCCTATGACCTATGTGGAGGAGGTCGCACAATTCTACGTGAATCTTTGAGATTCACGATGAAGGAATCAAGTCATCTGTTCACGAAGCGGTGACTATCACCGCCAATGATTTGGTGAATATTGCTCACTATTGCAGAGGAGCATCCGAGATCAAAGAGGCTGATGTAAACTTGGGCGACGCATGGAAAGAAATAGCCAAGTCCGACGCGTTCGACAAAATAATATACACAAGCAAACAAGAGAAGCTGAAGGAGGACTATCACAAATTGTTGGATATTGTTGCCAAGTGTATCGACATCAAATTTGGCGGACTTTGACCAATCTGTCAAAGGCAAAATTGATTGTGATGGCTGCAATAATCGAAGAAAAAGAAGATAAATCTGGGCTGAGTTTATCTACGGCAGATCTGCCTTAACGTGGGGAACAAGTCCTTCAAAGAAGATGGATCATTTGGAGGATCTCCGGGATATGGCCTGGTGATTGGCGGCTATCGAGAGAGTGAAAAAGTACCTCTTAGACATGGGAAGGCCTTCCATGTTAACAAGAGGATGTTGAGCTAATCTCTCCGGTGCTCGAAGCGTCGTACGCCAAGAGAGCGACACCGGTGAGGGGGAATCGGTGACCCGAAGACACAACTGCTTCCTCTCCAACCAAGAAAAAAGCGCCCCTGCTACTACCAAAAGTCTCTGCGCCCGCAAAGAAAGAAAACAAACATGCTCCGCTCTGCCGCAGCAGAGTCTGCCCCTGCAGCGAGTCACCGCCCAGCGGCCGTGTCACGCCGCCCCAGCACGGGTCGAGAAGGACTCACAAATTCCTTCTCGATCGTCAAAAAGAGGAGAACGGCAAGCAGACGGCCAGCTCCTCGAAACAAACACAAGCACGGCCCGGCCGCCCAAGACTCGAGAGGACACCGCCTCAACTGTAAATTCCCCGGTACAAACCAGGAGACGAAGAAAGACTCGTCAAGCGGATCGAACAAGAGAAACCGGTGAGTCACTACTCACAAGACAGATATCGGAGACTCTTTGGAGAAGTAGAGTCTCGGATGTAATTGATGAAACTTGACCAAGTCTCTTGAAGGTGATCGCAGAGGCAACTCAAGACACGGTGTAGTTCATACAAAACAAACTCAAAAAGAACAGCCCAAGCGAAGATAGTGATGTAATGATCCTATCTCCACCTTACCCCAGACATCCAAAATCGTCTGCGTGAGTGGAGAAAATGGAAAAAGCTGGCGGTCAAGGAACAGTTCCAACGGCTGAATTCATAGAAGAAGAAGAGGAATCGCTAAATTTCCTCGGATTATCTTGTGCTCGGCTCTAGATGAAGACAAGCGCATGGATATTCCGCAGATCTACAAGGACAAGGAGAGAGAAAAGCAAAGTCAAGAAACCGAAGCACGCGAAAAGGCAAGCACCGCCCCTATCTCGGCAGAAGAGAACACTTCCATCCTCTCCTTGATGTCTTCTCGAAAGTGATGAGGAACACGAGAATGTCGCCGCTACGGAAAAGAATTGCGAATGCACGGCAAGCATTGCATGAATCAAGAATCCTTCACGAGCAAAGATCGATGGAGGGACCAGGAGAGTCCTCGAACACAATCGAAATCGATCCAATGGGAGTGGTTCAAAGCAAAATAGCCACCGATGTTGCCGCTACCACTTCCCACCTAACTCGGAAGAAGGCAATAAGGGAGATGGCGATGAAACCGGGCTAGTGGGGACCCCGATCGAGCCAACCCCTATTGAAGGTGTGCCACCACCGCCCTCAACGGCTGAACCATCAATTGCAACAAGGCCGGGAGTTTGGAGACGAGTAACCCCACTCCAAGTCACTCGGTGGTGCGCACCGGGGGAAACTCCCTCCTGCGGCAGGTCGGAGGATGCAGATGACTCCACAAAGAATGTAGGAGGCGAAGCAAAGAACACTCAAACACAAGAAGAAACAGACAAGTTGCCATCAACAAGCTCGAGGCGATTGAGATCGTCTCACCGAGGTGCCAGCTACGAAGGCTAATGACGCTGGCGATGCGGTCGAGGCACGAGAAGGAACAGCCCGGGAGTTAACACTGGCGATGAAAGCGCAATCCATGGGGTTGAGACTCAATGGATGCCATCTGTAGAAGACCCTAAGACAGGTGACACTATCGAAAGGGAAGGCCAAGGCCTCGCGCAGCAAAGAGAGACTGGCCGGAGGAAATGAAGGCCACGGGAGGTTGAGACTTCCAGGGGTAACACCAAGTAGAGAACATCCTCCCGCAACCATCGATCCATCTCGAGAAGGAGATCGGCGCACTTCATGATTCCCAGGACAACCCTCGATGTCACCTTTCTCCGGGATCGGTAAGAAGAAGGCTGAGTCAACCCCTCATGACAAATCCAAAAGACTCAGTGCGGATGTTCCAGGCACGAGCAAGTCGATCCCAAGACTACGTCGGACCTTTAATTTTGATGATGAGCCACCAATGGAAATCTCATCATCGTCCGATGACGCTCGATAAGGCCGAGGACGATCTACTCAAAAGGAGAAATCGGTTGAGACCAACGGCTGTTAAGGCACCGAGGCTCAAGCAGTTTCAATAGCCCTCTTGCACCACAAAACCCAAGCGAACCAGCGATCATTGCTCCGGCTCCTCAAGCTACGGTGGATCGACTCCCAAAAGAACTTCACGCCCACCGCTTATCATCGAACAAATCCCGGATGGCGGTGATGAATCCTTTGAGGAATCTTTCCCTTTCTCACTTTGGAGATGCGAGAACTCCACGAAGAGTCGAAAATGAGCAAGCACGCTATCACGACCGGCTCTGCTTTTTCACTCGGGCACCATTGTTCGGCCGATTTCGATTTTCGACAACAGTATGGCCATCACCGCAATGAAGAATCACCGAATGCACGAGAAGTGTTCAAGGCACTCTTTCTTTGAAGTTGAAAAGATGGAGAGGCATCGGGCCTCCTTGGATATGCGCGCTGGACAACAGAGATGCCAACTTACGGTGACTTGAGAGGCATCACGGTCGGGGTAAGGGAATGGTGGCAACAAAGCAGCTGACAATCAATGCGTGTGGAACAGGTGAGATACTTGAGACAATTATTCAAAAAGTGGCTGGTGTGGAGAGCTGAAAATGTTGATGCGAAACGGCTGCGGGAACACATTGAACATATGCACGAAGCTCACACTTTGCCGAGATCAAGGCGCTGCGTGAGCGTAATGCAAATGATATACGGCGTTTGGAAGAACACATGACAAGAAAATTCAGCCTTCTCATGGCTGAGATGAAGCCGATTTGTGAGAATCCAACGCTACTCGATTCAATTCGTGCAAAGATACAACGCAGCAGACTTGAAGCAAAATTCAACCATCGGGAGACTCGACTTCATGCTTGCCAAGATGTTCCCTGGGGTTCCTCTATCCTTTGATGATGCCAAAAAGGGGAAGAGGAATACCTTAAAGCAAACAAAATCAAGTCGAAAAGAAAGGAGCGGTGACAAAGGAACAAAATTTGAGAAGGGAAAATCAGTGAGGAAATTTTGAAATCAAGAAAGGAAAATCACGAGGGGGAAGGATCAAAGAATATGACCTTGATGATTGCACAAACCCCCAACAGGGTCCTGTCACGGTGACATTATAAGCGACAAACTCCCGTGACTCTGCCACTCCAACACTCTTTGTATCTATGGTGAGAAGAGAAAAGAAATTGAAGCGGGGATGAAGGAGGTGGAAGGAAGAATGGATGCCAGGGTGATGAACATTTTGAAAGAACACGGAGGCATTCCGGTTGACAGAGACACGTATGCCATTTCGGATGTCGGATGAGCCAAGATCGGTTGACTAATTCAAAACGCTCGAATCAAGGATATTTTGCAAATATGTCCTTGGCTCAAGCTTGGGACTCTTGGGAAAAGGGTCTCACATTATGTGAAGAAAGGTGACAGAATGCATGAGACAACCGGATCGCTCTCTGCTGGTCACTCCACCGGGCAATCCTTTTGGAAAGAAGGCCCCGAAGACAAGATACGCCCAGGGAGGTAGAGGAAGAAGCGGTGAGTGGAGGAAGAAGCTTGGACCTCCAGGCCTCCGCCCAAGAATATTGAATACGTAGATCCGGGAAAGAAAGGAGGGATCTACTGGGCTGGGCTTGACCATGTGGCGAACTTGCAAGTGGCTAAAACCAACGCCGAGTATGCAAAAAGGATAGAAGAAGAAAACAAGAGACAAACTCGGCTATGGCGGGGAGAGAGAGAAAGAATAAGGAAAGATGAAGCCAGGAAGGCATATGAGAAGAAAAGAAGCGGTGATGACGAGAAGAAGAGAGAAGAAGAGAAGAAGATCTTGATCAAGATGAAAGAAGGAGACATCGAAGGAAATGAAGTGTTCTTTGTCCAACCCTTCGTGTATTTTATATGTAAATACATACAATGTAAGTCTTCGTAATAATGCAAATTTTTTTATACTCCGATACACCTTGTAAATGCTTGATTATGTTGAGTACAAGAATGATATGATCAATAAAAATATTGATTATGCGCATACATTCTATGTCAATACACTATCGTATGTATCTTTGCTATTTGCATCTTTGTATGATTTAAGTTTTGGCATCATCAAAAAGGGGAAATTGTTAGGAATTCTATTGTTTAGATTTTGATGAATGCCATGTAAAACTTAGAATAGAAAGTTGGCTCCCCAATTCTTGCTTTGAAATGTATTGTAACAATTAGAGTGGCCAAGCCGAGTTAAAGAAGCCTACGCTCCAACTTGCAAGAAAGACAATGAAGGCTTGAAGGAAAACTCTCTTTGTGAGACAGTGAAAGTACAACAAAGAAGAAAAGCAGACAGAACTCAAGAAGAAGCGGTGAGATCTGGTGAGTGGAACATCAAGTCAACTCAAGAGAAGCAAGTCTCAAGCTAAAGTGAAAGAAGAGTCATCCAATGATTGGAAGTCGACTCTAAGTCACCCGGGAAAGCGAGGAAATGCGATCAAGTCGAGATAATCGTAAAAAGAATTTACGTAAATCAAGAGATTTACTTAAACAAGTAATATCTTCATACTACCTTTCTTGGAGTGCTCGGTCGAGAAGCGTGCAAAAGAAATGAACCAATGGGAAGCACTACACCGTGTTAACTCACGAAAAGGTGATAAAACATTTCATACGAGGAAATGGCAATTCCAAGAAGCGCACATTAACGATCGCAAAGTGATTTTCAAAAATGAGCCTATCTCTTCAACGGGCAAATTTTTGAAAGTTCACTATAAAAGGCCGAGGAGTTTGATTGAGAAGGATGATGCGTGGATGAATGACACACGTGAGATATACAAGCTTATCAATAATCGAAACATTCTCAATCCTCAAGCCTACATCTCAAGTACATCAATCCAACACTTACCTCGTGAAGGAAAGAGAACTTCAATCAGTTGAAGAGGAAAATACTGAAAACAAGTGGGTCTACATTCAAAGAAGGATTGTAGAAAGGTTCAAGGCTGAACCAAGTCTTAAGCTTTTGGAGGGCTTCGTGATCAAATCAAAGTGCTTGAGCAAGTGAGTGTAGTAGCAAAGCGCATTCTGCCCTGTGAAGAAGCCGAGTCGCATTTGAGAAGCCGGTGAGTGATCAAGGCGTCTCGGACTAAGTCCCAAAGGATCAAAGTCATTTGTTGTGATCAAGACTTCATGTCGGACATTACCACTTTGTAAACCGATCATTACTTAGTGGATTCCTCCGGGAGTTGGAGAAGAGAGGAGTAGAAGAATTACCCCATCTTGAACCTCTATAAAAACTTTATGTGTCATTTGCATTTCAAAGCATTTAAATTTCTGCACTTTTAATTGCTTATATCTCTTTGATAAATTTGCTATCCATTTGATAATCTATAAGTACTAAATCAATTTGTAAAAACTTGCTTAATCAAACTTAAGGGTGTTAAGTCTTCAATGAAAACAAAACCACAAACAGTCTGTTGAGAGATTAACTCTCTTGAGGAACTAATTCGATTGTCCATCAAGGACACGGTGTGTAGAACTCTCAGAGATTTAAAAGGTCTAAATCGAAAATTTGGTAAGGTTTATTCAACCCCCTTCTAAACATTACACTTACACCCCTTGGGACCTACATTTTCTCTCTTTTCAAGAGCAACTAACTCTGCTAACACTACTAGAAAAGTGTTGATAGACAGCACCAAAAAGACACCGGTTTTAACACTTTTCTGATGTCTTTTCCCATTTAACACCGGTTTGTTACAAAACCGGTGTCTAATTAGTGGGGTGTTTGGATAATAGACATCGATTTTCTAGAACTGGTGTTTATTGTCAAAAGCATCATTACATAGACATCGTTTTATGCATCGGTTTTCTGGTGTTAATATATTTATTTTCTTATAATTAGATACCAGTGTTTTAGACACCGATTCCATAACCGGTGTCTAATCACATAACATTATTTTTTTTAGTTCCCAACTTATCTTTTTGAATCAAAACACCTATAAGGCCCTTCGTGTTCTCTCTCTCTCTCTAAAAAACCCCCATCGTGGTTGCCTTCTCAACCCCGCCCCCCAATCTCTCGCTCTCACTATCCGACGTCGCCATGGTTGTCTCGTTCCCCCACCCCTCTCTCTCATCCTCATCAAATTGATTTTTGGAGCAACTTGTATTATTTAGTTTCTTTGTGTTTCAAAAGTTTTGTGTTTGAGATTAAAACTTGAATCCCTGCCTATCTTTTATATGTTATTATTCACATATGTAATGAAGAGATTGAGACCTTTTATTTCTCGATTTAAAATTTTGGGTTGTATAAGTAAAGAACTAGGGGTAATTTTTCTTTGTTCCTTCAATCTTCTTGCCTTGTTAGAAACTTTCCTTGGAGAATTTGGTGGTTTGCTTATTTTCAGGTTGTACGCGGTTTTGGGGGATATTTTGCTCCAGATCTGCTTGCTCATTTATATCGGGAAGTTGGTTGATCATCCCCACATTTAGTGGTCAGGAAGAAGCAGGCGTTAGGCAGCTCATTTGGGGCTTGAGATTCACCTTTAATAGTAGCCCTCGTTTTCTTCATGATTCAGACCCAAAATATGCTGTTTTTGTCAAGTATTCATTGGAAGGTAAGGATTAAATGGTTTAATCCAAAGTTTGTAGAAATGTGAAAAGGGCGATGATAGTTTCGCTCATTGCTTTGTCATTTCCCTAGTGTTTCGTGGATGTTAGTTGATTAACTTACGCTAGGATCTTGTTTGTAATAACTTGGAAGCCAAAATGCAACCTACAGTTGGTGCACCTAAGGTGTTTGTCAAGACTCAATTCCAAACAAAAATAACTTAGACTCAAAGTTAGTTAAATGTTAGTTAAGTTAGTTAATATAGCAACAATCCTCATCATTGATCATCTTGTTCATGATCAAATTCCATCCATTAGATCATTTGCAGTTATAGTATTGTGTTGTATATAAACTATGTAAACAGACTCATTTCACAATTCAATCAATTCTACTTTCATTTTCTGATTCATCATGCTTTCAACTCTTCTCTCAAATCCAAGTATTTCACAGTGTTTGATGAATTGTCTAAACCATTTGAAATTCTAAATATTGTTTAGAAAGAGAGGTTCCTGCTCTCTATAAGCTTCCCGGAGTCGTTATTTACGTGTTGTCTCTTTCTTTCACTTTCAATAACCATTTTTAATATTAATTAACCCAATGTTCCCCATTGTTGGAGTTTAAAAATATATAGAAGAGTATATTTCGCCAACGGGATTGTGAGGGAAAGCGGAAACGGAAGCGAAGATCAACTTTACGATGATTTCTTGCTTGAGCTAAGGTTTTATAGTGGTGATGTGGTGTTATAGTGCTAGTACCTAATTGGGCTTTAAACTATGTATGCGGAGAGGGTCTTGATCATTTCAAGAACGCCTGTCATCGGAAAATTTTTCGATTATCAATGCTAATTATCTTTGGTAAACCATCCATACACAATATGTCATTCGCAAGCAGGTATATCGACTCCACAAATGGAAATTTTGTTGTAGTTTTGAATTTGTTCTACTACATTGACAGTGGTGGTCTTCTTGAACTTCTATTTTACTTTAACTTAATATAAGTGGTTTCGTATATGTTTAGGTTGGGGGATTTTGAATATGAGTCGTTAAATATTGAAATATCAATTTTTATGCTCGATCAGTAACTTATATGCCAAAAATTGTTTTTGGATAAGCTTTAGTGGGAATATGTAGATTTTTAATTTAATAAGCTAAATAGCTTGTATAGTTTAATTTTTCCTTTTAATCTAACAAAACAGAAGTTCGTTATAGCATCTACAATGCTCAGTTTATGTTGGGCCTTTGCATTGGTAAGCCTGTAGTATATTTTTTTGAGTTTACCTATTATTAGCAACACACATGGGGAAATTTTGAACCTTGATGTGCTTTGTGATTTAAATCTTTCTCTTAGATGTTGGAGTCAAAAACTTCATATAACCACATTCTGTAGGTTTACTCTCTCTCTCTCTCTGATTCTAGTTTTTCTCTCTATGTTGTATCATAAAAAGTTATTGCTTGTGTTTATGCCATGAAATGTAAAAGTTGCTGCTATAACTATACAAAGAATGTCCATTTTGTGGAATTTATGCCACTTAAGATTGGTTAAGAGTTAGTGCTTCTGGCTATTATGTAATTTAATACCTTAGAATTTGTCTGCAATGAGTTCCCATTTAAGTGGTAATTGCAGAGAAAATTTATCTCAAAAAAGCAACCCACTAGTTATGTGAACATTTAATAAACTAGATAATGACTTCGCATTATCTAACTCATATCGAAATTGCTAGCTAATCCACGTCAATGATATGGTCTGATTTTTCCTTTCGTGTTTTTATTTGTTTATACATAGGGGTCTAACTCATCTACGTTGTGGATAGAAGTCCAAATCTTCTGTGTCAGTGTTTCTTTTAAGGGATAATTATACTAACTATCTCTAGGTTTAATCTAATTACAAAAGCTTTATGTTATCCGCTAGAGCAGATGCAGAATGGTCAAGGAAGTTAGTCAATTGGCTATTCGCCAGACCAGATGCATAATATAAGAAGATTTTTCTTAAAGTCAAACGAAATTTGTGTAATTTAATACATGTTTCATATTCTGTTTTGTAAGAATTTATCAGATTCTAGTAATCCAAAGTCATCAAATAATGCGTTGTACATAGGTATTGCCTTAAGTACTTTGTTATACGATTTATAATGGTTTGATTGAGCGTGCTATTATTTGGTTCAGGTACTTAAATGAAGGGATGTTCTTCCGACAGTTAGAACCATTTTGAAAGCTTGATTAACAGGAACAACGTTGATCCGTGTTGGATTTTGTTGCCTTCAATTGAATATACACTTTTTTGTTGGTTGGTGGAATGAATTGGATTTCAGTTAGCTACTAGTACGTTTTGTTGGAATTAGATCTCGGTGACTTTAGTTGAATATATTATACTTTTTGTTGGTTGGTGGAATGTGATTTCATGTTGAATTTGTAGTGGATTTCATGATGTTGGTGGAATGATGCTTTTTTGTAATATTTTGGATCATAATTGCTTATTGCTATGAATATTTTGCAGTTTTGTATTATATCAATCTAATTATTTGCTAGTAGTTAAAAATTTAAAAATTCACACAAAAGACATCCGTTTATAATTGTTGTGTTTGATAGAGTGCACATCAATTTTGAACCGCAGTCTTTCCAAAAATGAACATCATATAAAAACTGCTTTTAAAATATATATATGCACTATGATAGTTAAAGACACCGGTTTAAAACCGGTGTAGAAATGCGGTGTCTATTCTCTAACAGACATTGGTTATAAACTGGTGTCGAAAATTTAAACTTTTAAAATCGGGTCTTAGAAAGCAGATATTTTATCTCTATGACAATGGTTTAAAATCGTGTCTATATAGGAAACGACAATGGTTCTCAACCGCTGTCAAAAGTTCATGCTTTTAACATCAGTGGCTCTAACAGCGGTTGTTTTACAAATAGACAGCGGATTAAAACCGCTGTCTATTGGCATTTTTGTAGTCGTGTAAGATCTTGGCATTTTCAGCCTTCAACTTGGTGTTCTCATCAGCAATTTGACTTAGAGTACTCAGCTCTTTAGTCAGTTGTGAGTTTTGGCTTTTAAGCTGACAGTTTTCCACATTTAAAAGTGTGTGTGAGGTTTTAATGTGGTCAAAATCTTTCATAATTTTGCCTAATGAATCATAAAGATCTGTGGGTGATGAAGTGCATGTGTCAGAGTCACTATCACTTGACTCAGAATGAGATGAGTTAGAGTGTACCTCATCTTCTTGATCTTGTTCTTTGGCCATGAGGCAGATCAAAGTCTCTTCCTCAGTATCACTTGAGTAATCAGCTTTACTGATGTCCGAGTCTGCTGGCTCTTTACACTTAGATGGTTCAGCAGTCTGAGCAGCTAACATGGCTTTCTTGTTTTCTTGTCTTCTTTCCATGAAGACTCTTCTTCTTCCACATATCTATATTTGTTGACTGGTGGATAGGAACAATCAATATCAAAGTGTCCTAGTTGTCTACAATTCCAACATAGGTTTTCAACTCTCTGATTATCAGCTCTCTGATAGTCGATTTTTGAGCTAAATACAATTTACCCTCCGAACTATGCCCCTTTTTCGACTGTGCCTACCAAACTTTATTTTGTTTCACTATGCCCCCTGTACTATGCGAAATTTTACCCTTAACCATATATGGACAATTTTGCCCCTAGTTTTTGCAAATTTATTTAATAGTTATAGAAGTCCATCTATACTCCAATTTGTTGCACCTGACACCCAAAATTTATAAAATAAACTAATCAATATGAATTTAACTCCTAAAAAGTTTTGGTTCCCGGATTTATCGAGGCAATCCGAACCAAACTGGGTTTTTGATTTTAAAATTGGATATAGTCTGTAACGACCATATCAGACCCAACATGCTTTCGTAAAATTAAATTATCCCTTAAAATTCATACATTTCTTTGACCGAAACAACACCGGGTGAAATGGCTCGCAACACCACCAGTCGGAAATCACTGCCCCTAGACCATTTGACAAACAGGTCACACTGTTTAACTTCAACCAACAGAGAAGATGATCTACAAGTTATCCGACTCCTTCAGCAACTACTCAACACAGCCTTGGTTCGTTTCCTACTCCAGGCGTATAAAGTAATTCTTCAAAGGGATATCATAATAGTACATTATGAACACATGTTGAACAAAATCCTTTATTTATTAAGAACTTAAAAAAAATTTATTACATAGAGTAATCTTCTTTTGAGAGGAGAAAACTAGTTTAGCCTCTCATATATGCGGCTTGCACTCGAAAATACATAAACTTAAAACTAAATACCTCGCTAATACAAATTTTCACTCATAATTTATTATAAGAAAACTAAGGGAAATGTTCGATATCCTCAGCTTCCTTCAACTCTTGCCTTTTATAGAGATAAGTCTGGACTTCAGATGCATACTTCAAATCTTGTCTAAATGTAAGACGTCACTGCTTACGTCATACTCCTAAATTCTTGCCTCGCCAATCGTCTTCCTTTTCTTTTTCTTTCGCGTGACTCGGCCCATGTGATGGTTGTGGAGAATCTTTTAAAAATTTGGTTTGCGTGGTCCCCGAGGAAAATGCGTTTTGTGAGTGGGCCCTTGTCCTTTCCAGCCTACATGGTCTTATTTCGGTCGGGTTTGGGTCGGAATCCTTTCCCAAAATAGGGTTCTTTTCATTCGGGGCATGCTTGATGATCCAAATCAATCCAACGGCCAACATGCGCCATGTTACGCATTTCCTAGTAAGTTTTTTGCTAGCTAGGAATCTTATTCTCCTAGAGAATTCTTCTCTTTGTCTCAAAAAGTTCATCCGCAAATCCGTTGTTTATCTGTCATCGAATTGAAGGAAAGATCCATTTGTGAATTTAAGAAAGAACTTGAATGGATATTTGACTATGTCCATTTTCATTAGACAAACCCAAAGACCCCATGCTTGTCGTGTAGAAGCTTTTCGTCTTTGGAAATTGCTCCTACTAACAAGGGTACTTCTTCCGGTGAAGCTGACTTAATGTATTTTAAAGCATTTCCATCCGGTATCCTTAGCTTGATGAAATGAAAAGCTTCATTAAAGCCTTTCTTCGCTGGTTCAGGAGCTGCACTGATAAAATATAGTTCCAAAATGTCTCCTCTGGCCAAATGTGGATTATTGGCCCAAGTCTCGTAAATTGCTTCCCCTATCCATTTCGGTAATTTTGAAATTTCTCGGGAATCGGGTGACACAAAGATATATTGAAGCTAAAGCTCCAAAAGTATACCATTCTTGTACTTCATTTGGATGACTTCCTAGTTTCATCCAAACTCTAGGATACTTGCCTGAGATCAACTATTGTTTTTTCAAGGTTAATACCTCTTCTTATAACCAATTTCTCCCATTGTCGTTGATATACCTGCATTGGAGAAATCTTAATCTCATCATTTGAACATTATATTTGCCTGCGTGGGCCTAAGATTCAACTCTCCCTCTTAACCCCAGAGGTGCTGGGTTGACTTGAAGACTCGGGTTGTGAACCGGAGCTTCAACATTCGTTACAGTTTGTACGCCCTCAGGGGATGCATCACCTGCAACACTTGTGATTATGGTACTTGAATCCATAACCTCCGGGTTAGAGCCCCGTTCTCTATTCACCCCTTTTTGCATCGTAGGGGATCCGGCCTGGAGGAGAGGCCCTTGCAGTGCTAAGAACAATTGTCCTTGAGAGAACTGGCATGCTCGTATTTAACTAGAAACGGATTTTTGGTCAGCCTGTTGAAGTCGTCCAGCAACTTCTGCATTGAGACATAACGTCCCAAAATCTCGTTCTAGACTCTCCAGGTTTTCCCTTAGATGTCTTACTCGTTTAAGGACCACATCAACAATGCGTCCTTCCATCTAGTGTCAAAATATCTGCAAGAACATTTTCATGAGATTTTATAATGACAATATCATATTCATAATATTGACATTCAGCTTGCCATCTAAGTAATCTAGCCTTTTCTGGTTTTGATTCAATTTTGTTTTTCAGAAAAGCCTTGACACTTGAATTATCAATTTTTAAAGTAAACTTTATAGTCAGTAAAAATAAAGGCCATTTTTTGAAAGCCTTTCTGACTGCAACGAATTCTTTCTCGTTTATATGCCATCGATTCGCTTCACTATCTGTAAAAAGACCGCCGCAATATCTGCATGGCACTTCCCTATTTGGTGTGGCTTTTGTAAGAACTGCTGCCTACCAAGAGTCGCTGGCATCTGTATATAGAACCAGTTCATCTTCATCTTGTGGAATTGCAAGCTTTGGAAATTCATTGCAAACTTCTTCAAGCTGCTTTATTCCTTCTTGATGTTCATCTTCCCATTTGAATGTAGCATCTTTTTTGAGCAATGGGCTAAACACCTTCCTGTAGTGTGCTAGATTGTTTATGAACATTCCAGCAAAATTGACAACTCCAAGAAAACTCAAGTCGCTTATTGTCTTTCAAGATATCCGAAATCTCTCGTATCTTTCCAATAATATGATTTTGTTTGATAATTCGGATTCATCGATTTCAATTCCGAGGAATTCAATCGCCTTGTAGCAATCAACTGCCTTCTTTTCTAAAAGCACTAATCGTTCCTTGTGACAAACATCTGAAAATATTTTCAAGTGTTTGAGATGTTCCTTCATGTTCTTTGATGCGATAAGGATGTCATCAATATATACGAACATGAAACTGAAATAATCTTTGAATAGATTATCCATCTTCCTTTGATATATTTGGGGTGCGTTAGCCAATCCCATAGGCATCACGTTCCAAATATAATGTCCTTGTGGTGTGGAGAAAGCTGTGAACTTCTTACTTTCTTCCTCCATCTTAATGTGGTAAAATCTAGACTTGCAATCAAACTTTGAGAATATCTTGGCACCTTTGATACAGTTAACCAGATGTTCTCTGCTTGGGATATAGTATCCGTTTCAAAATATTATTAATCCCTTTGTAATTAATAACCAGTCTTGGCTTTCCTCTTTTAATTTCTCCATGGTTTCTCACTAAGAATCCTGGACTGCTGTATGGAGAAACTCCTGGTGAAATCAACTTAAGGTCCAGATGTTCCTTAAGTATTTTCTGCATATCCTCACGATCCTCCTGGTTCATAAGGATTAGTTTGAATCTCACGAACTCGTACTCCTTTCCTGGTTTAACTTTCAAGGAAGCTTTGAGCTCGTTCTTATCCCACCATGCCAAAGGATTTTCATTGTAATTTTCTTGATATCCTCCAGTGATATTTGTTCTTCTATGGTAACATCACTCTGTGGATTCTCCATTAGGCTCATCATTAATTCTGCAATAGCCTCTGGAGATACTCGTTCTTCTCCTTGTACTCTGAATGAATACAAGTTATTATCCCATAGTTTCTTATCCTTATGGTTTGAACCAAATTGTCTAAAGGATAATAATGCTTCACTAAATTTCCTTCGATCCACCATCTTTGGATTTTGAAGTTTGGCTTCATCACCACGCTTGCTGTGAAAAGTAATAAGCATTTTTCGATAAAATGCTTCCCCCAGACGCTGGACAATAATCTTATGATCAAATAAGGTTGTGAAAATAAGTCTTCTTGTCTCATTCTCTTATGTAAATCTCTTAAATATTTGTAAGAAATTGTTTCCTAGCAAAACATCTGCTCCTGTATCATGGAAATAGATTGGTGGCGTCTTTACTTTATACCATGGGGTACCGCCTGCGCCTCCGACCATAATCTATGCTTATTTAATTCCCCGTTAAGGATAAGAATCTTTTTAGAGAAATATTTTCCTGAAATTGTTGGTAAATCTTCTCCAATTTCTTTATGAAAAACATCCAGCTTTGCAGTACATATTACGGCACTTGAATCAATATAAGCGGTGAAATATTCGGCCTTGTATTCATAATATAACATTCCGATATAAATGTATATTGAGAATGGGCTAGTGGTCATCTGATTCTATATCTTTTATCAGCCACTGTGAACTCCATTCTATCTTGTAATATTTCCCAAGGTTTATGATCCTCAAGAAATTCAATTCCCAATATTAACTGTTCTGGGATTTTCCCTGCTACTCCTGTGATAGTTAGCTCAATTTCCCCTATCTTTAGGCTTCCTTGATATCTTCCAACTATAGGTTGTTGGAGATAATATAGAACATCACAAGGAAAAATATTATTCATTTTGAGTGATGTCAAATATTACTTCAACTTCTATCCATCATTCTGGGCATTTCAACTCTCCTTGTGTTTTGAAAACATCTCGGATACGTTGAACTGTAATCGGTCTCTTTTCTTCCCAACGGCTACTGCTTATCATTCTGTCTTGTTGGAAAGACATCCTTCTTGGCTCAACTCTGAGACTTCGACTTTTATTGAAGACTGGTTGATCTTGAATTATCACATCAATCTCCTTTATAGTTGGGGACTCAATGATTTCTGGTAGAACCACCCTGGCAAAGTCCTCAAAGATTCTTGGGATTTCAATAAATTCCTTTCTCAAGAATACCTCGGAACGATGTGTATTCGAGAGCGCATAGGAAATCTTGTATGTGATCGAGTAGGGTCTATTCCCTTCTTTCATCAAATCAACTCTTTTAAAATCTTGATGAAGGGTTAGGACTCTGTTGAAATCTCGATCTCCCAAATTGTATGCAATTCTAGGATAGACATTAAATGCCAATTTTCCTGCATACAAATTTCCTGTAACCACTCCAAGGCACGAATCCTTGAGATGCGAGATTCGCTTGTCAAAGATAGCCAAATTTAGTGGTAAATCTATCCCTTCCTTGAATGTCGCCTTAATAATAACTCTTATGGCTCCAATATGAATCCATGAAAGTGTGTTGGCAACTTCTCTTTTGACTGTGCTTTTGATCTCTTGGATTTCTCTGTAAGGGACCAACTGCATCTCGATCAGATTGCCTGTGAATTCTATCGGGATGGGAAATTCTCCGGTAGTTACTCTATGGATAATTTGGTGCTTTCTATTACAAAACCTAATTTTATCCAAGGCCTGTTCCATAGCTCCAATTGTAAATCCATCGTATATCTGAAGCTTTGGATCATTCTTCATAATTCTCATAAGAGTCTTATGAGAAACCATAGTGTGAGAGAGGAATCCTGACATATCCTCCATAATCATTTGATGAAGAAATTCTTCTTCACTCCGATTCTGAACTGGATTCACTTCCATCGTTAGAATAGATCTCTTCTTCATAGATGCTTTCATCTAAGGGTAACTCCTCAAATTGATACACCTGGATCAAATCTTGATAATAGACAAATTCTTTGAACTCTGGTGTAGCTTCGAATTGTCTGACTCCTTGTTTCTGGTTCTCTGGGCAATCTATTGAAATATGCCCTCTTGCTCCGCATGTCCAACAATTACAGTCTTTAAAACTTTCATTAGCCCTAGTCTGAGCTCGCCTGAAAGTTCTTCGTCCTGAAGATCTGCTGGTACCCCCTTGATTAGAACCTGATGAAGAGGCTCTACTCGTACTTGGTGCTGGTCTTTGCCCTGATTTGTAACTTCGGGCCTTCTGTTTTAACCAAAACCTTCTAGGTCTCCATGAAGACCTACTTTTTTTGCTGCTGCTTCCCCAGCGGTATGGATGGCTTCTCTCCTTATTCTTCTTATGCCACCGTGGTTGACCTCCCACAACTATTTATATATCATCGTCTACACAACATAGAGGAACTGCTTGTTAATTCCTCGTAATCTATTGTAATTTCTGTATAGTGCTGCCTGGTGGCACCATTCAGATAGCTTGGCCTCCTAGAATGACATTCTTCTAGCCACCGTATCCAAATCGGCTGCACACTTATATTCCCTAATAAGCATTTCTCTCCAGGGACTCGGAATCTTTGCAAAGAATAGCGGTGAAGCTTCTTTGTCTCCCACCTTAGACTTCCACCGGTACTCGGTGAACAACTTGATATATGCGTCGATATGACAAATATCGTGTAACTCGAGGCAGTAGAGGGCTTTTTTGTATCTTTTTCTTTTTTCTTCTTCTAATCCCTCAAAGTAGCCTGTGCCGATAAAATGAATTTTGAATAATTTGGCCATATTACCGACAATTCCTTTCAATGATTCTCCAGTTGTGACCGTGCTCTTCATATTTGCTACGGTCATATCCCATGCAATCTTTACTGATTCTTCAAGACTCATCTCAAGGAGTAAGATGAATCCTTCCTTCGTAAGATCGAGGCTACCTGCTGCAATCCTTATAGCTGAGGCCCATTCATCAATAAGGACCTCTCGATTTTTAAAATCTGGGATGTCCAGATTTAGCATCAATCCATATGGATGTATCGGATTGAGCTGCGATCTTCCATAAGACGTATTATATAAATTTGGCCTTCTGGAAGGTGGTCGAGTTCTTGCAAGAGGTTCACTCCTTGTGGTGAAATCTCCAACGTGAGGCATTCTTTCATCCTGGTCTCCATGGTTTGAACCCGAACTTTCTGCAACATTGGGATTTACTGGCGGTGGTGGAGGTGGTCTTCCATGCTGGTCAAGTGTAAACAAAGCTGATCCATCTCCTGCATTCATCTTTAAATCTACAATTTCTAATCCTGCGAAGGATTCTGCAAGGTCATGTAGATCTTTAAGATTTATCTCTTCCATATCCCTCACTTCTAGTTTGTGACATATTTTCCCTTGATGATAGTGATAAGCTTCTCATCATCTGTCATTTTTCGTATAACTTCGGTTGGTTTCCCTTTTTGGTGTAAATAGGGTACCGTTCCAAAATCAATACATTTCTTTCCTCCGGATGAATTTGGTCTGTCCTCCAGATTCTTGACTCGTTTCTGAATATCCTGAAAGATTTCAAGAGTTTCCTTCTAATATTTCACCATCGTCTCCATTTGGTTTTGGATCTGATGAACTTGTATTGGTAGATGAATATGGCGGTTGCCATAATTCTGCACCGTCTTCTGGATCTCTCTAAGATCTTTAAGATCTTAGATGTGTCTAGAAGTATCTCGCTCCATTCTTGAATACCATCAGGAATCATGATTCTGATAGGCATTTTCATGGACTGTTTCCTGACGATTCATCAGATCGACATATAATATCTGGTTTACTATAAAGAAACTCATCCAATATGCCGCTTGTCTCTCGCAGTGTCTCAAGGTTTCTTTATTGGCTCCTGCAAGTTCCCTTTCAACATATTGGTTGTTCCAATATGCTATCTTGTCTTGGAGATCTTGTGCATACATTGTCAGAATTTGACGATATGTCCTGTAAGGTGTACATCTTGGACAATTGTCCAGATCCATATTCTCGGAGAAATTCTCCTCACCAATTGTTAATTACACAAATATAATAAACATAACTAAAAGTTCTTAATAAACCTAGGCTCTGATACCATTTTTTAAGGATCGCAAAACCCAATAGGAGTAAATATAAAAGGATATAATGAATTTATAACTTAAAAGGTAAGGCGCAACGATTTTGAAGTTCAGAGGGCAAACTGGAAATAAACTATAAATTTCAGAGGGGTATTTTTGGAAATTTTAGGCTAAGCGTAACAATTTACAAAGTTCAGGGGGTAAAGTAGAACAAATCAAAATTAAGTAGGCAAGGTCAAAAATTATGTATTTTTTGGGGGGCAAATAAAATTTACCCCTCGGTTTTTTGATGTTCAGCTCTCTTGGGTGGCCTGTCCTCCCTTGCTTTGTAAGGTGCTGAATGTATCCTGGAGGTCTCACCCTTTTCTTTTGTGTCCTTGTTAAAGAACTTGTTGAACCTCTTTACCATGAGAGCATTTTCCTCCTGGTCAATGGTTTCCTTAGGCTCAGCTTTCTTCCCTTCACTGGCCATCAGTGTAGCTGTCTTGGGTACATCTGTCTCCTCCTGCTCTTTTCTTCTCAGCTCAAACTCATAAGCTTTGCGATCTGAGAACAACTCATGATTTGATGTTTTTGAGAGGTCCATTGAGTGTCTCATGGCCATGACCTTCATTTCCCATTCAGTTGGGATGGCTCTTATAATCTTCATGAACATCTCCTTTTGTGTGTACTCCTTCCCAAGAGCTGAAAGGTCATTTGTGATCTCTATGTATCTAGCATCCAGCTGATTCAGATTTTCACCTGCAAACATTTTAAAATTTTCAAATTTTTGAACAACAACTGTTAGTTTGTTTTCCTTTATCTGTTCAGATCCTTCACAAATTAGGGTTAGCTTATCCCAGATTTCTTTGGTTGATTTGCAATGCTTGAGTTTATTGAACATAGCTTTGTCCAATGTCTTGTAGAGAATATCCTAGGCAACATTTTCCAGGTTGTATCTCTTTCTATCTTCATTTGTCCATTCACAACGAGGTTTCTCAACCATGGCTGGTCTAGGCTCTACTGCAGCATCTTCTCCGTCACCTGGAGTTGCTCTTCTCACAGCAGTATTAACCTTCAATATTTGCAGTAGCCCATCCTCTATCACAAGCCATATTTCATTGTGTAAGGCTGATAGGTGAGCCTGCATGCCAATCTTCCAGTCATCAATCATTTCCACATTAAACATAGGAATGTGAGTTAGATTGAGATCTAGTTCAATGACCAATGCGGAAGGCTTAATGAACTAACTGCTCTGATACCACTTATAGGTCCCAAGGGGGGAGGGGTTGAATAAACCTTACCAATTTTTCACTTTTTAGTCCTATTAAAATATTTCAACAGAGTTGACTCAAATCAACTAAGTCCTTGGGAGACAACTAGGTTGGCATACTTCAGCAAAGTTACCTGCTCAACAGACTCGACTGAGCTGTTAATAGTATAACTTAGCTGCGTCAACTAACACTTAACTTTTTAGATGATTTGGTTTTATACAGCGGAAGACTTAACATCCTTGTAAATTTTAAGCACATTTTTAATACTTGTTTTTGGCAATGTTATTATCAGTTGGGTTGGCAATTTAACTTAACATCAAGTATAAATGTATGCAAGAAAGTAAAGTGTTGTAAGTAAATGACACAAGTAAATTTTATAGTGGTTCGAGGATGGGGTAATTCCTCTAATTCACTCTTCTCCAACTCCTCGAGGAATCCACTAAGTAACATATTAGCCTTGATCACACAGCTGGCTTCTCCTGCGACTCAGCTTCTTCACAAGACAGCTGCCTTGCAACTTCAGCTCCCTTCAAACCCTTGGAATTGATCACACAACCTTCCAACGAGCTTGAGACTTCTCGTTCGACCTTGAACCTTACTACAGCTCCTTCAACCAAGGAGAGTAGACCCCTTTTGTTCTTAAAACTTTTTCCTCTTCAACTGGTTGAAGTATTCTTTCCTCCACAGCATGTCTTGGATCGAGTTCCTTCGAGTTTTAGGCTTGAGGGATTTCTTGATAAGCTTGAGAGAATATTTGCACGTTTTTCTTGCTTTCAGTTGCTTAGAATGTTTGATCTCTCGTGTGTCATTCGTACTTCTCTCTCTTGCTTCCTCACCCTTTTATAGTGCTCATATGAAAATTTGCCCGTTGAAGAGTTAGACTATTTTCAAATGACACTTTCTTGTTCGTTGGCTTGTCTTTTCTTGACTTGCAGCATTGTGATGTTGACCCTTCCTCATATTAAATGACTCTGCAGCTTTCCAGGGCCTGACACAAGCTTCAGTGCTTCCCATTGGTTTATTCATTTTGCACATTTCTGGGCCAAACACTTTATGATAGGGCAAATTGGACTTATTACTATATCGAGTAATATTCTTGACTTCCGTGCAACGGATCAATGTCAGTCGACTTGACTTGACAGCTGCCTTTACCCCTTTGACTTGAGTCTGCTCCATCCTTTTAGGAAAGACTCAACTATCAGTTCAACTGGTAGACTTGGCTCTTACTGACTTGACTGACACTTCTTCAACCTTTACATAGTTGTTCCTCAGCTGGATCTCCTTCAGTCGAGTCTGTGACTTCCATCTTGACCATACTCAGCTAACACACAGCTGGGTCTTAACTTTAGTCTTCAGTTGACTTCTTGAATTCTTCAACATAGCTGACTTAACTCAGCTCATGCAGTCATATCTATTACAAAATCGAAATACAAGAAAAATGGGGTGCCAACTTGCTATTGTAAGCTTTAGATGATATCATCAAAATTTCTTAACAAGGTTGAACCTCCTTGCATTGATAAATGTCTTGCACATTTATGGTCAATCATCGTACTTCATATGAAATTTGAAGTATATCTTCCTTGGACATAGTACAATGGACTTCTTTAGTTGATTTTGTCCATCAACTTCTTTACCTCTTAGAGACTGATACTTGAATCTTCTGAGAGTGTCTTTTGATGTACTCTGTTGCCATACTTCTGAAAGACTTGGTTGGAATACTCTGTTGAGAGTCTTTTGTCGATCAACTCAGCTGCGAATCAGCTGAAGTTCTATAATTCTCTTCCGAGACTTCTGATTCCTTCTTCAGCGAGTCTTCTGCAATTCTACTTGACTGCTTTTGAGCAAGCCTAGATTCTATCTATTACAATTGTAGAAACTATATATAAATGGGGTGCCAACTTTCTAATACAAAGTTTTGCATCACGAAAGTCTATACAATATATTTTCTAATAATTTCCCATTTTTGGATGATGCCAAAACTATTACAACATATGTGCACTAAAAGTAAATAATTTAAAAAGAATAAATCAATTTTATTCATATAAAACTTCAGGACTTATATTACAATGTGTATCTAAAAATGAATGTAAAGATTCCCCCTACCTTCTACCTCGTGTGTCTCTAAATTTTCTTTCAGCTTCTTGAAGGCCAAGCTAGTAGGTAGGTCTTCTTTTCGTGGATGCCTCTTCCTCAGGTGCCGACTTGGCTGCCTCTTATGGATACTTGGCTGCCACCACTCTGCTATTGGCTGCTGGAGGTATACTGGTGACCTTTAGTTGGTTGTTCCCAAGTCAACTCAATATCCTCCAAGCTTATTCCAAGTACTTATCCCATGCTTATGCAAGAGTCATCCGCTTGTAATATCATTCAAATAGAAGCGTTCCAAATTCTCCATTCGTTCTTTCCTTGGGAATTAACCCTGCTGGTGGCACACCATAGCTTTCCCTTAGCAAATCTATCCTATCTTCTTACCTTAGATCAAGGGTAGAAAACTCGATCTAGATTTCTTTATGGTAAGCTCAACATTTTCTTCTAAAGAGAGAGACGATGGGATTTGGGAAAATACTAAAATATATTTGCCTTTACTAGATGTTGTAGAGGGACATATTTCTTCTTCCCTTTTTTTTGGCATCAGCAACTGAGAAAGGTTGGACTGTGTGTAGAATGAAGTCCAACTTCATCTGAGTAGAGGAATTTGTAGCAGAGTAACTTGAGCTGAGTTCAATAAACTGATTTTGCAAAGTTGAGAATTTTAGGTTCATTGAAGTCTATATATGCTTGAATGTTTTTCTAAATCTTTGCAACTAATAAGTCCATGTCACTCTGGTGGATCTGGTTCATGATATTCATGTGATTTCTTTGGCAATTCTTAAAAGTCACTTGATTAGAACCCAGACCAAAAGCTTATTGTAGAGTCTTTTGAAACTCCTTATTTGTTCCCTTGGAAGAGGAGTTGTCTCAGCTATATCCATTTCTTTATCTTGTGCAGAACTCTATAGATGTCACTGCTTATTGTTGCTTCGTGATTGTCAATTTGTAAGCAGAGATCTGAGAGCCCTCTCTCCATAGTATCCATCTCCCCAAACATGTATCAAAAAGCTCTTCTATGCTCAGAGGCCAGTTGATTTTCAATCCCAGGAGCAAAATCGTACTCACGATATGGCCTCAGGGATTATATGGAATCAATTCGTGTTCTTTTTTTTTGGTTCTCGAGGTTTTTGATGATCACACAATCACTAGATTTGGAGACACTTACAAATTTTCTCTTCACTATCGGGAATTTCCTCATGGAATTCAAAATCTACAGGACCAAGATTGTTAACAAGAGTCGAGAAAGGTCTTGCTTCATCTCCAATGCGATTCCTCGCCTCTTCCCATGACTAGTAGCATTTTGTGCCTTATTTGGATTAGCTTCATTGGCACGAGCAAATTTGTGATAGCATGCTTAGCTGGATATGTCTCGATTGCGTTAACAACTTCATTGTCAACAATAGTTTCATCCATTAATTAAGTTTCGGATGCATCATTTTGTCTCACAACGTCATTTTTAGGTGATCTTGCGGCTTGAAATGGAGAGTCTACGAGCACAAAATCATACTATGGAAAGTTGGACCCTGCTACTTGATCTTCTTCATCTGGGTTTGACTCAACTGTGTCATCGATATCCATCTTGATAGTTGTATCTTGAGTATCTCCATCACTGTCAGCAGCCTCAGATCTTTCTCTTTCTAAATTAGTTGAATTCTAAAAATTTTCTTGTTCTATCATTTTGTTTCATCAACTTTCGTCGATCAATGGCGCGCTCGCGATTCTGCACCCCATTCTAAACGTTTCATCGCCAGGTAGTCTCAACTGCTGGGTTTTCAACATTTTCAACCCCTCTTGCAGTTGTCTCAACTGCTAGATAAATCACCACAACTTCTTCCTATACCTCCATTTTAGTAGTCTTAACCACTGGAACGTCATTGGTCTGTCTTTCATTATGAACATCTTCTCCAGCAACATCTTATTTAACATCCTCCTTTTCAGCAGTCTGCTCAGCTTCCCCCACCTTAGCTATCGTAATAATTGATCTGTCATTGATAATTGTGGGTTCAACGGGTAGTGGTAATTCAATTGTTTCTTCAACTGTAGTTGTAATGGACTCGACTGTCTCAACAACAATCTTCTGTGTTGGCTTTGGGGGGTCTCCGATCTCAACTATGGCTGTAACTTCTTCAAATGGAGGATTTGAGGCAAGGGTGCTCTCTCCTATGTCAGCACCACCTTCGTCATCGTCATCTTCTAAATCAACCACCTCACATCTGCACCAGCTTTATTGCCAAGACTAGCCTCAACCAAACTTCTTTCAATTCAGTTTCCATCTCCTTCTCCACAGTCGCAACTATGGTTTCACCATGAATTTTAACATTGGTAGGTTAATGGGAGTAGACTGCTGATGAGAGTGAAGTTATGCCTTGTAGGTCCCAAGGGGTGTTTGTGTTAAGTCTAGAAAGGAGAGTGGGTTAAATAGACTTAACCAATTTTCAATTTTTGATCTTTAAACTAGAGTTGTTTACACTAGTATCAACTTAGTCATTTTGAGACAATTTAGTTCAACTTCAACAAGAGAGTTAACCACTCAACAGACTCGACTGAGCTGTTGATAGAGTAACTCGGCTGAGTGAAGTGCGCACTTTAAAAATTCAGCTTACTTGGTTTTTAACAGCAGAAGTCTTACACCCTTTTTGTTAAATATGTTTTACAACACTCGTTTTCATTAAGTTGAGTTTGGAAAATATATCTATCAACAGAATAAAATATGCAATAAGTAAAGTGCTAAAAATAAAAAGACACAAGGCAATTTATAGTAGTTGGAGGATGGGGTAATTCCTCTACTCCACTCTTCTCCAACTCCTGGAGGTACTCCACTAATGCAACAACTATTACAAAATGGATACAACAGTCTGAGTAAGCCTTGATCACACAACTGGCTCTACTCTTGGGACTCCAATTTTTAGCAAGATAGCGGTCTCACTGCTTCAGCTCCTTCAAACCCTTGGGAATTGATCACGAAGCCCTCCAATGGATTCAAAGTTGGTTCTAACTTGAGCCTCAATGCACTTCCTTCAAACCTTGGATGTGCGGAGCCCTTTGTTCTTTAAACAAATTTCCTCTTCAACTAGTTGAAGCTTTTCTTCCTTCACTGAGTGTGTTGGATAGAGTTATTTCAAATGTAGACTTGAGGATTAGAGTGTATTGTGATCGAGGAATTCTTACCGCAAGTGTACGGTGTCAAGTTTTAGTATAGTTTTTAAAGTAGGGTTATCGTCTCCACATGAATTGTTATCGAATTTTATACTATGTACTATAATTAAAATAGCTTAATTCTATCAAGAAATTGAAAAGAGATGAGTGTTTATTAAACTAAAAATAAAACTAAAATTAAACTAACAATCGGTTCAGACAATTAATCAAACACCTAAGATATGAATTCTAGAGGGTTGATTTCCCCTAGTTATCCCTTATGTTCTCAATCTAGTGCATTTATCACAAGTTATCAATCTATAAGCCAATATTCCTACCGTTTATCACTTCCTATCTCGAATGCCAAGTGATTCTAGGTTCCAATTTTGATTTCGATATCTCTATAAAAATCATAAATTAAACCCTATTACGCTCAATGAATATTCTATCGCATGCTTCAAAAGATTCATAAACCTCTTGGTTCTATGAAACCCTAGGTTGTGCTATTCTATGGTCGGACGTTAAATTACCTCTCTCGAGTGTCGAACCAAACACGCCAAACAATCTAAACTATTGATCAGATAATTCAGATGCAATCAATTCAAACAACACAAATAGATTAACTAACATGCGAATTTCATAAACTGAAAATCAAAACATAGGTTCAAACGTATGTTATATCAATCCCCTAGAAAAATAGGTTAGCTCATGTTGGATGTACAAAAACTCATAAAGAAATAATTATACATCGATAGGGTTCAACAAAGATACTAGAAAAATAATTCAGAATGATTAAAGCAGGAATCCTCTCTGTTTCCAGAAGATAGATGCCTTCAAATCTCATCCCGAACTATTTCTCCTTGCTCAAAATCGTCCCTTGTGCTCTCCAAAATGTACAACCCTTATTCTGTGCGTCCTTCTTCTATTTATAGGCCCAAAAATCCATCAAAGCCCAAAAAGATAAAATAAAACAACTCTTCTCGCCAGATGCGCGTTGCGGCACACATTGAACATCCTGCGCATGCCCCTTCACACTTGGCTATTGCGCGCGCACTTAATATGTTGCTGCTCGCTCCACTAGTGCGGCCGCACTCGACGACTCTCGCAGCGCCTGCAGCCCCTCCCGTTAAGCCAATTATACTGTTTTGGACCCCCGCGCTGTGGGGCGGGGGTTGTGGCGCTGCAGCGCTCGTCCTTGCACGATATTTTTCCGCTTTTCTCCATTCTAACTTGCGATTTTCCTCTTCCAACACGTTTTTAGCGTTTTTGACCAATTTCGGCTACCAAGACCTGTACTATCTCTCTAACGACAACTAATGGCATGAAATAGACTCAAACGACACTAAAATACCCAAAAACAACGTAAAGACCTTGTCTAGAATACTCATTACGTTGGTATAAAACCAACTTAACATATTGCTTTCAGTTGCTTAATTGTGTTTCTCGTGCCTTCGTGTGTCTGTTACTCTCTCACATAAGTTCCTTAGCCTTTTATAGTGATAGTTTGAAAAAGTGTCCGTTGAAGACATAGACATTTTTCAAACTTCACTTATTGATCGTTGACTTGTCTTGTTGTGCAACAAATGATGTTGACCCAACCTTAATTTAATGCCCTGCAGGTTGCCTGAACCTCTATAGGTGTTATGCAAACTTCACTTACACTCTTTCAACAAGACATCTTTAAGGTTGCAGTCTGTCTCCTTTCCATTTTCACTAATTTCTTGACTTTTCAGTCAAAAGACTTCTTCAGCTTTCTTCTGGTCCCTTTTGCTGCTTTACCCATTTGTTAAGTCTTCTCCATGCATCTAGGAATGACTCAGCTGTTAGTCTGCTGACAAACACAACTTTTTGGTACTTGACTGAATCTCTTCTTTGACACTCAACTGGAACTCAACTGATTCTTCACTGCGTCCTTCAGTCTACTTCTACGATCTTCAACTTGGCGATACACAACTTATAGATCCTATCTATAAGTTGAATTATAACAGTTGAATTATAACAAAAATGGGGTGCCAACTGTAGGTCCCAAGGGGTGTGGTGTAAGGTTTTGAAGGGGGGGAGTTGAATAAAGCTTACCAAATTTTCTCTTTTAGCCTTTTTAAGAAATATAATAGAGTTGACTCAAATCAGTTGTGTCCTTGGGGGACAACTAGGTTGGCTATGTTCAGCTAAGTTACCCACTCAACAGACTTGATAGAGCTGTTGATAGTATAACTCGGCTGCTTAAGCTAACACTTAACTTTATTTGATTTGGTTTTTAACAGCGAAAGACTTAACACCCTTTAGATTAATTAAAGCTCATTTTTTACACTTGTTTTAGCACATGTTATTTATCAGTTGGATAACAGATTTAACTAACAACAGATATAAAAGTAAATGCAAAAATGTAAGTGCTGAAAGTAAAATGACACAAGTAATTTTTATAGTGGTTCGAGGATGGGGTAATTCATCTAATTCACTCTTCTCCAAATCTTGGAGGAATCCACTAAGTAACAGATCAAGTTACAAAGCAGTTATCAGTCAAGAGACAACATTGAACACACAGTTGGCTCCTCCTGCGACTCAACTTCTTCAGAGGCAGCTGCCTTGCTACTTCAGCTCACTTTCAAGTCCTTGGATTTGTTCACACATCCCTCCAACAAACTTGAGTCTTCTGGTTCGACCTTGAACCTTTATACAACTCCTTCAACTTGGAGAGTAGACCCCTTTTTGTTCTTCAAATGTTTCCTCTTCAGCTGGTTGAAGTTTTTTTTCCTTCACAACGTGTGTTGGATCGAGTTTCTTCGCATTTTAGGCTTGAGGAATTCTATGATAAGCTTTGAGAATATTGCAGGTTAATGCTTGCTTGAATATTACTTAAAAGATCACTGTCATTTGTAACCTTTTCTCAAATGCTTCCTCAGCCTTTTATAGTGCTCATTTGAAATTTGCCCGTTCAAGAGATATGCTAAATTCAAATGACAATTCTTGTCCATTGGCTTGTCTTTTCTTAGTCTGCAACACTTGTGATGTTGACCCTTCCTCGTATTAAATGGCTTCGCAGCTTTACAGGATCTGACACAAGTTTCAGTGTTTCCCATTGGCTTATTCCTTTTGCATGTTTCTGGGCCAAACACTTTAAGACTGGACTTGGACATATTATATTCGAGTAATATTCTTGACTTGCTTCCAATGGATCAATGTCAGTTGTCTTGACTTGACTGCTACATATACCCCTTGTGACTTGAGTCAGCTCCAATCCAAAGATTGACTCAACTGTCACTTCAACTGATAGACTTGGCTTCTTTCATTGACTTGACTGACACTTCCTCAATCTTTACACAGTTGTTCCTTAGTTGGATCTCTGTCAGTCGAGTCCTTGTCTTCCTTCATGGCCATACTCAGCTGACACACAGTCCTATCTATTACAATATAGAATTACAAGGACAATGGGGTGCCAACTTCGTAGTCTAAGTTTTACATGGTATCATCAAAATCTAACAAATAAAATTCCTAAAACCAACTTTCTAATCTAAGTTTTTGCATGCATCATCAAAATCTATACATATAAATTTCCCAACAATTTCCCTCTTTTTGATGATGCCAAAACATAAAATGAAATTACAATGCAAAACGTGTTAAAATAGAATGGGTGTAAAAATGTATCATTTTATTGATCATCATTCTGCACTTTACATTTAGTTACAGTATTTTTGTGTATTTACAATATGTAAAAATACAACAAACTTATCTTCGCAACTGTTCCATCGTCTCTGCTGCTTCCTCCTTCTATCCTCATCCTCGTCACGCCTGTTGCGATCTTCATCCTCTTTCCTCTTCTTCTCCTCAGCCTCCTTCCTCTTTTTCCTTTCATAATTTCTCTTGAGACTCTCCTCATCTCTCAATTTGTGTGCAAGTTCATCACTAGGATGAGCAACTTCTCTATTCTCAAGCTCTCTGAAACCCATTTAGTAAAACTGATCCTTTTTATGAGGATCTACGTACATAACCTTTTTAGGTCTTCTTGGTGGAGAACCTCTGCCTCTACCACCAGACCTAGTTTCTCGTCCTCTTCCCCTAGCAGGGTTAGCTCCCCTTAGAGTTTGTTGACTGGGCTGAGCCCTCGAAGTTTGATGACTCCTTGAAGATTGAGTCTGCTTCTTGACCAATTTCACAACTTCAAGCCCTTCCTCCCAATACATTTCCCAAGCCTTTTCTAAATCCATCCCCTCAAAATATCCTTCAAACTTGAAAGTTTCAAACTCTTCAAGTGATCTTTCCACTAAGTCAGCTGGGGGAGTGGATTCTTCAGCTGATTATTGGAACATACTTGCTGGTAGACCATGGTACTAGGCGTTCAAACTCTTAATTCTTCCATGATGCCTTCTCTCAAGCTCTTCTATTCCCAGTCTAAGTTTTACATGCTATCATCAAAATCTAACAAATAAATTTCCTAACAATTTTCCCCTTTTTGATGATGCAAAAACTTAAAACAAACAAAATAAGTACACAGCAAACACAAGCAGTGCAGTAACAAAGAATGTATGCTTTTGATTAATCAATTTTATTGATCATATCGTTCTTGTCCTTTACAAAGCTGTTTACAACAAGTATCAAAGCTTTATACAAGTATAACTTTTCAACGTGTATCTAAGTTAAGTTACAAGGAGAATGAACATTACAAGGAAATTCTCAGAGCTATTACAGGGAAAACTTACGTTATGTATTTACAACAAAGTAAAATACACAAAAGGGTTTGCAGCTGTCTTCAACGCCTTGGCTGCTTCCTTATTCTCTCTTCTTCATCAGCTCTCTTCCTGTCTTCGTCAGCTCTCCTCCTCTTCCTTTCATCTTCCTCCTTCTTTTTCTTCTCATAGGCTCGCTTAGTAGCAGGGTCATCCCTTCGCTGCCTTTCCTGCCATTCGTGATTCAGCCTTTCATTTTCTGCCTCTTGCTTCTTCTTTGCTTCAACAATCTTGCGTGCAACTTCCGTGTTAGCAAGATGATCATATCCAACCCAGTATATGAGTCCCTTCTTCTGTGGATCCACACACTTGATATCTTCTGTTCTTGGCCGTGGTTGACTACTTCTCCCAATGCCACCATGTTTACCCCTTCCTAACTCAGCTTTCCTTCCTCTGGGAGTATATTGCACTGGAGCTTTTGATTTTCCAGTCAAGTGACTGCTGGAACTTGGCTTCTTATCAGCCGTCTTGCATAGATCAATTCCCTTCCCCAGTACAGATCCCAGGCTTGAGGTAGAGTCATATCTCTAAAATAACCTTCTGCTTCTAGAGTATGGAATTCCTCACAGAGATGCGGGCTCGAGATCCAAAGATCGGCATAGCAAATTCTCTTGGGGGCTTTATAGCAGGGTAATCCTTTCCAATGGAGGACCATTATACTATTTTCTGATATCTTGGATGCTCGTTGATTGCTTCTCAGCTACCTTCTTGAATACAGCTTCAAATTCCTTCCTTGATTCTTTCATTGCCATCTCAACTTTCTATTCAACGGTTAGCTCTTTTGGTAACTTGCTGAGAATAGAATCGGTGACATCTCATTGCTGTGGGGTTTCAGCAAACATGAGTTTCAAAGGATATTTTTCGAACTTCCTTCCCCCCCTTTGTGTCACCTCTCTTCGCCTCTTTATTACTCCCTTTCTCCTCCTTTTGTCCCTTTAAGGCCTCATCTTTCCCTTTTTTGGCATCATCACCAAACAAAATGGTTAGGCCAGGGAACAATCCGCTCAGAATGAAATCTAGTCGGCTGTTGGTTGAGTTTTGCTTGATATCTGCCTTGGAGTGGGCTGTTCGGAACTCTGACTGGGTAGCCTTTGACTCAGCTGCCACTAACTTCACTCTGCCATAAGAAGACTAAATTTCTGGTTCATGTTGTCCTTTAGGCATGAAATTTCGCTCTTATGGTGTAGCTTGAGCAACTCCATGTCCGACATATGTGAGGTTACCATTCTGACAATGTATTCCTTCATTCTCTGCTGAAACTTTGACGTATCCGCACTCCAAACTAACATCTTTTCATGCAAAGCCTTGAAGTAACGGACCTGCTCTGAGCACATGGCAGTCTACTATGCAGCCCATTCCCTGATGCGTAAGACAACTCCTCTAATATCCGCACTGAGGGTTGCATAACGATTGTCTAAATGAAGTTCTAGTGATGCATGGTGGCATTCCATCTTCTCAATTTCATCACAAACTTTCTTGAAAGCATTTCAGAATTTGGATGTCGAAGCCGACTCTTCTTCCTGCCACACTGCATTGAAATCAAAACCCATAGGCACAATCGTATCAGATGGAATAATGGGCTCTTCCTGCACGGTGTATTTCTCTTGTTCTCGGGCAGACTCAACTTCCATGTGAGGCAATTCAACATTGAATGGAAAAATGTCTTCAAAGATATCGTCGCGAACTAAAGGAATCCCTGAAGGTCCATGTTGGGGGGCCTTTCCCTGTTCTTGTTGCAATTTAGCAGCTCTATGTGCCTCGACCGGTCCAGCCTCATCGGCAGATAACGCAGATGTGGGAGCCTGCGACAGAGCTGATTGAGTCGTTACTGCTACAATTGTGGTAGCCTGCGCATCTGACTGTGTTTTAGTTGGAGCAATTGTATGGATCTGCTCAGCTGACTGAGCCTCAGTTGTCTTAATAGCTTCATCGGTCTCAGTAGATTTTTACTTTTAAGGTAATGGGTCCTCAGCTGCCTTAACAGTTTCCTCGGAGTGTGATGTAGATCAAGGTTGAATTTCATCGGAGCTGTCTTATCAGTGACATTACTCCGTGAGTTAAGAACATCCTCAGCCTCGTCCTGCATAGAATCTTGATTATGAGTGGACTCGGCTTCATCCTCGGATCCCAGAAAAGATGTATCAATATGTTCTTGGGAATTCCGGTTCCTTACCTAAGGAAGTTTGAACATCCTTTAGGCCTTCGTTACTCCCAGCAGTCTCAACTGCTGTAGGGCCTTCTACATTCCCTTCGACAGACTCAGATGTCTTGGGGTCTTCTACATTCCCTTCGACAGACTCAGCTGTCTTCGAGTCTTCAATGGCATCCTTCGGAGTCTCAACTCCTAGGATTGCACTTTCATGGACAAAAGTCTCAACTCAAGTGGTCTCATTTCCATCCTTTGCCTTAGCTGAATCAGCATCTTCATCGTCTTGCATTTTAGAGGAAACCTTAGCTGGAGCAGTCTCAACCGTTCGAGCTTCGTTGATTTCACTCTGCTTATATCTTGTTTTCTCTCCTTCGCCTCCAAACTTCATAGAGTTGTCTTCCACAATGTCCTCCGACCTTGCTGTGGTGGAGAGAGCTTCCCCCTCAGCTGGCACACCAGCTGAGTGAATGATAGTGGGGTTACTCAGCTCCTGAGACACGACTGTGTTTCTTGTTGAGTAATTAGCCGTTGGGGCAGGTGTCTCAACACCTTTTTCGGGGATAGGCTTGGCTTGGCTGCCTGCGTTCCCAACTTCATTGTCTTTTCTCTGAGAGCCATCTTGAGAATGTAAGGGGGACGTGGTCGCTGCAATGACGGTTGCAATCTCCTGCGCCACTCCCAAAGGGTCAGATCGAGGAGAGATTTTGGAAGACTGTCCTGGACCATCCTGAAGAAGTTGCTCATGCATGGCTTGCGATTCTCTAACGGCCTATTGTAACTCGAACTTTTCGATTGCGGTAGCGTCCATCTCCTCGACGATCGGCTGGCTTTGTCGGTGGACTCCATGAGATGTTCATGGGTTCCAGTCTGCATACACATCTTGGATTTCTCCAAGGCTTTAGCTCTCTCCAAGGACTTCTCCCTTTCATCCTCTTTGATAGCACGAAGGGCATCCATGCAGTATTCTTTATTCAGGGCAAATTGGACAGAGATGTCTCCAAGGAATCTAAGAAGCTCCTCTTCTTCTTCAATGAACTCCAGACAAGTGAAGCTGGCACATGCGGGTAGTCAAGCTTCCAACTTCTCCAATTCCTTAGCCTCTGCTGGATGTCTGGATAGACTTGAGAGTACATAATTAGATCGTCATCATCATCCTCTCTGGCCTTTGGAATAGTAACCAACGAAGATTGCTCTTCAGGTTCAAGAGCATCAATCTGAAGGGGTGAGATTTTTCTTCCTGCGTCTTGGCTGTCTTAGCTCCTTCCGTCTCCACAGCTGTTTCCTGGACAGCTGGGTCTTCAACACTCTGCTGATCGACATCAGCAGTCTTCTAGGTCTCATCAATCTTCTCTTCAGACTGCTCCTCTTGAGCATCAACAGTCTCAACGGGCTTCTCCAGTTGATTACAGGACTCGGCTGGTTTCTCCAGCTCCGACATCCTAAGCAATCGTCTTGGCGGTGCACCTCTTCTTCATGACTGGAGAAGGAATTTGGGGTTCCTTCTTAGTCTCGGTTGCGTTGGTAGGGACATCGGCTGCTGGGGCAGGTGCTTGGGGTTTGGCTGCTGCGGCTGGTGCCTTCTTGGATTTGGCTGCTGGGGCAGGAGTAGGTTTAGCTGCCGCAACTCTCTTTTTTGAAATAGGCTTAAGTGAGAGAGCTGGAGCGGTTGCAACTGTTTCTTCTTCTGGGTTAGCTGATTCCCCTTCACTGGTATCAACTTTATTTGCATGGGCTTTCTTCTGTGCGCCAGAGAGGTTTGACTTAAACATCCTCTTATTCGCATGGAAGGGCTTCCCATGGCGCAATGCAATCCCTTAACCTCCATCAAATGGCCAATGACAAGGCCATACCCCAGGGAACAACCAAAAGTCCCATCCTCCTTGTAGGACTTGTTGATCACATTTACGGCATACATAAGACGGTTAACGAACTCGGCCTTGATTCACTTGCTTGTCCTGCATGATCGCAACCATCACTATCAGCTTTGTTCGTGATAGCTGGTTGAAGCTCCAAAAACTTCATATCCACACATTTGGACACAATGTCCATCAACTTGTGGTAATCATCCTTAATAAAATCCTTCTTAGCTGTATACACAACTTTAGCAGCATACTTGGGCTTAGCAACTTCCTTCCAAGCTGGATCCAAGTTAACATCTTTCTCGGTGTGCTTGGCTTAGCAATTTCCTTCCAAGCTACAACCAAGTTAATGTCTTTCTCGGCGATATCCTTCAATCCTTCCGTCAGCAGGAAATAGTGTTCAGCAAGGTCCTTAGCAGTAATCTTGATGTCCTTGCCATGGACGGATGAGCGAATCTCATCGTCATGAACCTCGGCGTTCACGTAAAATATGGCGACCTCCTCCAAGTACATGTGCGTGAACTCCATAGAGAGAAAGTCCTTCAGATCGAACTTCTCAAGATTATCATCGATCTTCTTCACCATGGCCTCATCAGCGCCTTGCTTGATCATCCCCTTAAAATCCACTGAAGCACCAGAGTGGATCTTCTTAGAAAGCTTGGTGAAATCGTGAGTAGCAACCATTTTCAGAATGGTTGATCGAAGAAATACATGAAAAACTTAATTTTAGAGAGTAGGGTTTCGAACAGTTTGCAGAGAGAATTCTTTCTTACTTGCTAAAGACGAGAGTGTTTGTGTGAGGAGAGAGAAAATGAATTTTGGTATATATGGGACTCGAAAGGACGGTTTTTCGAATTTGAAAAATTTGATCAAGATTAACGGTCAGGATTAACTCTCCAAAACCACATTAATTTCCCCACATTAAATGCAACAACATTTATATCCAATCATATGGTTCACTGTGTTGCTTTTGTACTGACAGTCATAATTACGCTAACATCATACTTAAAAACATTCCCGCTCGAATAAAACGACTGCGTTTTTGTCACTTAGCTCATAAATGATTCATCTCTCATCCAAAGTGACTTAACTCTGCTTCTCTCTTCGTATAACATCATTGAGCTGTCAGCTAACTCGATACAGCTGACTTCCCGACTAGGCTGTTTCACTTGGCTGAAATGTGAAACTTGCTTATTTTCCATTCTCTCTTCTTTTGTCTTTGCTGATTGAGTCTTCTGAGTATTCTACCTCAGCTCAATTAACCCTAACTCATTCTTTGAGCTATTCAAACCTTGATTCACATAATGGCTTTATGAATATGTCAGCTAACTGCCTATCAGTTGAGACGTATTCCAAAGTGATATCTTTTTTTTCAACATGATCTCTTATAAAATGATATCTGACATCAATGTGTTTTGTTCTTGAATGCAACACTAGATTCTGAGTGCTTGCAATAGCACTAGTGTTATCACACATAATTGGAATCTCTCTTTCTTCAATATCATAGTATCTCAGTTGTTATCTCATCCATAAGACTTGGGCACAATAGCTGCCCACAGCTATGTACTCTGCTTCAGCTGTGGATGTAGCTAGTGAATTTTGTTTCTTGCTGAACCAAGAAACTAATATGTTTCCTAGCATTTTACATGTACCTGAAGTACTCTTCCTGTCAACTCTACATCCAACATATTCTGAGTCTAAATGTCCTATTAGCTTGAATCCTCCTTCCTTTGGATACCATAAGCCAACTTCTTGGCATCCCTTCAAATATCTTAGGATTCTATTAGCTGCAGTCATGTGACTCTCTTTTGGTGCAGATTGAAATCTAGCATATACACTTACTGCAAATTTGATGTCTGGCCTGCTTGCTGTTAGATAGAGCAATGATCCAATGAGGGCTCTATATCTTGTTTGATCAACAACTTTGCCATCTGCATCCATGTCCATTTGACTGATGTATTCATAGCAATCTTCACTGATGAATTCTCTTCCATACCAAATTTCTTCATTAAATCTCTGGTATACTTGGTTTGGCTTATGAAGGTTCCATCCTTCAATTGCTTGACTTGAGGTCCTAAGAAGAAAGTCAGCTCTCCCATCATGCTCATCTCAAATTTGCCTTGCATGAGGTTTGGGAACTTGTCACATAGCTCTTTGTTTGTGGATCCAAAAATGATATCATCCACATATATTTGAACAAGCAGTATACTCTCTTCATCTTGAATCCTGAAGAGTGTTCTATCAACCTTGCCTTTGGTGAATCCATTGTCAATTAGAAACTGAGACAATTTATCATACCATTCTCTTGGTGCTTGTTTCAATCCATATAGTGATTTCTTGAGCTTGTAGACTTTATCTCCAATAATTTTCTGCTCAAAACCTGGAGGTTGTTCAACATAGACTTCTTCCTCTAACAGTCCATTTAGAATGCACTCTTCACATCCATTTGATATACAGTGAAGTTCTTATGTGCAACATAAGCAAGAAACATCCTTATTGCCTCCAATTTGGCTACAGGAGCAAAGTGTTCATCAAAATCTATACCTTCTTCATGGCTATTCTTTGGCAACCAATCTAGCTTTGTTTCTTACAACAGATCCTTCCTCATTCATCTTGTTCCTGAATACCCACTTAGTACCAATAACATTTAGGTGGGTTGGCCTTTGAACTAATTCCCATACTTTATTTCTTTCAAACTGATTCAGCTCTTCTTGCATAGCCTGAATCCAATGCTTGAGACACATCTTTAGGCTCTATCTGGGAAATAAAACAAGTGAACATTGCTTCATGCTGTGCTCTGGATCTAGTTCTTATGCCATCTCTCACATCTCCAATGATTAACTCAGGTGGATGGTCTCTCAGCCATCTCACATCTGGTTGGAGTAAGTCTGCTGGATTCATCCATCTTGTAGCTAAGTTTCTTGAACAACTTCTTCATCTTCATTGTACACCTTCCAGCTGTCTTTGAGATTCAGCTATCTCATCATCATTAGGGTTGAGTGCTCTCACATCTGCTTCCATATAAGGACTCTTCTGCATAGTTGGTTGATTCTGCTTATCAACTAACTCATCAATGTCTTCTCCATTCACATTAGGTTCATCAAAAACCACATGGATAGACTCTTTTGTGACCATAGTCCTCTTGTTCATCATTATATACGCTTTACTCTCAGCTGAGTATCCCAAAAAGAAACCTTCATCAGCCTTACCATCAAAAGCCTTCAAATTGTCCTTGCCATTATTGTGGATGAAGCATTTGCATCCAAATATCTTGAATCATCCAACATTTGGCTTTCTCCCTGTCCAAATCTCATAGGAAGTCCTGATCAATTGCCTGTTAATCTTGCATCTATTCTAAGTATAAAATGTTGTATTTATGGCTTCAACCCAAAATCTCTTAGGCAATCCAGCTTCAGCTAACATTGTCCTTGCAGCTTCCTTGAGAGTTCTGTTCCTTCTTTCAGCTACTCCATTCTGCTGTGGAGTCCTTGCTGCTGATAACTCATGAGCAATACCATTTTCAACACAATACTGAGTTATTATCCCATTGACAAACTCAGTTCCCCTATCAGATCTTATCTTTATAATGGTTTGACTATTCTCATTTTGAAATCTTCTCATCAGGTGAGGTAACTTATGCAGTGTTTCCTTCTTTTTACACATGAAAATTGTCCATGTATATTTTGAATAGTCATCCACCACCACTAATGTGTATTTCTTTTCACTGATGTTAGTTGGCTCAACTGGACCAAATAAATCCATATGCAACAAATGCAATATCCTGGTTGAAGAGGGACTTGGCTTATCCTTGAATGATGGTTTGATTTGCTTTCCCATCTGGCATGCATCACATATGCTTTCTTTCTTGTACACTGAGTCTGGCCATCCTTCCACAAGATGACTAATTGCAAGCTTGTTGATTATCTTGAAATTCAGGTGACTCAGCTTCTTATGCCACATCCAACTAGATTCGGTTGTGCTCCTTGCTAGCAGACATGTGTTTGGTGTAGCAGTAGACCAATCTACCACATACATATTCTTTTGGCTTGTTCCTTGCAGCACAATTTCATTAGATTCATCATCTTGGATCTGGCATATCCCCATGTTGAATCCTACATTGTAGCCTTTGTCACAGAGTTGGCTGATGCTTAACAGGTTGAAGTTGAGACCTTCAATATAAGCAACATCTGTGATCTCCAGTCCATTCTTCTTGATGGATCATGTGCCTTTGATCTCCCATGGAGCTTCATTACCTCCAAATATGACTTTAGCACCTCTGATCTCCTTGATTCTTGACAGATTTTTCTTGTTTACTATCATATGTCTGGAATAGCCACTATCCATGTACCAAGTTCCTTGGCACTCTGTTGTTCCTTGAACCTGCAATCAAGGAAATCAGTTTTTAGATACCCACACTTGTCTGGGTCCTGGGGGGTTAGTGCAATAAGATGTTCCAACCAACATATAGCCAGATGATCGGACTCTAAGAGGTTGCCATCTATCAGTAACATAATCATAATGCACATTAACAAATTGCTTGGGGGTTTTAGGATCATATAACTGTCTCTTTTGTCTGTATGCCTGTGTGTTTGTTTTAGAAATTGCTTTCTTGGGATAGTTGTGAAATTTCTGAGTGTAATCCTCGGGTGCATAAGTGTGCTGATTATAACTCTTTTCCTTGGGAATGACCTTTGTTGAGGTTGAGGTCTTTGACATTTTGGCTTGTATCCCATAGGTCTTTGTTGATATTTCACATTATTCCAATCAGCTTGGTTTGGATAGTTTCTACCATTGCCATCATATGTATTTCTTTGATGAAATTTCTTGGGCTTTTGGTAGCTCTGTTTGGCTCTTACAGAGTATTTTCTGTTTGGAGTATTTTGATGGACTTGTCTGAATTTTTTCTCAGTTGTCCTTCAACATACTCTACTGGCTTCTTTCCTTTTCCCTTATAACCAAGGACAGTATGGTTGTGATTGTGTTTTGGTGTGAATGTGGGTGCATCATTTGGTGTTTTGGGTTTTTGATTCCCTCATTGCTTGAAGATCCTTTTTCCAAAATCAATCTTGGAGTTTGACTATGTACAAAGGAATTGAATCATATGATTGTCTTGTCTCCACATTCTTTTTGACTCATAATAAGTTCATCCAATAATTTGGATGCTTTTGTAAATGAGGCAATCACATTTTTGAGATCATTTTCTCTCTTTTCTATAGTAGCTAACTCTGCTATAATCTTGGCATTTTCGGCCTTCAGCTTAGTGTTCTCATCAGTTATGTGACTTAGAGTACTCAGCTCTTTTGTCAGCTGTGAGTTTTGGCTTTTAAGCTGGTTGTTTTCCTCATTTAAAAGTGTGTGTGAGCTTTTAATGTGCTCAAAATCTTTCATCATTTTGCCTAATGAATCATAATGATCTGTGGGTGATGAAGTGTGTGTATCACAGTCACTATCACCAGAATCAGAATGAGATGAGTTAGAATGTACCTCATCTTCTTGATCTTGTTCTTTGGCCATGAGGCAGATCAAAGCCTCTTCATCTGTATCACTTGATTAGTCAGCTTCACTACTATCTGAGTCCGTAGCTTCTTTGCACTTAGTTGGCTCAGCAGTCTCAGCAGCCAACATGGATTTCTTCTTTTCTTGTCTTCTCTCCTTGAAGAATATTCTTTCTTCCTCATTATATTTTTTGATTGGTTGATAGGAACAGTCAACGGCAAAGTGTCCTGGTTGTCTGCAATTCCAACACAGGTTTTCAGCTCTTTGATCAGCTCTGTCGGTCCTATTCTCCCTTGCTTTGGAAGGATCTGAATGTCTTCTGGAGGTTTCACCCGTGTTTCTTTTATAGTTCTTGTTAAAGAACTTGTTGAATCTCTTTTCCATGAGGGCAATCTCCTCCTGGTCATGGTCTCATTTGGCTCAGATTTCTTCCCATCACTGGCCAATAATGCAGCTGTCTTTGGTACATATGTTTCCTCTTGCTCTTTCCTTCTCAGCTCAAACTCATAAGCTTTGAGGTTTGACAATAGCTCATGATTAGATGTTCTTGAGAGGTACATTGAATGACTCAGGCCCATGGCTTTGATTTCCCATTCAGCTGGGAGGGCTCTTCATATCTTCATGCACATCTCCTTTTGAGTGTATTCTTAACCAAGAGCTGAAAGCTCATTTGTTATCTTTGTGAATCGGCATCCGGTGATCCATACTCTCACCGCAAGCATTTTAAAATTTTAAAATTTTTGAACAACAACAGTTAATTTATTCTCCTTAGTCTGTTTTGATCTTTCAAAAATTAGGGTTAGCTTATCCCATATTTCTTTAGCTGATTTGCACGACTTGACTTTGTTGAACATCACCTTGTCCAACGTCTTGTAGTGTATATCCTTGGCCACATTGTCCAAGATATATCTCTTTCGATCTTTATTTGTCCATTCGAGGTGCATGGTTTTTCAACCATGGATGGTCTAACTTCGGTAGCAACTCCCTCTCCTTCTGTTCTAGTTGCTCAATCTTACATCCGTATTGACTTTGAGTATTTCCAATGGCCCATCCTCTATCACAAGCCACATTTCATCGTGTAAAGCGGATAGATGAGCCTACATATGAATCTTCCAGTCACCAAACTCTTCCACAGTGAACAATGGAATACGAGTTAGATTTGCTTCCATGATAATAACTTTGCTTTAAGGATGAAAGACTTTGAAAAACACAAGTGTTAAAACCTTTGAAAAAGATTGAGATCTAGTTCAGTAACCAAATGAGGAAGGCTCAATGAACCAACTGCTCTGATACCACTTGTAGGTCCTAAAGGGGGTGGTGTAAGGCTTAGAAGGGGGGTTGAATAAACCTTATCAAAGTTTCTATTTTACTCTTTTTAAGATTTACAACAGAGTTGACTCAAATCAACTCTCTTTGGGGGACAACTAGGTTGGCTATGTTCAGCTAAGTTTCCCACTCAACAGACTCGATAGAGCTGTTGATAGTATAACTCGGCTGCTTAAGCTAACACTTAACTTTAGTTGATTTAATTTTTAACAGCGGAAGAATTAACACCCTTTAGATTGAATAAAGCTCATTTTTTAATACTTGTTTTAGCACTTGTTATTTATCAGTTGGATAGCAGATTTAACTAACATCAGATATAAAAGTAAATGCAAGAATGTAAGTGCTGAAAGTAAAATGACACAAGTAATTTTTATATTGGTTCGAGGATGGGGTAATTCCTCTAATCCACTCTTCTCCAACTCTTGGAGGAATTCACTAAGTAACAAATCAAATTACAAAGCAGTTATCAATCTAGAGACAACCTTGATCACACAGCTGGCTTCTCCTGCGACTAAGTTTCTTCACGAGGCAGTTGCATTGCTACTTCAGCTCACTTTCAAGTCCTTGGATTTGTTCACACAGCACTCCAACAAACTTGAATCTTCTGGTTCGACCTTGAACCTTTCTACAACTCCTTCAACTTGGAGAGTAGACCCCTTTTTGTTCTTCAAATGTTTTCTCTTTCCTTCACAACGTGTGTTGAATCGAGTTTCTTCGAGTTTTAGGCTTGAGGAATTCTATGATAAGCTTTGAGAATATTGCAGGTTAATGCTTGCTTGAGTATTTCTTAAAAGATCAGTGTCATTTGTAACCTTTTCTCAAATGCTTCCTCAGCCTTTTATAGTGCTCATTTGAAATTTGCCCGTTGAAGAGATAGGATAATTTCAAATGACACTTCTTGTTCGTTGGCTTGTCTTTTGTTGGTCTGCAGCACTTGTGATGTTGACCCTTCCTCGTATTAAATGGCTTCGCAGCTTTACAGGATCTGACACAAGTTTCAGTGTTTCCCATTGGCTTAATCCTTTTGCATGTTTCTGGGCCAAACACTTTAAGACCTGGCAGCTTGGACATATTACTATACCGAGTAATATTCTTGACTTCCTTCCAACAGATCAATGTCATTTGTCTTGACTTGACTGCTGCCTATACCCATTGTGACTTGAGTGAGCTCCAATCATAAGATTGACTCAACTGTCACTTCAACTGATGGACTTGGCTTCTTTCATTGACTTGACTGACACTTCCTCAATCTTTACACAATTGTTCCTCAGCTGTCTCTCCTTCAGTCGAGTCCTTGTCTTCCTTCCTGGCCATACTTGGCTGACACACAGTCCTATCTATTACAATATAGAATTACAAGGAAAATTTGGTGCCAACTTCCTAGTCTAAGTTTTACATGGTATCATCAAAATCTAACAAATAAATTTCCTAACACCAACTTTCTAATCTAAGTTTTTGCATGCATCATCAAAATCTATACATATAAATTTCCCAACAATTTCCCTCTTTTTAATGATGCCAAAACATAAAACGTGCTAAAATAGAATGGGTGTAAAAATATATCATTTTATTGATCATCATTCTGCACTTTACATTTACTTATAATATTTTTGTGTATTTACAACACGTAAAAATACAACAAAACTGTCATCGCAGTTGTCCCATCGTCTCTGCTGCTTCCTCCATCTATCTTCATCCTCGCTCGCCTGCGGCGATCTTCGTCCTCTTTCATATTCTTCTCCTCAGCCTCCTTCCTCTATTTCCCTTCATAATTTCTCTTGAGCCTCTCCTCATCTCTCAATCTTTCTTGATATTATTTGTCTTGCCTCGCATTATCATCTTTGTATTTGTGTGCAAGTTCATCACTGCGATGAGCAACTTCTCTATTCTCAAGCTCTCTAAAGCCCATCTAGTACAACTGATCCTTTTTATGAGGATCTACGTACATAACCTTTTTAGGTCTTCTTGGTGGAGAACCTCTGCCTCTACCACCAGACCTAGTGTCTCGTCTTCTTCCCCTAGCAGGGTCAGCTCCCCTTTGAAGATTGAGTCTGCTTATTGGCCAAATTCACAACTTCAAGCCCTTTCTCCCAATACATTTCCCAAGGCTTTTCTAAATCCATCCCCTCAAAATATCCTTCAAACTTGAAAGTTTCAAACTCTTCAAGCGATCTTTCCACTAAGTCAACTGGGGGAGTGGATTCTTCAGCTGATTCCTGGAGCATACCTACTGGCAGACCATGGTACTAGGCGTTCAAAACTCTTAATTCTTCCATGTTGCCTTCTCTCAAGCTCTTCTATTTCAGCTCAAGATTTCTGGAGTGTTAAGTCAGCTTTTTCTTCAGCTGATAGATTCAGTGGCAGCTGAGAGAGTAAAAAAGTGGTATATGAGCCTTTTTTATCTTTGAAAATAATTTTCAAGGGAGGGGTCTTCTTGACTGATTCTCCCCCCTTACTACTTTCCTCCTTTTTGGCGTCATAACCTTTTATCCGTAAGAGAGAGAGAGATGGAGTTGATTGAAGAAGGGAGTCGAGTTTTTGATGAGTGAAGGAGTCTACTGATCGTTGCTCGGTACGTAGAGTATGCAGCTATGCTTTCATAGCAAGCATTTCAGCTTGTAGAGCATTTTCCATATGTTACATATCCTTTTTAAATTGATGTTTGAATAGCTCCATGTCTATTATATACGTTCTTTCAAGCCTGTCGATGTTGTCCCATTGCCTCTACTAAAATTGAGCTTGTTTGCCACACCAGACAACAAGTTTGGAGAGAAGTGATCTGAATAGTCCATTCGCGGATCCTTAGTCTGAGTAGTCCATTCGCGGATCCTCAACACAGCTTCTCGAATATCTCCCGAAATCATAGCATCATGATTGTGGATCTTTTGGTTGAGAGCAGCTAATCCACATTCCATAGCCTCCATTTAAGCACACATGGCTTAGAAGGATTTTCTAAATTCAGTTGCCTCAGGTGATAAATCCTAAGGAAAAAGGGATTCAAAATAGTAACCGAAACGAACAACTCTCAAGTTATCCGGAGCTTGGAAGTCTGTTGGACTTGTGTCAATGTGATAGCGTGCAGCTTCCTCCAGAGTATCAACAACTAATGGGACTTTATCAATGTATGGAAAATATATTTCATAAAGGCCAATAGACACTGAGAAAGGTCCCACTTCTCCTTCAGGAGCACTTCTCTCAGTTCCCTGGCTAATAGCTCTTGTGCGTCGGCAGTTTGAGCTTTATTGACATTTGTAGTTGTGGAAGACTTCTGAGTTGACGCCTGACTGGGCCTCAACTGTCTTAACATTTTCACTGGAACCAACATTGTCATCCTTTTGAGTTACCTGGGCCTCCGTTGCCTCAGCAACATCACGAGCATGTGATGGCACTAATGGAGGTGATCCATCAACTAAGATAAATTTTGAAGAGGCAACCTTTGTGCAATCCTACTTCATTCTGGCCTCCAATTCCCATTCTTCTGGATTTGACTCAACTTCATTTTCAAAGTCAATAAAATCTTGGGCTTCATCTTCCGAGTCATGTAAAGCATCAATCTCTATAAGGTAAGTTGCCTAATATTCTGGCATATTTGGAAGGGCCTCACAACATTCACATTCACATTCCCCCTGGAAGTCTCAACCTCATTGGGGTCTTCGGCTTCCTTGGCAGTAGTCTCAACCGCTGAAAGGCCTTCTACATTCCTTTCTGCAGACTCAGTTGCAGTTGGGTCTTCTATATTGGCATCCTTTGAGATCTCAACCTCTGGGATTGCACTTTCAAGACCAGTAGTCTCAACTGTCGTGGTCCTCCTCATTCCATCATGTGCCTCAGTTATCTTGGTAACTTCCTCGGCCTGCAGTGCATTTGGCTCCTCACCTGAGATAGTCTTAACCACAAAGCATCATTAGTCCTAATATGTTCTTCTTGAGGAGTCTCACCATCATCACCTAACACCAATTGTTCTTTGTCTCTTAAAACCTCTTCCGACCTAGCTGTAGTGTGTTCAACTTCCCCCTCATCTAGCTAACCAGCTGATTCATTGACAACGAGGTCAGCTGACACCGGAGACTTAGTTGTATCCTTTGAGTGTTCAGCCAAATGGGCAGTTGTCCCAACAACATCTATAGGGCGTGGCTCAATTGGGTTGCCCTTTTATAATTCTTTCCCGAGTTCATCGCCAATCTCCCTAGTTGGTCCCTATGAGTGAGTTGGTGAGGTGGTTGAATCAATGGTCCTCACCATGTCAAGGATTGCAGGGGTTGGAGAGATGGAAATTGAGGAATCTCCAGCACCCCTGAGCATGGAATTCTCATGCATCTTATGGGACTCATGCATCGCTTGCTTCAACTAAGCCTTCTCCACAGGGTTAGCTGCATCAATAATTTCAATGTTGCTGTTGGTGGCACTTTCCAGAGCCTCCTCAAGAATGTTTGGATCTGAGAAGGGGCATATGCGAGGATCAAGTGCCTTAGCTTTCTCGAGCGTCTTGGCCGTTGCATCGTCCTTCTTCTCATAAAAGGACAGATGTGCAATAGATTTCATCAAGGCCATAACTAACCGGAGCATCATCCAGGACACTGAGGAGGTATTCCTCCTCATCAATCATTTTAGGCCTCATAAATTGGACTACGCTTCCAAAGCCTCCATGCGCGCAACCGCTCTTCATTGTCTGGATATGTTGGGGACTCTGGGTGTTCATCAACAACATGTAATGGCACAAGCTCTTCAGCAACGGCCTTCTTTGTCCAATCACCTGCCTCAGTATCAACCATTTCAGTCTGAGGGTTGGAAACTGAATTATCTTAAGTTTATTCAGCTTCAGCTCCTTCAGTAATAACTGAGCTATTTTGAGCTTCTTCAGCATCAGCTCTCTTAGCTATAGATGGGGGGGCCGCTATTGAATTATCTTGAGTTTCTTCAGCATTGCCTTGTTCACCATCACCATCTTTTCATTTCTGGTGAACAGTGGTGGCAACTGTTTTGGTCTCAGTTGTGGTTGCTGCAGCTGCCTCAGCTTTTTCTGCTGCAGAAAAGTTCTTTACTAGCCGTCTCTTGGAGCGCCTCTCCAAGGGGGATTCGACCTCCTCCCTATCAGATCCTTTAGGCACAACTCAAAAGCCTGACATTGCAGTTGGAGGCTCAGCTGTAGGCTCAATATCAACACGACATGGTGGTCTCTCCTTCATCTCTTAGACCATCAAAGGCCCGAGTCTCATCGCTTCTTACCGGTGGCTTACGAGGTGCAGCTGTCCTTCTCTTCTTTGTCTGTTTGGGAGGACGGACGAAGTGTGTGTGGGAGAGGGAGCTGGAACGGAGGAAGCTATGTCTTCAGGGACGTGATCAGCTGATTCTTTCGTAGAAATGGCAGTTTTCTTGGCATGTGTCATCCTCTAAGCAGCTGAGACGTTGGCCTTGAACATCATTTTGTTAGAATGGAAAGGTTTTCCCTTGCGCGCAAAGGGGCACACCTTTCTTCTCCATCAAATAGCCTAAGATCAGGCCATAACCCAGGGAATGCACAAGCTCCCCATCAACCGTCTTCACGTTGTGGACGTTCTAGCACAACTTATCATAGATGAACTCGCTCCAGTTCACCTCCACCTCTTCCATTATTGCAGCCATGACAATCAGCTTAGTCTGGGACAACTGATTGAATAACCCAAATTTTATGTCCACATACTTGGCCACCACATCCATCATTTTGTGGTAGTCAACCTTAATAGCTTTCTTCAGCACAGAGTAGGTCACCTTGCCAGTTGACTCTAGCTTAGCAATCTTCTTCCATTCCTTCACCAAATCGAACTCCTTCCTAGTAATCTCCCTGAGTCCGTTGGAGGGAAGGTGCAAGTTTTTAGCCAAGTCAGTTACAACCAACTTAATGTCTTTTCCATTCATAGAAGAATGGATCCCATCATCGTGGACAATCGTGTTCACGTAGAACATAACAACATCCACTAGGAAGGTTTGAGTCATTTCCAGAGTGAGAAATCTCTTCAACCCAGATTTCTCCAAAATGACGAGAAATCTACCAATGCACAGTTGTGGATCTTCTCAGCAAGCTCCCAAAATCCAAAGCAGTTTGTTTTGGGGCCATTTTGAATTTTTTCGAGAGTATTTTTTAAAAATTTAGGGTTTCTTTGTAGAGAGAATTTCTTGAGAGTTTAGAAGTCTGAAAGTATAAGTGAAGAGAGAGAAAATGGAATTTTTTGAGTATATATGTGACTTGAAGGGACAGTTTCAGAATTTCAAAGGTTTGAAAGTTGATCAACAACTGAGATCAAATCTTTCAAAAAGCACTACATACATCGCATTAAATGCAGCAACATTTATATCCAATCATATGTAAACCATCGCAGCTTTTGACTGACACCATTTAATGAGCGGACATCAAGTGTAAAAACATTCCCACTTAAATGAAAACGACCTTGTTTTGTCACTTAGATCATAAATGCTTTAACTATCTCCATTTATGGCTTGACTTGCTTTCTTCTTCCTTTGATTCGACTGAATAATACTTGGTTGTCCAGCTAACACGATTATGCTAAATAGCTATAAAAGCTGTTTCACTTGTCTGAATGAATGAAAACTCTTCTACTTTGAAATTCTCCCATCTTTAACTATGCTAGTTGAGTCTTCTGAGCATTCTAACATAGCTCAATCAATCCAAGTTCATCCTTAAGTTTGTCAAATCTTAATTTACATAATGGCTTTGTGAATATATCAGCTAATTGCTTCTCAGTTGATATATATTCCAATGTGATGTCTTTCTTTTCAACATGATCTCTTATAAAATGATATATGACATCAATGTGTTTGGTTCTTGAATACAATACTGGATTCTGAGTAATTGCAATGGCACTTGTGTTATCACACATAATTGTAATCTTTTTTTCTTCTATGTCATAATCCCTCAGTTGTTGCCTCATCTATAAGACTTGGGCATAACAGCTGCCTGTAGCAATGAACTTTGTTTCAGCTGTGGATGTAGCTATTGAGTTTTGTTTCTTGCTGAACCAAGAAACTAATCTGTTTCCAAGCATTTGACAAGTACCCGAAGTACGTTTCCTGTCAACTCTACATCCAACATAGTCCGAGTCTGAACCAATCATCTTGAATCCTCATTCTTTTGGATACCATAAGCCAACTTCTTGGCTTCCCTTCAAATATATCATGATTCTCTTAGTTTCAATCATATGACTTTATTTTGGAGCAGACTGAAATTTTGCACTTACACCATCATCAAATGTGATGTCTGGTCTACTAGCAGTCAAGTAGAGCAATGATCCAATAAGTACTATATATCTTGTTTAATCAACTGATTTTTCTTTGACATCCATATTCATTTTCACTGAAAATTCACAGATGACTTGTCTTCCATATTTGGTTTTTTTTTTACTTATGAAGATTCCATCATTCATTTGCTTGACTTGAAGACCTAGTGTAACACCCTCACCCTTGTAACACGTATTTTTATAGCATAAAAACTATAGTTCATATGCAGCACGGCTGCATTGCACATGTTAATCATGATTTGTAACCTTTTACGCTAGCGGAATCATTTAAAAAGATTTAACAACACATATTTACACACGTGCATTTACCCATATTACAAGACCTTAACGATCGTGCCCTTTTATATACAAAACAAAATAAAACTCCCTATATGAAATGCAAATGATGAGCTGAGGGAGAAGGATGGGAATCCAGCCGGCCGACCTTTGATCCATGATTTAACTTCTGTCATGCCTCACGGATCAACCTTTATCTACAACAACTAAAAATTGGCAACATTGCATTTGGTGAGTTGCAAGCTCAGCAAGTATAATCCAATAACAAGTTATTTAACATCACACAAACACATTATCACAATCAATTGATCATATCATTTATAAACATGTAAATGCACGTGGTGGATCATTTTCTTTTATTGTTATTGGCCAGCTAATACCAAGAATAAATCGTGATCACGAAGATGGCCATGGCACTCTTTAATTCTTTATTTCACGTAGAGTTCAGTGAACTCGGGTGGCCGTACGGTACTCGTAATCCGAAAGTGCGGATGATCGTAATTCGTGATTGGTCATTAGTGGCCATAACAGAATCCATTAATCTCCGATGAATGCATTTCTGTAATCACTTATTTCCTTTCCGTATCAATAACATCAGTAGAGATCACATGTCTCATTTTCATGTTAATAACATCAGTTGAGATCACATATCTCAATTCCTTTTCAATATCATCATATAGATATCATATATCTCGATTTCATCACAATATCACTCAGAGAATCATACAATTCATTTTAGAGCACGATAAGCTTCTAATCACCATAGCCAAACAAGTAAACAGTTCATTCGAATATATCAATTATATAATCACACAAGTCAAATAACAAGTTAGAAGATTATACTCACCAGTGGTGTCCTTATTGACTTGACCTAGTCGGCCTTGTTTGTTTGCGTATCACGATTTTCACCTATTAACATATCGAAACGTATAACTGATCTCGACACCATATATTTATTTCTAAAGGTATCACCTATATTACAATCCATAACCTCTGCATGTGAAGGAATCATTATTACTTTGGTTCTTAACCAACTAATTACGTACTCAATTAATTGAATTTTGTTATAATAAACTTACTAATATAATTTCTTTATTCCTCAAAATTATTATTGGAATAAAGAGTTTATAATTATCTAAATGAATAATTGAAATACCCAACAACTCTATTGATGCTCACGGAACTTATTCATATATGTTCTATATTTTTTTAAGAGAAAATTTATCTTTTATTTTATTTCTAAAATCAGTTACCCGGAGAGCAAAATTAAATCAATTAAATAAGGTTAAAACCTTAATCAATATTCCCAAGCACCTTAATGAATTATTCATAAATTAAAGTGTATTGGTATATATGGATGAGATTATCATGTTTCTTTCAATACCAACTACTCTTTCCTATAAATAAACTATTATATCTAATGTTATCTTTTCACTAATCTTTGTATGAAACTACATAAATAAGTTTTTCTACATACAAAATCAATGTCAGCGTAGGGATAAGACTTAGTTATATCATCATATATAATTGAGCTGAAGGGAAACAAATTAATTGCTTGGCAGACTACTTACCCTTGCTCCGTATGCTTGGTTTATCTTTCTGTTTAATTCTCTTGTGCTTCCAACCGTGAGTGAGTTTGATTAATAACATATATCTTTTCTCTACCCTTTGTTAACTTAAGACGGTGAAACGAGTGAAATAGAAAACCTATTATATATTTTTTTTCAAATTTAATGTCAGCAACTTATTCCTTGCATGGATTGCCCAAACACCAATTAAACACGTAAATTTATATTTTATTCTTTCTCATATTTTAAGAGTGCCAGCTAGCTCATATATGTACTATTGAATTCGGGTATAGGCTTGTAAGGGAAATTAGATAAATATAATTACATGCCTAACACTTGTACCGGTTTGCAGCTTTAAGAAGAAGGTCACAAATACACACACGTATATATTATAATTAATTGGCATGTAGGTGTATAGTTATCCTTTAGTTATCATTTACAAATATATATATGAATATGTATATATAAATTATGTGTGTCTAATCATTTGTTTTTATATATATATATATATATATATATATACACAATTTAGTTAATTAGCACCTCTACTTTATTATTTTAATACGTAATTGCACTTTGCTTTACAAGCATCAAGACATGGTTTTGAATTACACCTTAAACCCTCACACTATTCCAAATCAACTTATCATATCTTCATTTACTAATATTATATAAATTTTCATTTAATAAAAACTATCAAATTATATTCATTAAACTTAATATCTGACTCACCCATAATGTTTTTTTTTCTTTATAAATTCTCTACTTAATATATCCACATTTTATACTCTCTATATAAACCCATTGGTCTCATCCTTTACCTCTAGGTTACCCCGTGTAACCTATACCCTAGAACATGAAATTTCACAATTATGCATGCAATTTAATGTCGTTATGAAATATCAAAAATGCAAGTAATTATGCTAATGAATGATTAATGAAACGTAAGGTTTTGGGTTATGACACCTAGGAATAAAGTTAGCTCTGTCATCATGCTCATTTCAAACTTTCCTTGCATAAGATTTGAAATATTTTCACACAGCTCTTTGTTCATGGATCCAAAGATGACACCATCCATATAAATTTGAACAAGCAATATACTCTCTCCATCTTGAATTCTAAAGAGTGTTCTATCAACTTTACCTTTGGTAAATTCATTGTCTATATGAAACTGAGACAATGCATCATACCATGCTCTTGGTTCTTGCTTCAAACCATACAATGATTTCTTGAGCTTGTAGACTTTGTCTCTAATAGTTTTCTGCTCAAAACCTAGAGGTTGTTCCACATAGACTTCTTCTTCCAAAAGTCCATTAAAAAATGCAACTCTTCACATCCATTTGATAGACTGTGAAGTTCTTGTGTGCTACATAAGCAAGAAACATCCTTATTGCTTCCAATCTTGCAACATGTGCAAATGTTTCATCAATATCTATTCATTCTTCTTGGCAATACCCTTTGGCTATCAACCTTACTTTGTTTCTCACAACATTTCCTTTCTCATTCATCTTGTTTCTAAATCCCACTTAGTACCAATAACATTTTGGTTGGTAGGCCTTTGAACCAATTCCCAAACTTTATTTCTTTCAAAAATATTCATCTCATCCTACATAGCTTGAATCCAATGAGTGTCATCCAATGCTTGTGAAACATCCTTTAGCTCAATTTGAGAAATAAAACAAGTAAACATGGCTGAGTCTTGGATCTGGTTCTCACTCCTTCTCTAACATCTCCAATTAAAAACTCAGGTGGATGGTCTCTCAGCCATCTCACATCTGGTTGGAGTAAGTCTGCTGGGTTGAGTCTTCTTGCAACTACGTTGTCTTGAACAGTTTCTTCTTGATCTTCATCATTCAGCTGAAAGCATTCCAGCTGTCTTATTTTCATCAGGGTTGAGTCTTCTGATATATGCTTCAACATACGGACTCTTCTGAATAATTGGTTGATTCATGTTTTCAGCTCACTCATCAATTTCTTCTCTATTTACATTAGGTTCATCAAAAACCACATGGATAGACTCTTCTGTGACCATAGTCCTATTGTTCGCCACTCTAAAAGCTTTAATATCAGTTAAGTATCCCAAAAGGATACCTTCATCAGCTTTAGCATCAAAAGCTTTCAAGTTATCCTTCCAATTGTTATGAATGAAACACTTGCTCCCAAAGATATGAGAATATCAAACATTAGGCTTTCTTCTTGTCCAAATTTCATATGAGGTTTTGGATAACTGCTTATTTATCATACACCTATACTGAGTGTAACAAGCAGTGTTAATGGCTTCAGCCCAAAATCTCTAAAGATTTTCGGCTGAAGCCATTAACACTGCTTGCTACACTCAGAACAGATGTATGATTAACAGGAAATTGTCTAAATCTCCCAATGAAATTTGGACAGGGAGGAAGCCAAATGTTGGATATTTTTGAATCTTTGGATGTAAATGCTTCATCCACAACAATGGCAAGGACAACTTAAAAGGTTTTGATGCTAAAGCTGATGAAGGCATCTTTTTGGGATACTCAGCAGAAAAAAAATCCTATAGAATGCTAAACAAAAGGACTATGGTCACATAAGATTCTATCCACGTGGTTTTTGATGAACCTAATGTCAATGGAGAAGACATAGATGAGTTAGCTGACAAGAGAAATCAACCAAACTATTCAGAAGAGTCCCTATGTTGAAGCAGATGTAAGAGCACTCAACCCTGATGAAGATGAGATAGCTGAATCTCAGAGATAGTTGGAAGGTCTGTAGTTGAATGATGATGAGGAAGATGTTTAAGACAACTTAGCTGCAAGACGATCGAACCCGAACCCGTGGAGACTTACTCCAACGGATGTGAGATGGCTGCGAGACCATCCACTTGAGTTAATCATTGGAAATGTTAGAGATGGAGTAAGAACCATATCCAGAACTCAACATGAAGCTATGTTTACTTCTTTCATTTCCCATATAGAGCCTAATGATGTGTCACAAGCATTGGATGACACACATTGGATTCTAGCAATGCAGGAAGAGATGAATCGGTTTGAAAGAAACAAGGCACACCATAATGTTATTGGTACTAAGTGGGAAATTAGAAAAACGATGAATGAAAAGGGATTTGTAGTAAGGAACAAAGCAAGATTGGTAGCCAAAGGGTATTGGCAGGAGGAAGGTTTAGATTTTGATGAAACATTTGTTCATGTTGGTAAATTGGAAGCAATTAAGATGTTTCTTGCATTTGCTGCACACAAGAACTTCATTGTGTATCAAATGAATGTGAAGAGTGCATTTTTGAATGGAATTTTGGAAGAAGAAGTCCATGTGGAGCAGCCTCCAGGTTTTGAGTAGAAAACTATTGGAGATAAAGTCTATAAGCTCAAGAAAGTACTCCGTGGATTCAAACAAGCACCAAGAGCCTGGTATGACACATTGTCTTAGTTTTTTATTGACAGTTGATTCACCAAAGGCAAGGTTGATAGAACACTCTTCAGAATTCAAGATGGAGAGAGTATATTTCTTGTTCAAATTTATGTGGATGATATCATCTTTGGATCCACAATCAAAAAGCTGTGTGACAAGTTTTCATATCTCATGCAAGGGAAGTTTGAAATGAGTATAATGGGAGAGTTGACTTTCTTCTAAGGTCTTCAAGTTAAGCAATGAAGGATGGAACCTTCATAAGTCAAACCAAATATACCAGAGATTTGATGAAGAAATTTGGTATGGAAGAGAAGTCATAAGTGAAAATTCCCATGAATACATCAGTCAAGATGGATATGGATGCAGATGGCAAAGCTGTAGATCAAACCAAATATAGAGCCCTTATTGGATCATTGCTCTATTTGACAGCATGTTGGCCAGACATCACCTTTGCTTTTGGTGTATGTGCTAGATTCCAATCTGCACCAAAAGAGAGTCACATGACTGCAGCCAAGAGAATCCTAAGGTATTTGATAGGATACCAAGAAGTTGCTTATGGTATCCAAATGATGGAGGATTTAAGCTAGTTGAGTACTCAGACTCAGATTATGTTGGATGTACAGTAGACAATAAAAATATATCAGGTACCTGTCAAATGCTTGGAAATAGATTAGTTTCTTGGTTCAGTAAGAAACAAAATTCAATAGCTACATCCTCAGCTGAAACAAAGTACATAGCTACAGGCAGCTGTTGTGCCCAAGTGTTATGGATGAGGCAACAACAGAGAGATTATGATATAGAAGAAAAAGAGATTCCAATTATGTGTGATAAATGAAGTTGGTATCGCAATAACCCAAAACCCAGTTTTGCACTCAAGAACCAAGCACACTGATGTCATATATCATTTTATAAGAGATCATGTTGAAAAGAAAGACATCACTTTGGAATACATGTCAATTGATAAGCAGTTAGCTGATATATACACTAAGCCATTATGTGAATCAAGGTTTGTAGAGGGCTTAAAAATAAGTTAGGATTAATTGAGCTGAGTTAGGAGACTCAGAAGACTCAATCAGCAGAGTCAAAGAAGAGAGAATTGAAAATTAGCAAAGTCTTATTTTTTAGCCGAGTGAATCATTCAAGATGGCCAATCAGGTGTATCGAGTTAGCTAGTCACCCGAGTGATCATTATGAAAAGAGAGAAGCAGAGTTAAGTCACTTTCCAGAAGAAAGCTGAATTATTTAAAAGCCAAGTGACAAAACACAATCGTTTTCTGCGAGCGAGAATGTTTTTGGGCATGACATCAACAGTAATTATGGTGTAAGTAAATAGCCTGTACGCGTTTAGCCCATGATTGGATATATATGTTGTTGTATTTAATACGGGAAAATTAATGTGATTTCAAGCTTTTAATCTCAACCATTAATCATGATCAAATTTTTTGAATTCTAATAACCGTCCCCTCACATTCCATATATACTCAAATTTCATTTTCTCTCTCCTCACTTTACACTCATCTCTCTCAAAGCAAAGGCAAGACTTTCTCTGCAAACCAAAAGCAAAAAACCAAGTTCGTACTTCATTCAAAGTTCAAGTTTGCAAGTTCCTATTTCTGAAATGGCTCCAACTTACGATTTCGTGAAAATGGCTGAGAAGATCCACTCTGGTTCGATGGTGGATTTTGATGGTTTGGTGAAATAAGGTGTTAACAAGGCCCTTGCCATGAAGATTGTTGAGAAGTTGGAGAAATCCAGTCTGAAAGGATTTCTCAAGATGGAATAATCGCACAACTATCTTGAAGAGGTGGTCATGTTCTACGTGAATGCTGAAGTTCGCGATGGAGAAATCCGTTCTTTCGTCCACAACAACAACATAAAGATAACTGCTGCGAAGGAAATTACTGAAAAGGACATAAACCTGGTTGCAGAGTGGAAGGAGATTGCAAAGCCAGATTCTGCTACTAAGGCTGTTTACACAGCCAAGAAATTGCTCATCAAGGACGATTATCACAAGCTAATGGACGTGATTGCCGAATGCGTTGACATGAAGTTTGGCAGCTTCAATCAGCTGTCTTGGACTAAGCTGACTGTCATGGCTGCTATTCTGGAGGAGAAGAAGGTGAACTGGCTGAGTTCATCTTCAGCAGAATCTGCCAGAATGTAATGAACAAGACCATTAACGATGTTCGTCTGTTTATTAGTTCGCTGGGGTATGGCTTAGTGATTGGCCATTTGATGGAGGTGAAGGGCATTCCCCTCAAGAATGGGAAACCCTTCCACGTGAATAAGAAGATGTTCAAGGTGAACCTCTCATCTGCTCAGAGGCAAGCCCATGCAAGAAGAGCTGACACCACCGAAGGTGAGTCAGCTGATCATGTCCCCGAGGACACTACTGCAACTGCAAAGGCTCCTTCTCCAAAGCCCGTGCAGAAGAATAAAAAAGTTACTATAGCAAAGCCTGCCCCTGGCCCTGCGGCCGTGGAAGACCCTGCACCTACCGCAGTAGCTGAGAGTGAGAAGGACTCCCCTGCCCCTTCTCCAGTAGTCAAGAAGAAACGCTCAGCTGTGCCATTATAGAAGAAGAAGGGGACGAGATTCTTCTGGTCCAAACAAAGCGAAGGCGATTGGTGAAATGATCAGTCTTAGAAAAGCCAACCGAGTCTGGCACTAAAGTTGTGAAGGAGACTGCTGAAGTAGAGGAGCAGTAGTCTAAGCAAGCAAAAGGTGGTGAGGAGACCACTGCTCAAGTCGAGGTGTCCGCTGGTAGGGATCAATAGAATATGGATGAGACGGCTATTCGTGAGACATGTGAAGAAAAAGAGGTGGACACAGCTAACCAGTTTGAGGAGTTAGTTGTTCTCCCCCCTCATACTGATGCCAGATCAGATGAGGAGGAACGGGCTACCCTCATGCCAAATGTTGAAGTCGAGGAGGATGATGATGTGGTCATGCTATCTTCAGCATATCCAGATGTACAAGAGAGGCTGGCGGTATGGAAGAATTGGAAGTTAGTTGTTTGCTCCCCTCAAATAGATGCCAGATCGGATGAGGAGGAAAAGGTTCCCCTAGTGCCAAATGTTGAAGACGATGAGGATGATAATGTGGTCATGCTATCTCTCTGTATATCCAGATGTATAGGAGAGGCTGACGGTGTTGAAGAATTAGAAGTTAAGTTATGCCAGAGCTCAATTCCAACACCCGGAGTTCGTTGAAGAAGAAGAAGAACTGAATTTCCTAGGGTATATTCGATCCATTCGCCTGGACCCCGATTTCTGCATGACCATCCTCTTTGAAGGCAAAGTCTAAGACTATTTAGGAATCAAAACAACCTCAACCCTGCATCTTTGAAGGAGTACCTAAAAGTGCTTTCGTGCCTGCTAGCAGCAGCGACGATGAGATGGACCCTGCTGATACAATGTAGAATGTTGACCTACAACAAGCACTGAAAAAATCCAAAGAGCTGCACGAGAAAAGTTTGCAAAAAGGCCAAGGAGAGTCTTCTTCAATTATGATACCTCCTAGCCCAGACATTATGAAGATGGTGAGGATGGTTGATGCCACCACATCTCCAGTGCACTTAGAGGATGACAATACTAGGAAACATGGCGATGAAGCTAATGAAGGAGTAGAAGAGGGCACCTTAGCTAAGCCAATCCCTGAAGAAGGTGTTAAGACACCTGCCCTATCGGCTGCTCACTCAAAAGGAAACAAAGTTGTCTCAGGTTTTGAGTGACCCCACTGCTCAAAACTCGATGCGCCAAGTAAGAGGAAAACTTAAACCACCATAGCCGGGTCGGTGGAGGCTGTGGGAGACCATACCAAAGAGACGTTTGGAGGTGATAGTGAGACCATATATGTGCATCAGAGTGGGGTTGACAAGACTTAGACAGTCTCGACTGTCTTAGCTGAAATCCCAGCTGCCATGCAGGCCAATGAAGCCGTTGATGCAGCCCAGCCAAAGGTTGGAAGTGGGGCCAGGGGAGTTGAGATCCTTAGCCCTGAAAGTGCAATCCAAGGAGTTGAGACTCCGATGGATGCCATTGAAGACAACAAAGCAGCTCAGTCTGCTGAAGGGATAATTGTTGAAGACCTTGCTGCAGTTGAGACTGCAAAAGGAATGGCCTAAGGCCCATCAGCGGTAGAGACAGCTGAGGGTAAAGAAGGCCCAATGGAGGTTGAGACTTCCCTGGGTAAGAAAGGCAAAGAATAGGCGTCAGCCCCTCAGGAAGAATTCATGGAAGAAGAGGATATTAGTGCTCTTCGTGATTCTCAAGAAAATGTGGATGTAGAATTCTTGGGAATAGACGATGAAGCGAGTCGATCTATTGAAAAGTCATCGAGGACAAAGTCTTGCGGAGGGACTGGAAAAGAGGAGGCAAACAAGTGACAACGCTGCTCCTATTCGCTTTACATTGGTTGATGGCCCACCCCCATGGTTCCATCACCTTCCCATAACGCTGCGAAGTCAGCCGAAGAACATTCTACTCAAAAGCAAGATCTACTGATGCCAATGAAGTTGTTAAGACAGCTGAGGGCCAGTCATCTCCGCAAGCTAACACAGCTGCACCAGATGCCGATGACGTTGACACAACCGAGGCACAAAGAGCTAAAGAATTACTGAAGGAAAAGGGTAAGCCTCCAGCAGCAGAAGATAAGGAGATACCTATTTTTCCAGAAGATTTATTTGTTGACTACTTCCCTTTCGAGGCTCATGTACCCTTGGAAGCAGAGTCAGCTACTGAAAGTGCAAAATATCATGTCTAAGTCCCAGCTGAAGAACTTTGAACTCCTACTGAAATTACAATGGTGCCGATTGGATTTTACTTTGATGTTGTGTGGCCAGAAGAGTAGTCTGCTGATGAAGCCGACTTTTGAAAAGCCTCCAAGGCCATCTCTAATGAGATTGAAAACATGTAAAGAGGATTCCTAGCACTCAACCAACGGCTCGACAATAGAGATGCAAATATCACAGGAGATATCAGAGGCACGGTCCTAAGGATAAGGGAATGGATTGGGCAAACAAAAGTACTGAGGCATGAGTAGGTCACTTATTTCAAATCATTAATCGCCAAGATGGTGATATGGAGCTCTGAAAATGCCAAATTTTAGCAGAGATAGAGGGACCATATCTTCATGATGGATCAATCACACAAAATTGACATAGAGTTGCTGAAAGCACAGCACAAGGCAGAACTTCAGAAGACAGGTCAACAGGTGAATGGAGGTTGTGATGCTCTAAACAGAATTAAAGCTAATGGTAGCTGAAACGAAGGCTCTGCGATCCGAATTCAGATCACCATACTCCAAGAGTATTGATAAGATGGACATGACCAACAACAAGATTGATCTACTCCTGGGAGGAGTATTCCCTTAGTTGGCTCTACCCCTTAGTAATGGTGCCAAAGAAGGGGAAGGAAGTAATAAGCAAGTAGTAAGGGGGAAGGCAGTGACATGAAGAAGCTGCCCCTGAAGATTATGCTTGCTAAGACCCCTCAGCAAGGTGAAGTTACAGCTTCTATCCTCAGTCAACTGCCTCAAAATCTATCTGTTGATGAGAAAGATGATTTGGCCTCCAAGAAAACTCGGGAGGCCATTGAAGCTGAGTTTGAGGAGGTAGCTGAAAGACAACATTTAATGGCCCCCATCTGGACTACTAAAGGATTCCCCAGCTATTAGACCCCCTTCTGAGCTTACATTACCTGATGTAAGATCTGAGCCAAGATCCTTAGAGAGATTTCAAACTCTAATTGCAGAAGGATACTTCAATAATATGACTCTACCTCAAGCGTGGGATCTGTATCGGGAGAAATTACTTGATTTGTGCAAATAAGCTGAAAGTCAGTAGAGTTCAAGTAGTCAACAAACTACCAAGGCACCCGTACAGTACACTCCAAGAGGAGGAGCTGAGTCACAACGAGGAAGGAGAAGGTTTGGCAGTGGTAGAAGAGGCAGAGGTACTCTATCACAGTTGAAACCTAAAGACATTCGCTATGTTGATCCGCAGAAGAAGGGGATAAACCATGGGCTAAGCTAGATACTCTTTCTAACATTGAAGTGGAAAAGAGAAATGAAGAAGTCAGAAGGAGGCAAGAAGAAGAGAATGAAATGCTCAACCATGAATGGGAAGAAAGGCAGAGGAGAGAAGACCTTTCATCAAAAAGAGCCTATGAGAAAAAGAAGAGGAAAGAAGAAGATAAAAAAATAAGAAGAGATGAAGAGGATAAAAGAAGAGCTAAGAAAGATGAGAGAAGAAGGAAGTATTCGAGGCGTTGAAGACGACCCTTCACTGTAGTTTACTTAATTGTAAATACACAATTGTAAGTATACCTAAATGCTTTGACACTTGTAATGTTCTGATAGAGTTGTATGGATACATGTGTATAGCTCTGATACATTGGATAGGTTTATACTTTGTAAAAAGCTTTGTAAAGTGCGATTGTAAAGTACAAGAATGATATATTCAAATAAAATTGACATATTCTATACATTCATTCTTTGTTATTGCACTACTTACTTTACTGTATTTATTTAAGTTTTGGCATCATCAAAAAAGGGGAAACTATTGGGAAAATCTATGTATAGATTTTGATGATACCATGTAAAACTTAGATTAGGAAGTTGGCACCCCATTTTCAATGTAATTCAACTTGTAATAGATAGGGAAGTATAAGCTGAGTTGAAGACAGTTAAGTTGAAGATTACAAGACTCAACTAAAGACTGAAGTGAACACCTAGCTGTAAGGCAGCTGAGCGAAGGATGGAGAAGTAGCTGTCAAGTCAACTGAAAGCTGAGCTTGTCAGCTGACAGACAGTTAAGTCGTTCCTAAAAGGTTGGAGCTGACTCAAGACATAGGTAAAACAACTGTCAAGTCAAGTCGACTGTGATAAATCCGTTGCACAAAAGTCATGGACATTACTTATTATAGTGATACGTCCATGCTGCAATGTCTAAAAGTGCTCATCCCATAAGCGTGCAAAAGGAATGAACCAATGGGAAGTACTGAGCGTGTGTCAGAACGTGAAAAGCTGCACACTTCATTAAAACAAGAAATGTCCCATCACAAGATGCAGATCAAGAAAAGACAAGCCAACGACCAATAAGTGTTATTTGAAAATTATGTCTATCTCTTCATCATGCAAATTTTCACATGTGCACTATAAAAGGCTGAGGAACCAAGTGAGAGAAGGTTACCGAGTTCAATACAATCATACAAGCAATCAAGCGACAACCTGAAAATATCTCTCAAGCTTTTCAAAGAAATCCTCAAGCCTAACTTCGAAGGAATTCAATCCAACATACTCAGTGAAGGAAAGATTACTTCATCAGTTGAAGAGGAAAATTATTTTCAAGAATAAATGGGTCTACTCTCCAAGGTTGAAGGGGAAGTAGTGAGGTTCCAGATCGAACGAGAGCTTTGAACCTGTTGGAGGCCTAAGTGATCAAGTCCAAATGTTTGAAGGAGGCTGAAGTAACAGGACAAATGTCTTGTGAACAAGCTGAGTCCCATGAGCACCAGGGTGTGTGATCAAAGCTGTCTCAGATTGATAAGTGCTTTGTAACCAAGCTCAAGTTACTTGGTGGATTCCTCCAGGAGTTGGAGAAGAGTGGACTAAAGGAACTACCTCATCCTCGAACCACTATAAAATTGTTGGTGTTCATTTACTTTTCAGCATACTTCATTTCTTGTATTTATTTTATATCTGTTGATAAGTTAAACTTGCTTAAATCTGCTAAAACAAGTTTTGAAAAACGTGATTAAAAATTACAAGGGTGAAAAGTCTTCCATTGACAAAACCAAACCAACTGAACTTCTAAGTGTTAGATGAAAAGAACTAAGTATACTATCAACAGCTCAGTCGAGTCTGTTGAGTGGGTAACTTTGCTGAGTAAGCCAACCTAGCTATCCCTCAAGGACTTAGCTGATTTGAGTTAACTCTGAATATATTTTAAAAGGACTAAGATCGAAAAGTTGGTAAGGTTTATTCAACCCCCCTTCTAAACCTTACACATCACCCCCTGGGACCTACAAAGATTGCAGAAGTTGACTGGAGACCAAGCTGAAGAATCAGTTGAGTTGCACCTAAGTATTGAAGACAAGTCTCAGCCAAGTACAAGAAAGATGTTTCTGTCAGCTTACAAGCAGTCAAGTTATTTCGAAATGATTGGAGTAGACTCAAGTTAAAAGGGGTAAAACAGCTGTTGAAAGTCAACTGTGATGGATCCGTTGCACTCAAGTCAAGGGAATTAGTTATTTTAGTAATAAGTCCATAGTGCAGTGCTTAACCCAAAACCATGCAAATAGAATAAACCAATTAGAAGCACTGAACCATGTCAGAACCTGAAAAGCTGCAGAGATCATTAAACTAGGAAATGTCTCCATCACTTGCTGCAGAACAAGACAAGCCAATGACCACGAAAGTGAAGTTTCAAAATGCATCTATCTCTTCAACGGATACATTTTCGAAATGTCACTATAAAAAGCTGAGGACATTATGAGAGAGAACACGAACGACCCACAAGAGCATTCAAGCAATCTGAGCAAAGTGAAAAATACTCTCAAACAATCCATTCTATTCTCAAGTCTAAAACTCGAAATATATTGAGCCAACACACTCAGCGAAGAGAGCTTTAAAGCTGTTGAAGAATAAATTTGTTGAAAAACAAAGGGGTCTGCACAACCAAGGTTGAAGGAAGTGCAGCGAGGTTTCAGTTTGAACCAAAGCTTTGAAATCATTGGAGGGCTTCGTGATCAAATCATTGTAGGTGTTTGTGCCAGATTTCAATCTACTCCAAAGGAAAGTCATATGGTTGCAGCAAAGAGAATCCTAAGATATTTGAAGGGAAGCCAAGAAGCTGGCTTATGGTATCCAAAGGAAGGAGGATTCAAGCTGACTGGATATCTAGACTCGACTATCTTTGGATGTAGAGTTGTGAAAGAGTACATATGGTACTGTCAAATGCTTGAAACAGATTGGTTTCTTGGTTCAACAAGAAACAAAACTCAATTGCTACATCTACAGCTGATTATGACATTGAAGAAAGAGAGATTCCAATTATGTGTGATAACAGAAGTGCCATTGCATCCACTAAGAATCCAGTATTGCACTCAAGAATAAAGCACATTGATGTCATATATTATTTTATAAGAGATCACGTTGAAAGGAAACACATCACATTGGAAAATATATCAACGGAGAAGCAATTAGCTGATACATTCACAAAACCTTTATGTGAATCAAGGTTTGAAGAACTTAAGAATGAGCTTGGATTTATTAAGTTGTCTAAAGAGACTCAGAAGACTCATTCAGCAAAGTAAAGTTTGGAGAATTGCATATTAAAAGAGTTTCACTATCTCATCCAAGTGAAACAACTTATGAGGTCGAGTCATAAATAAATAAAGCTAAAACATTTATAAGCTAAGTGACCAAACGAGGTCGTTTTCTTCGAGCGGGAATATTTTTAGACATGACATCAAAGATCAAGTATAAGAGCAAACTTACAAAGAAGGTATCAAAGCTAACAACTAACTTACAAAGAACTTACAACTGTGTATTTACAAAGTAAAATACATAAAGGGGTTGCAGCCATCTTCAATGCCTTGACTGCTTCCTTTTTCTCTCTTCACTTTTTGCTCTTCTTATGTCCTCATCAGCTCTCCTTCTCTTTCTTTCTTCTTCATCCCTCTTCTTTTTCTCATATGCACGCCTTGTAGCAGGGTCATCTTTACACTGCCTTTCCTCCCATTCACGCGTCGTACGTTCATTTTTAGCTTCTTGTCTCCTCACATCTTCTTCATTCTTGCGCTGGACTTCCAAATTTTTGCAAGATGATCAAATCAAGCCAGTATGTGATCCCTTTCTTCTGCGGATCAATATACTTGATGTTCTTCAGATTTGGTTGCAGTCAAGAACCTATGCCTCGTCCATTTCCACTGGATCTTCCCTTTCCTCTGCCCGACTCAGCTCCTCTGGAGTGTGATGTACTGGTGCTTTACCTTTTCCAGTTGAGTGGCTGTTGGAACTCTGCTGCACATCCGCTAGGTTACACACTTCGAGACCTTTCTCCCAGTACATATCCCAGGCTTGCGGTAGGGTGAAATCTCTGAAATAGCCTTCTGCCTCTAGAGTTTGAAACTCCTCTAGGGATCTGGGCTTAGACCCAGCATCAGGCATAACAATGTCTCTTGGGGGCTTGATCGCAGGGAAATCCTTTCCTGCTGGAGGACCATCATACTGCGTCCTTATGTTCTGAATCCGTGCAGAATACTTCTCAGCCACTTTTTTGAACTCAAATTCGATGGCTTTCCTTGATTATTTCACTGCCAACTCAGCTTTTTGTTCCACTGATAGCTCTTTTGGTAGTTTGCTGAGAAGTGAAGCTTTAATCTCTCCTTGCTGAGGAGTCTGGGCATACATAAGCTTCAAGGGGGTTTTTTTGAGCTTCCTTCCCCCTTAGCTTGTACTTTCTTCTTTTCCACCATATGACTCCCTTTACTTTCCTTCAGTTCCTTCATCTTCCCCTTTTTTGGCATCATCACCAAAAAGGGTCAGACCAAAGAATAGTCCACTGAGAATAAAAAGTCAAGCTCATTTTTTGTAGATTTTTTCATGGCATTTGCTTTGAAGTAGTGCATTCAATCGATCGTGTAGCCTTGGACTGTTTGCCATTAATTCCATTTTAGTCTGGAGAACACTGAACTGTTGGTTCATGTTGGCCTCCAGTCTTACAATTTTGCTCTTGTGTTGCAGCTTAAGTAACTCCATGTACGACTTGTCGGATTCTTCGATTCTTACCATATACTCTTTTTGCCTCTACTGAAACTGGATATTATCCACACTCCAAACTAGCAACTCTGCAAAGAGTGACTTGAAGCAGCGGACTTGCTCTAATCACATAGCAGTTGTCCGAGCGACCCGTTCTCTCGATTCAAAGAACACCACCTCAAATATCGCTGATACTTGCATCATGGTTGTGCGCAGCCTTAGGTCTAATGATGCTAAGTTGTGTTCCATTTTATAAATTTCTTCGCAAATGGATTTAAATGCCTTTCAGAAGTCGGCTGTAGAAGTGGACTCTTCCTCAGGCCAAACAACATCAAACTCAAAACCTATAGGCACTATCGTTGATTCCGGACATCGGGCTCTACTTCCTTCAGTACTTGGCTTGCTCTCTAGCGACTCGGCATCCGGTGGTGGCCACTGCTTCAAAATGGAATATTTTTCGAACATATTATCTAGGGACGAGAGGTGTTAGGAAATTTATTTGTTAGATTTTGATGATACCATGTAAAACTTAGACTAGGAAGTTGGCACCCCATTTTCCTTGTAATTTTGTATTGTAATTGATAGGACTGAAAGAGCTGAGTGAAGTCGGCTAAATCAAGAATGCAAGAAGTCAACTGCAGACTAGAGTGAAGACACTGTTGTGTGTTAGTTGAGTATGCCATGAAGGAAGACAAGGACCCGACTGAAGGAGAATTAGCTGAGGAACAGCTGTGTGAAGGTTGATGAAGTGTCAGTCAGGTCAACAAAAGGAGCCAAGTCTATTAGTTGAAGTGATAGTTGAGTTAATCTTATGATTGGAGAAGACTCAAGTCACAAGGGGTAAAGGCAGCAGTCAAGTTGAGACAACTGACATTGATCCATTGGAAGGAAGTCAAGAATATTACTCAATTTAGTAATATGTCCAAGCTGCCAGGTCTTAAATTGTTAGGCCCAGAAACATGAAAAAGGAATAAGCCAATGGAAAAAAACGAAACTTGTGTCAGGCCCTATAAAGCTGTGAAGCCATTTAATACGAGGAAGGGTCAACATCACAAGTGCTAAAAACCAAGAAAAGATAAGCCAACGAACAAGAAGTGACATTTGAATTTAGCCTATCTCTTCAAGGGCAAATTTCAAATAAGCACTATAAAAGGCTGAGGAAGCAATTGAGAAAAGGTGATCTTGATTACCTGAACCTAGCAAGAACAAAGCAATATTCAAGAAAGCATAACCTTCAGTTTTGTCAAAGCTTATCAAGATATTCCTCAAGCCTAAAACTCGAAAAAACTCGATCCAACACATGTTGTGAAGGAAAGACAACTTCAACCAGTTGAAGAGGAAACATTTGAAGAACAAAAAGGGGTCTACTCTCCAAGTTGAAGGAGTTGTAGAAAGGTTCAAGGTCGAACCAAGAGATTCAAGTTTGTTGGAGGGATGTGTGAACAAATCCAAGGACTTGAAAGTGAACTGAAGTAGCAAGGCAACTGCCTTGTGAAGAACCTGAGTCGCAGGAGAAGCCAGCTGTGTGATCAAGGCTATCTCTAGACTGTTCACTGCTTCGTAACTTGATATGTTACTTAGTGGATTCCTCCAGGAGTTGGAGAAGAGTGGATTAGAGGAATTACCCCATCCTCGAACCACTATAAAAATTACTTGTGTCATTTTACTTTCAACATTTACATTCTTGCGTTTACTTTTATATTTGTTGTTAGTTAAATCTGCTATCCAACTGATAAATAACAAGTTCTAAAACAAGTGTTAATCAATCTAAAGTTAAGTGTTAGCTTAAGCATCCGAGTTATAGTATTAATAGCTCTATCGAGTCTGTTGAGTGGGTAACTTAGTTGAATATAGCCAACCTAGCTGTCCCCCAAGGACACAACTGATTTGAGTCAACTTTGTTGAAAATCTTAAAAAGACTAAAAGTGAAAATTTGGTAAGGTTTATTCAACCCCCCCTAAACCTTACACCACACCCCTTGGGACCTAAAAGAGGGATTCTCGTACGTCCAACTTGTGGAGCCTTTCCCTTCTCACTTTGAGTAAGTCACTTGACTTGCCTCAACCATACCGATTGTCTTAGCTGCTTTCGCCTAATCGGTTTCCATCTTAATGATTGTGTTAGCTTGCTCGTTCACCGACCTCGACCTTCTTTATAGCTTCCTCAGTATCAGTTTGCATTTTCTTTTGGGTTGACTGGTCCTCGCTTTTTTATCAACATCATCGGAGCGTGATGTAGCCATTGGGGTTGGCTCATCATCGAACGGCTCATCGAGCTGTTTTATCACCGACAAGATACTCGAGAGTCTTGAGCATCCTCGGCCTTGTCCGCGATTCATCAATAGGTGTGGACTCGACTTCATTGTCGGATTCCAGAAATGATGTTACAATGTTTTCCTAGGAATCACTAAGAGCGCTGATTTTGCCTTCTTCATCATCCGTCTCGACATGAGGAATTTGCTCTTTCTCAACTTCTTTACCTAAGGAAGTCTCAACCTCATTTAGGCCTTCATTTCCCCCAGCAGTCTCAACCGCTGAAGTGCCTTAAACATCCCTATGTGCAGTCTTAATTGCAATATGGTCTTGGACAGATTTCCCTTTGGTAGAATCAGCTGCCTTGGGGTCTTCGGTAGCATCCATCGGAATCTCAACTCCTAGGATTGCACTTTCATGGCCATGAGTCTCAACTCCCATGGCCTCCATCCAATCTTTTGCCTTAGTTGCATCAGCAGTGTCATCGGCCTTTAGTGCAGAAGAAGTTTCAGCTGAGACAGTCTTAACCATCCGAGGTTCGTCAACTTCACTATGTTGATCCATTGATTTCTCAACTTCGCCTCCTAACTTCATAGTTTGGTCTCCCACAGTGGCATCCGACCTAGCTATTGTGGAGAGAGCTCCCCCCTCAGCTGGCGGACTAGCTAAGTTAACGGTTGTGGAGTTACTCTGCTCCTAAGACCCGATGTTTGTCCTTTTGAGCAATCAACCGTGGGGGCAGATGTCTCAACACCTTCAGGGGTTGGCTTCGCTAGGGTGCCCTCAACATCTCCTTCCCTAGCTTCATCGCAGGTCCCCTGAGCGCCATTTTCAGAATGCACGGGGATGTGGTAGTAGCAATAACATCAGCGATCTTCTGCACCACATCCAAGGGGTTAGACTTGGGAGAGAGTTTAGAAGATTCTCCCGGACCCTCTTGCAACTGTTGTTCATTCATGGCTCCTAATTCTTTTATGGCCTGTTTGAATACGGCCTTCTCGGCTGCTGCAGCAGGATCAATCTCTTCCAAGTCACTATTGTCAATCGAGTCCATGACATGCTCATGACTGTCGGTGAACATGTACATCTTTGATTTTTCAAGAGCTTTGGGTTTCTCCAAAGCTTTCTCCTTTTCATCCTCCTTGATGGCACGAAGGGCTTCCGTGCAAAAATCTTCATTAAGGGCATATGAGATAGAGATGTTTCCAAGGAATCTTAGTGTTAGATAAATGTTTTTATCACGATTTTGATGATTTTGTTCAAACATTTTTTACACCAAAACAATGTTCCTAAATGTTGTCCAAATACTCCCGATCGATCTAAAATGTTTTTACTATTTTTTCGGGGTATTTCTTGAAGTTTATTTTCGATAAAAATTGGACAACACTTCTGTTTCATGCTCGACCAATCGCCCTATAGGGCAACCTATACCTTTGTTGAGTTTTGAAACAGAAAAAAGGATGGAGCTAAATTTGAGGGGGGCGACCGGTCGAACTCGTGGTCGGCCGGCAGAGGGGCGGCGTGCCTGCACAGAGCCCCCTCGAAGAACAGAAGTCTATGTTTCTCATTTTGAGCACCTCCAACCATTCAGCATAGGGGGCGACCGGTCGGACCCCCCGTCGACCGGTTCCCCTGTGTATTTTTCGCAGAAATTTCAATTTGAACTTATCTCTGCGCGACCAGTTGCACACTTCTTTTATCAGCAAACTATCACATTTGCATTTTCAGACAGCTTTTCCCTAATTTGTGGGATTGATTTCTAACAGCTATAATCTTGATTTTAAATGGTTTCTTTTGCAGAAAATCACTCCCCAAGGAGGAGCCTATGTCTGGAAATCAAGCCAAGACCTCTCCTATAAATAGAGGCTTCATTCAAGCAACAAGATACAACATAATATAAACAAGCATACAAACACATTCATATCTTGTTGTATTAGCTTTAAGTACTTTCACTTGCACACTCTTGAGGTCTAGGCTTTTGATTCTTGATTACACTTGCACTCAATCTTTGTATTGTTATTATAGAATTGTAATCTTGAATTTTGTTCATCATCCAAAACAAGATATCATTGTTGTTGTTCTTGTGGTAAGAGCACACTTGGGTGATCTTAGGTGTTGAAGAGTGTGGTACTCTTCATAGGTGTTGAAGGAAGATTGTGGTAATCTCCTTGAAGGTGTTGTAAGAGGATTGTGGTAAACCTTAAGGTGGTGTTGTATTAATTTTGGTAATTAATAAAATTTATTTTTCCTTTTCGAAACCCATCCCGGATATACTGGGGTGGTAGAACACGTAGTCCCTAGGTGGGGTGAAGCTCTTTAAATCAACGTGTGTTGTTTATTTTATGCACTTATAGCTTTCATTTTCTTGATCATTTGAAAAAGAGGGCAAAATCTGAAAAATCGGGATAATCTATTCACCCCTCCTCTAGATTATCGTAGCCACTTGGACTAACAAGTGGTATCAAAGCCAAACTCTTTGGCTAGCTCATTCCGAGTGAAAAGGAAAGATCCATGGCTACGAATGAAGCTTATCTCACCACCGGCGCCTCCACCAACAAGCCACAACTACTCGACGCCAACAACTACGCATTTTGGAAAAACCGTATGGAGTGCTTTCTACAAGGGTGTGGGTTCGACATTTGGAATGTGGTTATTGAAGGAGTTGATCAACCAACCAAGAAATTGGAGGATGGCACCTCCGCTCCTAAATTTGCAAAATTTGTGAATAAAAATAAGGCGAGAAAACCGAGAGACAACTCGTGTTTTAAATGTGGAAAATCCGGGCACTTCCTAGCCGATTGCCCAAAACTCGACGAGGAGGAACAAAAGAAGAAGAAGCCTTTTCCGAAAAAGAAGGCTCTAAATGCGGAAGTCAAAACTTGGGATGAGCTACTTGAAACATACGATGAAGAAGGAGAAACCGAACATGGTCTTATGGCCATAGACGATGAAAATAATGAGGTACGCTCTAACTCTTCTACCTCCTCCTTAGTTGATGAATTGCAATGTGATTTTGATGAATTGGAAATTGAATTTCAAAATTTGATTGTTAAATACAAGACTTTGAAAAAGGAGCATAAAGAGCTTAAAATTGAAAAAGAAAAATTATTTACTTCTCATGAATCTCTTGATAAAGCTCATGCTATTACTCTTACTAGAGTTCATACTCTTGAAACCAAAAAAGAATCGCTCACCAAAGATCTTGAATGTTTAAAAAAGGATGTGCATCGTTTTAACATAAGCACGGACAAAGTTACAAAAATTTTAGATGCACAAAGAGGTGAGCATGCCAAATTAGGACTTGGCTATAAACCTTTTCAACCTATTTCTAAGAAAAATGACCAAGGTCCGACTTTTGTTTGTGCTAGTAGTGCCCATGATCTTATTTGTTTTTATTGTCGTAAAGTTGGTCACTATGTTAGCCATTGTAATTGAAGAACAATTTTAGCTTTGTTTGGAGACCCAAAGGTCTCAAGGCTAACCCTCATGGACCTCAAAACTATAGGGTACCTAAAAATAATTATTTTGTAGGTCATAGGGGCTATAACAACCATGGAGGATTCAAAATGGCTCGTGGACAGCGGGTGTTCATGCCATATGACCGGAAAGAGAGAACGTTTTACCAACATCAAGCTCCAAGAAGAGGGTATGGTCATGTTCGGCAATGGATAAGGATGAATTCTTGGAAATGGAGAAATTGGTAATTCTTCTTTCTCTCTTAGTAATGTTCTTTTAGTAGAAGGGCTTAAGTTTAATTTGATAAGTGTTAGCCAACTTTGTGATTCAAATTATAATGTTGTTTTCAATAAAGAAAAATGCCTTATTCTGAAAAATGATGAAATTATTTGTGAAGCAAATAGAAAAGACAATTTACAAAATTTGTACTAATGATTTAGTTAGTCAAAATGTTTCTTGTTTTGTCACCAATAATGATTTAATGAGTTTATGGCATAGGCGACTTGGACATGTTGGATACAAGAATTTGAAAAATATTTATAAAAACCAACATTTAAAAGGACTACCCAAATTGAATTTTGAAAATCTTTGCTTATGTGACACTTGTCAAAAGAACAAATTAGTTAAGAGTAGTTTTAAGCCCAAAAATGAAATTTCCACAACCAAGCCTCTACAACTTCTTCATTTAGATTTGTATGGGGATATTGGTACGGCAAGTCTAAGTGGAAAACATTATACCTTCGTTATTGTCGATGATTTTTCTAGATATACTTGGGATCTTTTTCTTGTTAATAAAAGCGATGCCGTTAATGAGTTTGTTAAGTTGTGCAGACTTATTGAGAATGAAAAAGAAGATACTATTAAGTCTATTCGAACTGATCGAGGTGGAGAATTTGATGGTGAATTTAGAGTCTTTGTGAAACCAAGGGATATGCACACAATTTTTCGGCTCCAAGGACACCTCAACAAAATAGAGTAGCCGAAAGGAAGAATCAGACACTTCAAGAAATGAGTCGGTCCATGCACAATGAATTTTCACTTCCAAAATTTTTTTGGGCCGAAGCCGTAAGTACCGCTTGCTATGTCATTAATCGAGTTTATATTCGTCCTAAAATGAATAAAACTCCATATGAGCTTTGGAAAGGAAGAACTCCAAATATTAGCTATTTCAAAATATTTGGATGTAAGTGTTTTATTTTGAATACTAAGGATCAATTGGACAAACTTAATCCTAAGGCCGATGAAGGAATATTTATGGGGTATTTAACGAAGAGCAAAGCATATCGGGTTTACAATTAGACTAGTGGGGTTGTTGAAGAATCTATTCATGTAAAATTCAATTAAGCCTCGGATGTTGAAAGGATACCCAATGATGATAGTGATGAAGAAGATGTTATTGAACTCATTGTTCAAAATGATGCTCAAAATGATCAACCTTCTACCTCAAATGTTCCTCAAGAAGACAAAGGTGATACTTTGGATCTTTCCGTGGCATTGAAATATAAAAGAGATCACCCGAAAGATATTATTATTGGTGATCCCCTTGATAAAGTGATGACCCAAAGAAAATTTGCCGAGAAAGCTCTTATATCTCAAAAAGAGCCTAAAAATGCTAAGGAGGCTATTGAAGATGAGGATTGGTTTTTGGAAATGCTAGAGGAGTTGAATCAATTTGAAGGAAATGATGTATGGGAATTAGTACATTGTCCTCCATCTCAAACGATCATTGGTACAAATGGGTATTCTGGAACAAACTCGATGATCAAGGCAACATTGTCCGAAACAAGGCAATGTTAGTAGCTCAAGGGTATTGTCAAGAAGAAGGTATTGATTATGATGAAACTTTTGCACCCGTAACACGTTTAAAAGCTATTCGCATTTTACTTGCCTATTCTTGTTTTAAAACTTTCAAGCTTTACCAAATGGATGTTAAATCCGCTTTTTTAAATGGCTTTATTCAAGAAGAAGTCTATGTAAAATAACCTCCGAGGTTTGAGAGTTTTTGTAGGCCTAATGATGTTTATAAACTTAAAAAGGCTTTGTATGGTTTAAAACAATCATCCCGTGCATGGTATGATAGATGGGGGACCGGTCGACGGGGGGTCCGACCGGTCACCCCCTATGTTGAATGGTTGGAGGTGCTCAAAATGAGAAACAGAGACTTATGTTCTTCGAGGGGATGCTACAGGCACCGGTCGCGCTATGGCCGACAGGTCGCCCCTACCGGTCGACCTCAGGGTCGATCGGTTGCCCCCCTCAAATTTCCCTCCGTCCCTTTTTCTGTTTCAAAACTCAACACAGGTATGGGTTGCCCTATAGGGCGACCGGTCGAGCATGAAACAGAAGTGTTGTCCAATTTTTATCGAAAATAAACTTCAAGAAATACTCCGAAAAAATAGTAAAAACATTTTAGATCGATCGGGAGTATTTGGACAACATTTAGGAACATTGTTTTGGTGTAAAAACATGTTTGAACAAAATCATAAAAATCATGATAAAAACATTTATCTAACAAACTCCCCCTTTTGGATGATTACAAACCAAAACAATTTTCAAGAGGACGATTTTGAAAACAAAGCAATTTTCCCGAGTCTATCCATTTAAAAGGGAGTTAAGTCGAAAAACTTTTCAAAAGCACATCAACAAGCACATCAATAAGAATTATTACATAACCTCGAAGCTCAAGCTTTTACAAGATAAACATAAACAACATGAGCTTAGAAGCCCCCGTCAAAAATGCTCATTGTCCATGCAAAAAAGTCCATAATACAAGCCATGGACTAAGTATTCTTCACAGCTTTTGGCTTTAAGGAGCCATTGCTTATAGCTTCTTTCGCGAGCTTTTATTAGCTTATTTGGGCTAACGAGCCAATTTCGCGAGCTTTTATTAGCTTAAAGGGGAATCGTCAAAAAGAATGTTAGGATGATAAAAACATCATACATGTATATCAAAGTGCGCCAAAGAGACGATTTATCAACCATTGAAGAATAGGCGTAGAATCCGAATAGAAATGGGAGAAATTAATCATTTGATATCCATAAGCTCGATTGATTGTCAAGACATGATCTCAATAAGTATATAACACATTTGAAAGCATAAGAGTCATGTACAAGTTGAAATATTCTTTGCGACAATTCATCGAACACTTTGCGGGCGTGAAAAATAGAAGAAGTTGTATAAGGCCTTTGTAAATGAATCGAGCCAAAAAATTTCAACACCAAATTAGTTCAAACGACATTCAATACATCATAATTAATAAGCTCATCACAATCATAAGAAACTTGCATCAAGAATATTATAAAGAAGTCAAAATCTCAAGGGTTCAACCCAATTGAGCAAAGGGAGTAGAATTCTTACCATTCAATCGGTTAAGATGAGCAAGTATGATGATAATCTAGCCTAATGAAGTTCAAGATATAAAATGAATGCAAGAAAGCCAATTTAAAGTGAAATTTGTGTGCAATTTCCGAAGGGGACGAAAAATGGACAAAATGAGCCAAAATGGCTAAGTATGAATATAGAAACGTTTTTATCCAAAATCCAGTAGTGGGCGACTGGTTGGTCGTGTGGGCAACCGGTCGAGGTGATGTCCGACTGGTTGGCCTCACCTATCCTTTTCGAAACCCATCCTGGATATACTGGGGTGGTAGAGCACGTAGTCCCTAGGTGGGGTGAAGCTCTTTAAATCAACGTGTGTTGTTTATTTTCCACACTTATAGCTTTCATCTTTGCTTGATCATTCCAAAAAGAGGGCAAAATCTAAAAAATCGGGATAATCTAATCACCCCCCTCTAGATTATCGTAGCCACTTGGACTAACACTTAGGAGCTCCTCCTCTTCTTCAATATACTATGGGTGTTCAAATTGCTCTCTAGAGTAGTTCAACTTCCAATTTCTCCAGTCCCTCAGTCTCTGTTGAATATCAAGATAGACAGGAGACAACATAATGACATCGTCATCATCTCCTTCTTCCTGAATCGTAGCAAGTGGAGCATTCTTCTCCTCATGTTTATTAGCCTCAGTCTGAGGAGTGGACAACTCTTTCTTCGGGCAACTTGGTTGTCTCAGCTCCTTGGTTTTCCATAGCTATCTCTCGAGCAGCTGGGTCCTTTACACTCTATTGATCGGCATCAGCAGTCTTCTCTGTATCTATGGTGCCTACATCTCCACCATCCTTCTCCTTAGACTGCTCATCTTGAGCATCAGTAGTCTCTTCGGCCTTTTCTGGCTGAGTGGTAGACTCAGCTTTTTCAAGCTCATATTTCTTAAAAATTCTTCTCTTGTTGGTTCTGACAAGACGAACAACATCCTCTTCGGCTTCTTCAGTGGTGGCTTCTGGCTCCACCATCTTTATCTTTTTCGCAACAGCAGGCTTGCGAGACGCAGTTGTGCGCTTCTTATTCACAACCAGAGAAGGTATATGTGAATCCTTCTTGGTTTCGACTGCGGGGGCAGGGGCTTCTGGGTCAGCTGCTGGGGCAGGTGCTTGTGGCTTGGCTGCAGGAGCAGGAGCCTTCTTGGACTTGGCAGCAGGGGCAAGTGCTTGCCTTGAATGCCGCAACTCTTTTCTTCTTAATAGGCTTAGGGAAGAGAGTTGGGTCAGCTGACTTACCCTCACTCGTGTCAGCTTTCCTGGCATGCGCCTTCTTCTAAGCTCCAGTAAGGTTTGCCTTGAACATCTTCTTGTTCACATGGAAAGGCTTTCCGTTGCGCAGAGCAATTCCTTTCACTTCCATCAAATGGTCATACCCCAAAGAGCATCTGAAAGTCCCATCTTCCTTAATGGACTTATTGATCATGTTTTGGCAGATCAACCAAGATAAACTGTTGATTAATCTTCTTTTCTTCCATGATCGCAGCCCAGTTAATCTTCTTTTCTTGGTTGTATAAATAGCCTTCGCAGCTGACTCAGGCTTGGCTATCTCTTTCCAACCCGCAGCAATGTTAACATCCTTCTTAGTGATCTCTTTCATCCCATCAGTAGGCAACTTACAATGCTCAACAAGGTCCGCAACAGTGATCTTTATGGCCTTGCTATGAATGGATGAGTGAATCTCATTGCCGTGCACTTCCGCGTTTACATAGAACATCACGACCTTTTCTAGATATGTGTGAGAGAACTCCATGGTGAGAAAGTCCTTCAGACCAGATTTCTTGAGTTTCTCAGCTATCTTCTTCACCAGGGCTTCATCAGCACCCTGTTTCACCATCCCCTTGAGTCCACTATCGAGCCTGAGGGTATCTTCTAAGATAACTTAACAAAATCATAAGTTGCTTCCATTTTCAGAGAAAATAACCGGTGAAAAATGCGTAAAATCTTGATCTTAGAAAGTAGGGTTTTCGAACTTTTGCAGAGTGTTTTTCTTGTTTGTTGAAGACGATAGAGTTTTTGTGAGACGAGAAAAAGTGTTTTTGGCTTATATTGGACTTGAAAGGACGGTTATTGGAATTTCAAAAACATGATCAAAATCGACGGTCAGGATTTAACCTTCAAGACGACATTAATTTCCCCACATTAAATGCAACAACATTTATATCCAATCATATGTTTAACCTTGCAGCTTTTGTACTGACAGTCATAATTATGCTGACGTCATCCTTAAACATTCCCGCTCACATAAAATGGCTGAGTTTTTGTCACTTAGCTCATAAATGATTCAGCTATCATCCAAAAGTGATTTAACTCTGCTTCTCTCTTCACATTAGATCACTCAGCTGTCAGCTAGCTCGATACAACTGATTTCCCATCTCGGCTATTTCACTTAGGCTGAAATGTGAAACTTGCTCATTTTTCATTCTTTCTTCTTTTGTCTCAGCTTATTGAGTCTTATGAGTATCCGAACTCATCTCAATTAACCCTAGCTCATTCTTAAGCTTTTCAAATCTTGATTCACATAAGGGCTTTGTGAATATGTCAGCTAACTGCTTATCAGTTGAGATGTATTCCAAAGTGATGTCTTTCTTTTCAACATAATCTATTATAAAATGATATCTGACATCAATGTGCTTTGTTCTTGAGTGCAATACTAGATTCTGAGTGATTGCAATAGCACTAATGTTATCACACATAATTGGAATCTCTCTTTCTTCAATATCATAGTCTCTCAGCTGCTGTCTCATCCATAAGACTTGGGCACAACAAATTTGCCGCAGCCTATGTACTTGTCACTTGACTATGGATGTAGCTATTGAATTTTATTTCTTGTTGAGCCAAGAAAATAATCTGTTTCCAAGCATTTGACATGTACCTGATGTACTCTTCCTGTCAACTCTACATCCAGCATAATCTAAGTCTGAGTATCCTAGCAGCTTGAATCATCCTTCCTTTGGATACCATAAACCAACTTCTTGGAATCCCTTCAAATACCTTAGGATTCTCTTAGCTGCAGTCATCTGACTCTCTTTTGGTACAGATTGAAATCTAGCACAAACACCTATTACAAAGGTGATGTATGGCCTGGTTGCTATTAAATAGAGTAATGATCCAATGAGGGATCTATATCTAGTTTGATCAATAGCTTGTCCATCTGCATCCATGTCCATCTTGATTGATGTATTTATAGTAATTTTCATTGATGACTTCTCTTCCATACCAAATTTCTTAATCAAATCTCTTGTGTACTTAGTTTGTTTTATGAAGGTTCCATCCTTCAATTGCTTGACTTGAAGTCCTAAGAAGAAAGTGAGCTCTCCCATCATGCTCATCTCAAATTTTTCTTGCATGAGGTTTGAGAACTTGTCACACAGCTCTTTGTTTGTGGATCCAAAGATGATATCATCCACATATATTTGAACAAGCAGTATACTCTCTCCATCTTGAATCCTGAAGAGTGTTCTTTCAACCTTGCCTTTGGTGAATCCATTGTCAATTAAAAACTGATACAATGTATCATACCATGCTCTTAGTGCTTGTTTCAATCCATACAATGCCTTCTTGAGCTTGTAGACTTTATCTCCAATAGTTTTCTTCTCAAAACCTAGAGGTTTTTCAACATAGACTTCATCCTCTAACAATCCATTCAGAAATGGACTCTTCACATCCATTTGATATATAGTGAAGTTCTTATGTGCAGCATAAGCAAGAAACATCCTTATTGCTTCCAATCTGGCAACAGGAGCAAAGGTTTCATCAAAATCTATACCTTCTTCTTGGCAATACCCTTTGGCTACCAATCTTGCTTTGTTTCTGACAACAGATCCTTCCACATTCATCTTGTGTCTGAATACCCACTTAGTACCAATAATATTTTGGTGGATGGGCCTTTGAACTAATTCCCATACTTTATTTCTCTCAAATTGATTCAGCTCTTCTTGCATGGCATGAAACTAATGTGTATCTTCCAATGCTTGAGACACATCTTTAGGCTCTATTTGGAAAATAAAACAACTGAACATTGCTTCATGTTGTGCTCTGGATCTGGTTCTTATGCCATCTCTAACATCCCCAATGATTAATTCAGGTGGGTGGTCTCTCAGCCATCTCACATCAGGTTGGAGTAAGTCTACTGGATTCAGCCGTCTTGTAGCTAAGTTGTCTTGAACAACTTCTTTATCATCATTCAGCTACAGAACCTCCTGCAGTCTTTGAGATTCAGCTATCTCATCATCATCAGGATTGAGTGCTCTCACTTCTGCTTCAACATAAGTACTCTTCTGCATAGTTGGTTGATTCTGCTTATCAGCTAACTCATCAATGTCTTCTCCATTCACATTTAGCTCATCAAACACCACATGGATAGACTCTTCTATGGCCATAGTCCTCTTGTTTAGCACTCTATAGGCTTTACTCTCAACTAATTATCCCAAAATGATACTTTCATCAGCTTTATCATCAAAAGCCTTCACATTGTCCTTGCCTTTGTTGTGGATGAAGAATTTACATCCAAATATCTTGAAATATCCAACATTTGGCTTTCTTCCTGTCCAAATCTCATAGGGAGTCTTGGTTAATTGCTTGTTTATCCTGAATCTATTCTGAGTCTAGCAAACTGTACTTATGGCTTCAGCCCAAAATCTCTTAGCAATCCTTCAAAGACAAACATTGTCCTTGCAGCTTCCTTGAGAGTTTTGTTCCTTCTTACAGCTACTCCATTCTGCAGTGAAGTCTTTGTTGTTGATAACTCATGAGCAGTACCATTTTCAACACGCAGTACCATTTTCAACACAATACTTAGTTATAATCCCATTGACAAACTCAGTTCCCATGTCAGATCTTATATTTATAATGGTTTGACTCTTCTCATCAGTTGAGGCAACTTCTGCAGTGTTTTCTTCTTTTTTACACATGAAAATTGTCCATGTATATCTTGAATAGTCTTCCACCACAACTAAGGTGTATTTCTTTTCACTGATGCTAGTTGGCTCAACAGGACCAAATAAATCCATATGCAACAGATGCAATATCCTGGTTGAGGAAGGATTTGGCTTATCCATGAATGATGATTTGATCTGTTTTCCATCTGCATGCATCACATATACTTTATTTCTTGTATAATGAGTCTGGCAATCTTCCACAAGATGACTCCTTGCAAGCTTGTTGATTGTCTTGAAATTCAGGTGACTCGGCTTCTTATGCCATAGCCAACTGGATTCGGATGTACTCCTTGCTAGCAGACATGTGCTTGGTGTAGCAGTAGACCAATCCATTACATACATATTCTTTTGTCTTGTTCCTTGTAGCACAATCTCATTATATTCAGCATCCTTGATATGACATATCCCCATGTTGAATCCCACATTATAGCCTTTGTCCCAAAGTTGGTTGATGCTTAACAGGTTGAAGTTAAGGCCTTCAACATATGCAACATATGTGATCTCCAGTCCATTCTTCTTGATGGATCATGTTCATTTGATCTCTCCCGGAGCTTCATTTTCTCCAAATATGACTTTTGCACCTTTGATCTCCTTGAATCTTGACAGATTTCTTTTATTTCCTATCATATGTCTGGAACAGCCACTATCCATGTACCAGGTTCCTTGGCACTCAGCTGTTCCTTGATCATGCAATCAAGGAAATCAATTTTTAGGTACCCATACTTGCCTGGGTTCTGGGGGGTTAGTGCTATAAGATGCTACAAACAACCTATAGACAGATGATCTAACTCTTAGAGGTTGTCATCTATCAGTACCATAATCATAATGCACTATAGCAAATTGTTTGGGGGTTTTAGGATCATACGATTGTTGTCTCTTTTGTCTGTATGCCTGTGTGTTTGTTTTAGCAACTGCTTTCTTGGGGTTGTTATGGAATTTCTGGATGTAGTGCTTGGGTGCATGTGCTGATAATAGCCCTTTTGCCTTGGGAATGACCTTTGATGAGGTTGAGGTTTTTTCCATTTTGGCTTATATCCCAAGGGTCTTTGCTAATATTTCACATGGTTATTCCAATCAGCTCTGTTTGGCTTTTACAGGGTATTTTTTGTTAGGAATCTGCTGATGGACTTGTCCGAATTTCTTCTTAGTTGTCCTTTCAGCATACTCTACTGGCATCTTTCTTTTTCCCTTATAACAAAGGCTAGTATGATTGTGATTTTGTTTTGGTGTGGATGTTGGTGCAACATATGGTGTTTTGGGCTTTAGGATTCCTTCATTGCTTGGAGATCCTTTTTCCAAAATCACTCTTGGAACATGACTATGCACAAAGGAATTGAATTTTATGCATGTCTTATCTCCACACTCTTTTTGACTCATGATAAGTTCATCCAATGATTTGGACGCTTTTGTAAATGAGACATTTAAGTTCTTTTTCTCTTTTCCTAGTAGCAGCTAACTCTGCTAAGATCTTGTCAGTTTCAACCTTCAACTTAGTGTTCTCATCAGCTATGTGACTCAGAGTACTCATCTCTTTGGTCAGCTGTGAGTTTTGGCTTTAAAGCTGGTTGTTCTCCTCATTCAAAAGTGTGTGTGAGGTTTTAATGTGCTCAAAATCTTTCATCATTTTGCCTAATGAATCATAAAGATCTGTGGGTGATGAAGTGTGTGTATCACAGTCACCATGACATGAATCATAATGAGATGAATTAGAGTGTACCTTATCTTCTTGATCTTGTTCTTTAGCCATGAGGCAGATTAAAGCCTCTTCCTCTATATCACTTGAATAGTCAGCTTCACTGCTATCCGAGTTTGCTGCTTCTTTGCACTTGGCTGGTTCAGCAGTCTCAGCCGCTAACATGGCTTTCTTCTTTTCTTGTCTTCTTTCCCTGAAGACTCTTCTTTTTTCCTCATTTCTATATTTGTTGACTGGTGGATAGGAACAGTCAACAGCAAAATGTGCTAGTTTTCTGCAATTCCAACACATGTTTTCAGCTCTACGATCGCTCTCCGATCGCTCTCTCTCTACGATTAGCTCGGCTCTCGATAGTCAGCTCTTTGATGTTCAACTTTCTTGGGCGGTATGTCCTCCTTTGCTTTTGAAGGTGTTGAATGTCTCCTCGAGATTTCACTATTACTCCTTTTTTAGTACTTGTTGAAGAACTTGTTGAATCTCTTTACCATGAGGGCAATTTCCTCCTGGTCAATGGTCTCCTTTGGCTCAGCTTTCTTTACTTCATCGCCAACAAGTGTTCTTTGTCTTTGGTATAGTTTCCTCTTCCTCTTGCTCTTTTCCTTCTCAGCTCAAATTGTAGGCTTTGAGGTATTAGAATAACTCATGATTCGATGTTCTTGAGAGGTCCATTTAATATCTCAAGGCCCTGACCTTCATTTCCCATTTAGTTGGGAGGGCTCTCAGTATCTTCATGCACATCTCCTTCTGAGTGTACTCTTTCCCAAGAGCTGAAAGCTCATTTGTTATCTCTCGTGAATCGGCATCCAATCGATCCGGACTTACACTTGCCAACATTTTAAAATTTTCAAAATTTTGAAAAAGACCAAGTAATTTATTCTCTTTAATCAGACCGATCCTTCACAAATCGGGTTAGCTTATCCCACATATCTTTGGGCCGATCCGCATGACTTGAATTTGTTGAAACATTGCATTGCCCAACATCTTGTAGAGAATATCCTTGGCCACATTGTCCAGGTTATATCTATTTCTATCTTCATTAGTTCATTCAGTGCGAGGTTTTTCAACCATGGTTGGTCTAGCCTCTGCAGCTTCTCCTTCAGCTGGAGGTGCTGCTCTTGTAGCAGTGTTAACTTTGAATATTTGTCGTGGCCCATCTTCTATCACAAGCCACATTTCATCGTGCAAGGCTGATAGATGAGCCTGCATGCGAATCATCCAGTCATCAAACTCTTCCACAGTAAACATAGGAATATGAGTTAGATTTGCTTCCATGATAATAACTTTACTTTTAAGATGAAAGACTTTGAAAACACAAGTGTTAAACCTTTTGAAAAAGATTGAGATCTAGTTTAGTAACCAGTGCGGAAGGCTCAATGAAGCAACCGCTCTGATACCACTTGTAGGTCCCAAGGGTTGTGGTGTAAGTTTTAGATTGGGGGTTGAATAAAACTTACAAAATTTTCACTTTTTATTCCTTTTAAAATATTCAACATAGTTGACTCAAATAAACTAAGTCCTTGGTGGACAGCTAGGTTGGCTTTCTTCAGCAAAGTTACCCATTCAACAGACTTGACTGAGCTGTTGATAGTATAACTTTGCTGCATCAGCTAACACTTAACTTTTAGATGATTTGGTTTTTAACAGCGGAAGACTTAACACCATTTGTTAATGTAAAGCTCATTTTTAACACTTGTTTTAGCACTTGTTATTATCAGTTGGATAGCAATATAACTGATCAACAGATATGAAAATATAAGCAAGAAAGTAAATGTTGAAAGTAAATGACACAAGCAAATTTATAGTGGTTCGAGGATGGGGTAATTCCTCTAATCCACTCTTCTCCAACTCCTAGAGGAATCCACTAGGTAACAGATCAAGTTACAAAGTAGTTCTCAGTCCAGAGACGGCTTTGATCACACAATTGGCTTCTCATGTGACTCAGCTTCTTCATAAGACAAGTTGCCTTGCTACTTCAGCTCTCTTCAAGTCTTTAGAATTGATCACACAGCCTTCCATCAAACTTGAAACTCCTGGTTCGACCTTGAACCTTTCTACAACTCCTTCAACTTGGAGAGTAGAACCCTTTTTGTTCTTTAAACTTTTCCTCTTCAACCGGTTGAAGTATTCTTTCCTTCACAATGTGTGTTGGATCGAGTTCCTTCTAGTTTTAAACTTGAGGAATTCTTTGATAAGGTTTGAGAATATTGCAGGTTAAGCTTGCTTGAATATTGCTTGATCCGTTCATGCCTGGTTCAGGTAACATTTTCACAAATGCTTCCTCAGTCTTTTATAGTGCTTATTTGAAAATTTGCCCGTTGAGGAGATAGGTTATTTTCAAATTACACGTCTTGTTCGTTGGCTTGTCTTTTCTTGGCCTGCAGAGATGTGATGTTGACCCTTCCTCGTATTAAATGACTCTGCAGCTTTACAGGGTCTGACACATGCTCTAGTGTTTCCCATTAGTTTATTCCTTTCGCATATTTTTGGACCAAACACTTTAAGACCGCGCAGCTTGGACTTATTGCTATATCGAGTAATATTCTTGACTTCCTTCCGACGGATCAATGTCAGTTGTCATGACTTGACTGATGTCTTTACCCCTTTGACTTGGGTCTGCTCCAATCATGGGAATGACTCAACTGTCACTTCAACTGTTAGGCTTAGCTCCTTTTACTGACTTGACTGACACTTTTTCATACTTCACACATGTGTTCCTCAGCTGGCTCTCCTTCAGTCGAGTCCTTATCTTCCATTTTGGCCATACTCAGATGACACACAACGGAGTCTTCACTCTAGTCTGCAGTTGATTTCTTGCATTCTTTGACATAGCTGACTTTACTCAGCTCTTTTAGTCCTATCTATTACAACATAGAATTACAATGAAAATGGGGTTCCAACTTCCTAGTCTAAATTTTGCATGGTATCATCAAAATCTTACAAATAAATTTCCCAACAGCGCATTAAGGATATCAGAACAAGGTTTGATGGTCCCCCTGCAGGACTATTAAAGGATTCCCCAATGATTAAACCTCCAAGAGAAATCACAATGCCCGATGTTGGATCTGAGCCCATATCACTATATGAATTTCAAACTCTAGAAGCAGAAGGCTACTTCAAGAACTTTACTCTACCGCAGATGTGGGACTTGTAATGGGAGAAGGGCCTTGATTTGTGTAAACTGGCGATAGGAAGCGGAGTTCAGTCACTCTTTGGAAAAGCAGGCAGACAAAGACACTCCCAGAGGAGGAGCTGAGTCAACAAGAGAAAGGGGAAGGTCTGGAAGTAGTGGAAGAGGCAGAGGCACTCCACCATAGCCAAGACCAAAGCACATAAAATATATTAATCCACAGAATAAGGGATTAAATTACTAGGTTGGGTATGATCATCTTGACAACCTTGAAGTGATGCGCAAGAATGAAGAAGATGTGAGCAGGCAAGACGCAGAGAATGAGCGAGTAATGCGTTAATGGGAGGAGAGGCAGCGTAGGGAAGATCCTGCTAAGCGTGCTTACGAGAAGAAGAAAGAAGAAGAAGAAAGGAGAGGAGAGTTGAACATGAAGAGAGGAGAAGGAAGCAACTAAGGTGTTGAAGACGGTTGTAACCCCTTCATGTATTTTACTTTACTGTAAATACACAGTTGTAAGTATTTTGTAATCTCATAATGCTCTGAAACCTATTTCGTAACTTTTCTCTGATACATGTTGTAATTTAAATGTGTGTATAAGCTCTGATACAGTGTATAGAGTACATTTTGTAAACAGCTTTGTAAAGGACAAGAATGTTATGATCAAAAAAGTTGACTTATTGAAAGCATACATTCTTTGTTACTACACTACTTGTGTTTGTTATAAATTTTTTATTTAAGTTTTGGCATCATCAAAAAAGGGGAAATTGTTAGGAAATTTATTATTAGAATTTAATGATACCATGTAAAACTTAGAATAGAAAGTTGGCACCCCATTTTCCTTGTATTTATACTTTGTAATAGATAGAACTGCATGAGCTTAGTGAAGTCAGTTATATCGAAGAATGCTAGAAGTCAACTGAAGACTAAAGTGAAGATCCAGATGTGTGTCAGCTGATTATGGTCAAGATGGAAGGCACATACTCGACTGAAGGAGATCCATCTGAGGAACAGTTGTGTAAAGGTTGAAGAAGTGTCAGTCAAGTCAGTAAATAGCCAAGTCTACCAGTTGAACTGACAGTTGAGTCTTTCCTAAAAGGATGGAGCAGACTCAAGTCAAAGGGGTAAAGGCAGTTGTCATGTCAAGTCGACTGACATTAATCCTTTGAAAGAAAGTCAAGGATATTACTCGATATAGTAATAAGTCCAAGCTGCCCTGTCTTAAAGTGTTTGGCCCAGAAACGTGCAAAAGGAATAAACCAATGGGAAGCACTGAAGCTTGTGTCAGTCCCTGAAAACCTGCAGAGTCATTTAATACGAGGAAAGGCCAACATCACAATGTTGCAAGTCAAGAAAAGACAAGCGAACGAACAAGAAAGTGTCATTTTGAAAATAGCTTATCTTTTCAACGGGCAAATTTTCAAATGAGCACTATAAAAGGATGAGGAAGCATTTGAGAAAAAAACCATTCTTACAAGCAATATTCGAACGAACAAGCAAGCAAAACCTGCAAACATTCTCAAGCTTATCAAGAAATTTCTCAAGCCTGAAACTCAAAGAAACTCGATCCAACACACACTGTGAAGGAAAGAATACTTCAATCAATTGAAGAGGAAAAAGTTTTAAGAACACAAAAGGGTCTATGCTCCAAGTTGAAAGAGTTGTAGAAAGGTTCAGGTCGAACCAGAAGTTTCAAGCTCGTTGGAAGGCTGTGTGATCAATTCCAAGTGGTCTAAAGGAAGATGAAGTAGCAAAGGAGTTTTGTCTTGTCAAGGCTGTCTCTAGACTAAAGAACTAATTGTAACCTGATCTGTTACTTAGTGGATTCCTCCAGGAGTTCGAAAAGAGTGGATTAGAGGAATTACCATATCCTCGAACCACTAAAAAATGTACTTGTGTCATTCACTTACAGCACTTTACTTTCTTGCATACATTTATATTTACTGTTAAGTTATGTAGGTCTCAAGGGGTGTGAGTGTAAGGTTTAGAAGGGGGGGTTGAAAAAACCTTACCAACTTTTCGATTTAGTCATTTTTAAAATTATTGAGTAAATTTCTGCTAAGTCCTTGATGGACAACTAAGTTAGTTAACCAAACAGAGTTAGCCACTCAACGCACTAATTCGATTTGTTGATAGAATAACTCAATTTGCTTAGTCTTATACTTAACTTGGTTGTGATAAGATTTTCAGTGGAAGACTTAACACGCTTGAATTTGGTTTAAGTTTGTTTTAACACTTGGTTTTAGCACTTTGTTAATTATCAGTTGGATAGCAAATTTATCAGCAGATATTAAATAAGATGCAATAAGTAAATGCTGAAATGTAAATGACACAATAAATTTTATAGAGGTTCGAAGATGGGGAAATTCTTCTAATCCTCTCTTCTCCAACTCATGGAGGAATCCACTAAGTATTGATCAGAGTACAAAGTGGTTATCACCCGGATGCAAATCTTGATCACACGGTGACTTGATCCTTTGGGACTCGATCACGGAGATGCCTTGGTCACACGGTTGGCTTCTCGTACGACTCGGCTTCTTCACAGGGCTTGCTTGCTTGCTACTACGACTCACTTGCTCAAGCTTCTTGGATTTGATCACGAAGCCCTCCAATAGCTTGAGACTGGTTCGACCTTGAACCTTTCTACAATCTTCCTCGGAATGTAGACCCCTTTTGATTCTTCAAAAGTTTTCTCTTCAACAGTATGAGGTTGTCTTTCCTTCATAGCTTGGTGTTGGATCGATTTCCTTCGAAGTTTAGGCTTGAGGATTTGCTTCAATAACTTGAGAATATTTTTTAGGTTACAGCTCGAATAATAACTTGAATGTTCGTGGTTCAGGTAACCTACTCTTAAAGTGATTCCTCTGCCTTTTATAGTGCTCTTTCAAAAATCTGCCTGTTGAAGAGATAGGCTAATTTTCAAAAGACACTAGTGGTCATTGGCTTGTCTTGTTGCAGTACTTGAAATTGACATTACCTCGTATTAAATGAACCTTGACTTTTTGAGCGACGACACAGTGCGAGTGCTTCCCATTGGTTTATTCCTTTTGCACGCTTCGGGGTGAGCACTTTAGAATATTACTGACATGGAAGTATTACTTATTTAAGTAACTTTCTTGACTTAACGTGCAACGGACTCTTTTCGTTGTCTTGACTTGATTGCAGTTCCTTAACTTCCCCAGGTGACTTCGAGTCAGCTCCCAATCATTGGAAGACTCATCTGTCACTTCAACTTGACTTGGTTGTCTTGAGTTGATTTGACTGACACTTGAAATTGTTGGGAAATTTATTATTTAGATTTTGATGAATGCCATGTAAAACTTAGACTAGAAAGTTGGCACCCCATTTTCTAGTCTAAGTTTTACATGGCATTCATCAAAATATAAACAATAAATTTCCCAACAAGTTAAATTGCCAACCCAACTGATAATAACATTGCTAAAAACAAGTGTTAAAAATGTGGTTAATGTTAGGAAATTTATTTGTTAGATTTTGATGATACCATGTAAAACTTAGACTAGGAAGTTGGCACCCTATTTTCTTTGTAATTCTATGTTGTAATAGATAGGACTGAAAGAGCTGAGTGAAGTCAGCTATGTCAAAGAATGCAAGAAGTCAACTGCAGACTAGAGTGAAGACTACATTGTTGTGTGTCACGGTGAGTATGGCCAAGATGGAAGACAAGGACTCGACTGAAGGAGAGCCAGCTGAGAAAAAGATGTGTGAAGTATGAGGAAGTGTCAGTCAAGTCAGTAAAATGAGCCAAGTCTAACAGTTGAAGTGACAGTTGAGTCATTCCCATAATTGGATCAGACTCAAGTCAAAGTGGTAAAGGCAACAGTCAAGTCAAGACAACTGATATTGATCCGTTGTACGGAATTCAAGGATATTACTTAATATAGTAATATGTCCAAGCTGCCAGGTCTTAAAGTGTTTGGCCCAGAAACATGCAAAAGGAATAAACCAATGGGAAACAGTAAAGCATGTGTCAGACCCTGTAAAGCTGCAAAGCCATTTAATACAAGGAAGGGTCAACATCACAAATGCTGCAGACCAAGAAAAGACAAGCCAACGAACAAGAAGTGTCATTTGAAAATAGCCTATCTCTTCAACGGGCAAATTTTCAAATGAGCACTATAAAAGGCTGAGGAAGCATTTGAGAAAAGCAGACCTGAACTAAACACGAACGAATCAAGCAATTATCAAGCAAGCATAACCTGCAATATTCTCAAAGCTTATTAAGAAAATTCCTCGAGCGTAAAACTCGAAGGAACTCGATCCAACACATGCTGTGAAGGAAAGATTACTTCAACCAGTTGAAGAGGAAACGTTTAAAGAACGAAAAAGGGGTCTACTCTCAAAGTTGAAGGAGCTGTAGAAAGGTTCAAGGTCGAGCAAGGAGATTCAAGTTTGTTGGAAGGCTGTGTGATCAATTCCAAAGACTTGAAGGGAGCTGAAGTAGCAAGGCAGATGTCTTGTGAAGAAGCTGAGTCACAGGAGAAGCCAGTTGTGTGATCAAAGCTGTCTCTAGACTGAGAACTACTTTGTAACTTGATCTGTTACCTAGTGGATTCCTCCAGGTGTTGGAGAAGAGTGGACTAGAGGAATTACCCCATCCTCGAACCACTATAAAATTACTTGTGTCCTTTACTTTCAGCATTTATTTTCTTGCATATATTTTGCATGTCTGCTAATAAGTTATATGGCTATCCGACTGATAATAAAAAGTGCTAAAACAAGGGTTAAAAACGAGCTTTAAACAAACAAAGGGTGTTAAGTCTTCCGTTGTTAAAAACCAAATCAACTAAAAGTTAATTGTTAGCTGACGCAGCTAAGTTATACTATCAACAACTCAGTCGACTCTGTTGAAATTCTTAAAAAAGATTAAAAGTGAAAATTTGGTTAGGTTTATTCAACCCCCCTTCTAAACCTTACACCACACCCCTTGGGACCTACAAGTGGTATCAGAGCGGTTGGTTCATTGAGCCTTCTGCACTGGTTACTGAACTAGATCTCAATATTTTTCAAAAGGTTTAACACTTGTGTTTTCAAAGTCTTTCATCTTTAAAGAAAAGTTATTATCATGGAAGCAAATCTAACTCGTATTCCTATGTTTACTATGGAAGAGTTTGATGACTGGAAGATTTGTATGGAGGCTCATCTATCAGCTTTACACGATGAAATGTGGCTTGTGATAGAGGATTGGCCATTGCAAATAATCAAAGTCAATAGTACTGTAAAAAGAACACCTCCAGCTGAAGGAGAGGAAGCTGCAACACAGGCTAGACCAGTTATGGCTAAAAAACCTCACACTAAATGGACTAATGAAGATAGAAAGAGATATAACCTAGACAATGTGGCCAAGGATATTATCTACAAGACGTTGGACAAGGTGATGTTCAACAAAGTCAAGTCATGCAAATCAGCCAAAGAAATCTGCGATAAGCTAACCCTGTTTTGTGAAGAATGAAAACAGATTAAAGAGAACAAATTAACTATTGATGTTTAAAAATTTGAAAATATTAAAACTCTTGCAGGTGAAAGTCTGGATCAGCTGGATGCCAGATTCACAGAGATAACAAATGAGCTTTCGGACTCTTGGGAAAGAGTGCACTCAGAAAGACATGTGCAGTAAGATACTAAGAGCCCTCCCAGCTAAATGGGAAATGAAGTTCATGGCCCTGAAACATTCAATGGACCTCTCAAGAACATCTAATCATGAGCTATTCTCAGACCTCAAAGCCTTTGAGTTTGAGTTGAGAAGGAAATAACAAGAGAAAACATGTGTACTAAAGCAATTTTTGTTGGCGGTGAAGGAAAGAAAGTTGAGCCAAAGGAGACCATTGGGGAGGAAATTTCCCTCATGGTAAAGAGATTCGACAAGTTTTTTCAACAAGAACTACAAAAAAACAAGGGTGAGACCTCCATGAGACATTCAGCACCTTCCGAAGCAAGGGTGGATAGACCACCCAAGAGAGCTGAACATCAAAGAGCTGACTATCAGAGAGCTGATAATCAGAGAACTAAGAGAGTTGATCAGTCATGAGCTGAAAACCTGTGTTGGAATTGCAGACAACCAGGACATTTTGCTATTATTTGTTCCAATCCACGACGGTCAACAAATACAGAAATGAGGAAGAAAGAAGAGTCTTCAGGGAGAGAAGACAAGAAAAGAAGAAAGCCATGTTTGCTGCTGAGAATGATGAGCCAGTCAAGTGCAAAGAAGAAGTAGATTCTGATAGTAGTGAAGCTGACTACTCAAGTGATATAGAGGAAGAGGCTTTGATCTGCCTCATGGCTAAAGAACAAGATCAAGAAGATGAGGTACATTATAACTCATCTCATTCTGATTCAAGTGATAGTGACTGTGATACACACACTTCATCACCCACGAATCTTTATATTCATTAGGAAAAATGATGAAAGATTTTGAGCACATTAAAACCTCACACACACTTTTGAATGAGGAGAACAGCCAGCTTAAAAGCCAAAACTCACAGCTGACAAAAGAGCTGAGTACTCTGATTCACATAGCTGATGAAAACACTAAGATGAAGCCAGAATATACAAAGATTTTAGCAGAGTTAGCTGCTACTGAGAAAAGAGAAAAAGATCATAAAAATGTGATTGCCTCATTTACAAAAGCATCCTAATCATTGGATGAACTTATTATGAGTCAAAAAGAGTGTGGAGATAAGACAAGCATAGGATTCAATTCCTTTGTGCATAGTCAATCTCCAAGAGTGATTTTGGAAAAAAGATCTTCAAGCAATGAAGGAATCCAAAAGCCTAAAATCCACACCAAAACACAATCATAATGGCCTTGGTTATAAGGGAAAAGGAAAGAAGACAGTAGAGTATGCTGAAATGACAGCTGAGAAGAAATTCAGACTGGTCCATCAGCAGACTCCTAACAGAAAATACTCTGTAAGAGCTAAACAGAGCTACAAAAAGCCCCAGAAATTTCATCAATGAAATACATATGATGGGAATGGTAGAAACTATCCAAACCAAGATGATTGGAATAACCATGTGAAATATCAGCAACGACCAATGGGATACAAGCCAAAATGGCAAAGACCTCAACCTCAGCAAAGGTCATTCCCAAGGCAAAAAAACTATTATCAGCACACTCATGCACCCAAGAGAGCAGTTGCTAAAACAAACACACAGGCATACAGACAAAAGAGACAGATGTATGATCCTGAAACCCCCAAGCAATTTGCTAATGTGCATTATGATTATGGTACTGATAGATGGCAACATCTTAGAGTCAGATCATCTGGCAATAGATTGGTTGGAGCATCTTAGAGCACTAACCCCCCAGGACCCAGGAAAGTATGGGCACCTAAAAACTGATTTCCTTCAATACAGGTTCAAGGAACAACTGAGTGCCAAGGAACCTGGTACATGGATAGTGGTTGTTCCAGACATATGACAGGGAATAAAAGAAATATGTCAAGATTCAAAGAGATCAAAGGTGCAAAAGTCATAGTTGGAGGAAATGAAGCTCCGAGGGAGATCAAAGGCACACGATCCATCAAGAAGAATGGCCTGGAAATCACAGTTGTCGCTTTTGTTGAAGGCTTCAACTTCAACCTATTAAGCATCATCCAACTCTGTGACAAATGCTATAATGTGGGATTCAACATGGGGATATGCCAGATCAAGGATGTTGAATCTAATGAACAGGCAATTAACCAAGACTCCTTGTGAGATTTGGACAGGGAGAAAGCCAAATGTTGGATATTCCAATATATTTGGATGTAAATGCTTCATCCATAATAATGGCAAGGAAAATTTGAAGGCTTTTGATGCTAAAGATGATGAAGGTATCTTTTTGGGATACTCAGCTGAGAGTAAAGCCTATAGAGTGCTAAACAAGATGTAGGTCCCGAGGGGTGTGGTGTAAAGTTCAGAAGAGGGGGTTGAATAAACCTTACCAAATTTTCACTTTTAGTCTTTTTAAGAATTTCAACAAAGTTGACTAAAATCAGTTGTGTCCTTGGTGGACAGCTAGGTTGGCTTTCTTCAGCAAAGTTACCTACTCAACAGACTCGACTGAGATGTTGATAGTATAACTTTGTTGCGTCAGCTAACACTTAACTTTTAGTTGATTTGGTTTTTAACAGCGGAAGACTTAACACCCTTTGTTTGTTTAAAGCTCATTTTTAACACTTGTTTTAGCACTTGTTATTATCAGTTAGATAGCAATATGACTTATCAACAAATATGAAAGTATAAGCAGGAAAGTAAATGCTGAAAGTAAATGACACAAGTAATTTATAATGGTTCGAGGATAGGGTAAGTCCTCTACTCCACTCTTCTCCAACTCCTGGAGGAATCCACTAGGTAACAGATCAAGTTACAATGTAGTTCTCAGTCTGGAGACATCATTTATCACACAGCTGGCTTCTCCTACGACTCAGCTTCTTCACAATGATGGCTTGCTACTTCAGCTCCCTTCAAGTCTTTGGAATTGATCACACAGCCTTCCAACAAACTTGAATCTCCTGGTTCGACCTTGAACCATTCTAATGCTCCTTCAACTTTAAGAGTAGACCCCTTTTTCGTTCTTTAGACTTTTCCTCTTCAACTGGTTGAAGTAATCTTTCCTTCACAGCGTGTGTTGGACCGAGTTTTTTTTCGAGTTTTAGGCTTGAGGAATTTCTAGATAAGCTTGAGAATATTGCAGGTTATGCTTGCTTGATAAATGCGTGATTCGTTCGTGCTTGGTTCAGGTAACCTTTTCTCAAATGCTTCCTCAGCCTTTTATAGTTCTCATTTCAAAATTTGCCCGTTGAAGAGATAAGATATTTTCAAATGACACTTCTTGTTTGTTGGCTTGTCTTTTCTTGGTCTGCAGCACTTCTGATGTTGACCCTTCCTCGTATTAAATGGTTCTGCAGCTTTACAGGATCTGACACATGTTTCACTGTTTCCCATTGGTTTATTCCTTTTGCATGTTTAAGGTCAAACACTTTAGTACCTGGAAGCTTGGACTTATTACTATATTAAGTAATGTCCTTGACTTCCTTCCAACGGATCAATGTCAGTTGTCTTGACTTGACTGCTACCTTTATCCCTTTTGACTTGAGTCTGCTCCAATCATGGGAATGACTCAACTGTCACTTCAACTGTTAGACTTGGCTCCTTTTACTGACTTGACTGACACTTCATCATACTTCACACAGTTGTTCCTCAGTTGGCTCTCCTTCAGTCGAGTCCTTATCTTTCATTTTGGCCATACTCAGCTGACACACATCGGAGTCTTCACTCTAGTTTGCAGTTAACTTCTTGCATTCTTTGACATAGCTGACTTCACTCAGCTCTTTCATTCATATCTATTACAACATAGAATTATAAGGAAAACGGGGTGCCAACTTACAAATAAATTTCCTAACAATTTCCCCCTTTTTGATGATGTCAAAACTTAAATAAAAATAAAAAGCAAACACAAGTAGTGCAGCAACAAAGAATGTATGCTTTGAATAATCAATTTTATTGATCATAGCATTCTTGTCCTTTACAAAGTTGTTTACAATAATATACTCTATACAATCATTGAAATACAACATGTAACAGAGTAAACTTACAAAGAAGGTATTAGAGCTAACAGCTAACTTACAAAGAACTTACAGTTGTGTATTTACAAAGTAAATTACATAAAGCGGTTGCAACCGTCTTCAATGCATTGGCTGCTTCTCTTTTCTCTCTTCATCATATCCAGCCCAGTATGTGATCTATTTCTTCTGCGGATCAATATACTTGACATTATCCAGATTCGGCTGCGGTCGAGAACCTCTGCCTCTTCCACTTCCACTGGATCTTCCCCTTCCTCTTCCCGACTCAGCTCCTCCTCTAGGAGTGTACTGTACTGGAGGTTTTGATTTTCCAGCTGAGTGACTGCTGGAACCTTGCGGCTTATTAGATGATTTTCATATTTCAAGACACTTCTCCCAATACAAATCTCAGGCTTGCGGTAGAGTCATATCTTGGAAGTAGGCTTCTGCCTCTAGAGTTTCAAACTCCTATAGGGATCTGGGTTAAGACCTAGCATCAGGCATAGCAATGTTTCTTGGGGGCTTGATCGTAGGGAAATCCTTTCCTGCTGGAGGACCATCATATTGCATTCTGATATTCTAAGTACGTGCAGACTGCTTTTCAGTTACCTTCTCAAATTTAGCTTCGATGGCTTTTCTTGATTATTTCATTGCCATCTCAGCTTTCTGTTCTACTGTCAGCTCTTTCGGCAGCTTGTTGAGAATTGAATTTGTTATCTCTCCTTATTGGGGGGTTTCAGGGAACACAAGCTTCAAGGGGGTGGGGGTTTCGAGCTTCATCCCCCCTTAGTTGTTTCTCCCTTTTTCTCCACCTTATGACTCCCTATCTCCTCCTTCAGTCCCTTCACGGCCTTATCGTCCCCTTTTATACATCATCACCAAAGGATAGGGTCAGGCCATAACAAACCACTTAGAATGAAGTCAAGTCGATTGTTCGTCAAATTCTCGCTTGTCATCCGCTTTGGGGTAGCTGACATTGGAGTCGACAGCGTAATCGTTGACTCAACCGCCATTAGTTTCATTTCGCTAAAGAAGAGTGAACTTACGGTCCATGTTGTCCTGATGCGCGTCTCGCTCTTGTATTGCAGCTTGAGTAACTCTGTATCCGACTTACGGAATTCTTCAATTCATACCTTAAACTCCTTATGCCTCTACTGAAACTGTGCATTGTCCGCGCTCCATACTAGCAGCTCTACAAAGAATGATTTGAAGTAGCGGACTTTCTCTAATCACATAGCGATGAGTACAGGCGCCCAATTCCGATCCGTAGGACAACTCCTCGAATATCTCTGATGATGGTTGCATCACGGCTGTCAAGCCTTAGTTCTAACAATGCTAGGTGGCGTTCCATCATCTCAATTTCTTTACAAATATTCTTAAATGCCTCTCAGAATTCGGTTATAGAAGCTCACTCTTCCTCGAGGCCAAACAAAGATTGAAGTCAAAACCTATAGGCACAATGGAATCGGTTGGAATTATGCGGCTCTTCTGCGCACAAGTGTACTTTGCTTGTTCTCTAGCGATTTGGCATATAGAGGTGGCAATTCAGCGTTAAAGTGGAAAATCTCTGTAAACATATCATCCAGGAACAAAAGGGATTCACGAGGTCCATGCTTTGAAGCATTTCCTTCTCCTTTCATAGTACTTCACTCTATTTGCCTCGGCCGATCTCGGCTTCATCGGCGATTAACGCTTGTTGTAGGAGCTTATTGTTGAGTGAATGAATCTACGCTTGAGCAATGTGGTAAACCTTTCACTAATCGATTTCAGTGGGGCGATTGTTTGATTTGCCAATGATCGATCTCTTGTGTTAACGACTTCACTAGTATCGATTTGTGTTTCCTTTTGAGTAACATAGTCCTCATTTGTTTTTATCGAGTCATCGGAATGAGATGTAGCCATGGGGTTGGCTCATCCTCGAATACGAACCTCATCGGAGATGTTTTATCACTCAAGAGTCTAGCGCGTCCTCGGCCTTGTCCTTGGCGAGATTCATCAATAGGTGTGGACTCGGCTTCATTGTATGATTCCAAAAATTCTATGTCAATATTTTCCCGGGAATCACCGAGAGCATCGATTTTGTCGCTTCATCGCCCACCTCGACAAGAGAAAATTGCTCTTTTCAGCTTCTTTACCTAAGGAAGTCTCAACCTCATTTAGGCCTTCATTACCCCTAGCAGTCTCAACTACTGTAGGGCCTTCACCGTTCCCTTCGGTAGATAAAGCTCCCTTGGGGTCTTCGAAGGCATCCGTCGGAGTCTCAACTCGTACGATTGTGCTTTCATGGCCAGGAGTCTCAACTCTCATGGCCTCCTTTCCATCATTTGCCTTAGTTGCATAAGCAGCGTCATCGGCCTTCATTACAAAGGGAGTTTCAGTTGGGACAGTCTCAACCGTCCGAGCTTCATCAACTTAACTCTGCTTATCCATTGATTTCTCACCTTCACCTCCTAACTGCATAGTTTGTTCTCCCACAGCGTCCTCCAACCTAGCTGTGGTGGAGAGAGCTTCCCCCTCAGCTGGCGCACCAGCTAAGTTAATGGTTGTGGGGTTACTCTGCTCCTGAGACTTGGCTGTTTGTCCTTTTGAGTAGTCAGCCATGGGGGCAGGTGTCTCAACACCTTCAGGGTTTGGCTTGGCTAGGGTCCCTCTACATCTCCTTCCCTAGTTTCATCGGCGTTCCCCTGAGAGCTGTTTTAGATTGCACGGGGAATGTGATGGAAGCAATGTCAGTTGCAATCTTTTGGCCACACTGAAAGGATCAGATCGAGGAGAGAGTTGGGAAGACTCTCCTGGACCTTCTTGAAGTTGTTGCTCATGCATGGCTCTTGATTCCTTAATGGCCTGTTGGAACTCGGCCTTTTCAACTGCTGCAGCTAGGTCCAACTCCTCCAGATCGATGATGTCAGTTGACTCCATGAGATGCTCATGATCACCAGTGAACATGCACATCTTAGATTTCTCAAGAGCTTTGGCTTTCTCCAAAGCTTTCTCATTTTCATCTTCTTTGATACCGGAGAGCATCCTTGCAGAATTCCTTATTAAGGGCATAATGGACAAAGACGTTTCCTAGGAATCTTAGGAGCTCCTCTTCTTCTTTGATGTACTTAGGATGCACAAATTGCTGTCGAGAGAAGTCCAGCTTCCATCTCCTCCATTCCCTCAATCTCTGTTAAATATCCGGGTAGACTGGAGAGTACATAATCATCATCGTCTCCATCTTCCGGAATTGTAGCAAGTGGGGCTTGCTTCTCCTCAGGTACATTAGCATCAGTCTGAGGAGATGAGACATTTCTTGCTTCAAGAGTCTCGGATGTCTCAGTTGTTTCCTTCTCTACAGTTGTCTTACGAGCAGTTGGGTCTTCCACACTCTATTGATCGACATCAGCAGTCTTCTAGGCATCCATGGTGGTTACATCTCCACCGTCCTTCTCTTGAGACTGCTCTTCTTGAGCATCAGCAGTCTCTTCGGGCTTCTCTGGCTGAGTGGCGGACTCAGCTTTCTCCAGATCAGACTTCCTAACAATTCTTCTCCTCTTGGTCTTGACAAGAGGAACAATATCCTCTTCTGTTGTTTCAGTGGTGGCTTCTGGCTCCACCATCTTTATCGCTTTCGCAACAGTTGGCTTGCGAGACGCAGCTGTGCGCTTTTTCTTCACGATCGGAGAAGGCATAGAAATATCCTTCTCGCCTCAAATTTCTTGAGGCGGGGGCTTGGATCGGGCTGTTGGGGCAGGTGCTTGTGGCTTGGCTGCAGAGGCAGGAGACTTCTTGGATTTGGCTGCAGGGGCAGGTGTAAGCTTAGCTGCCGCAGCTCTCTTCTTAGAGATAGGCTTGGGAGAGAGAGCTGGATCGGTCGCAGTTGTTTCTTCGGCAGGGTTAGCTGACTTACCCTCACTCGTGTCAGTTTTCCTAGCACGCGTCTTCCTCTGAGCTCCAGAGAGGTTTGCCTTAAACATTTTCTTGTTTGCATGGAATGGCTTTCCATGTCGCAGGTCAATCCTCTTCATCTCCATCAAATGGCCATTCACTAGGCCATAACCCAACGGACATCCGAGAGTCCCATCTTCCTTAAAGAACTTGTGATCACGTTCTGGTAGATACGGCTAACGATAAACTCAGCCCAGTTAACCTTCTTTTCTTGCATTATCGCAGCCATCATCACCAACTTAGTCCGAGATAGCGTGTTGAAGCTTCCAAATTTCATGTCCACGCACTTGGACACGATGTCCATTAGTTTGTGGTAATCATCCTTGATCAATTCCTTCTTGGTCTGTATAAATAGCCTTAGCGGTGACTCGAGGCTTGGCTATCTCCATCAAGCCGCAGCCAAGTTCACATCATTCTCGGCTATTTTTCTTTGACCCATCGATGGCGACTTACGGTGTTCAGCAAGGTCCGCAGCAGTGATCTTGATGGCCTTTCCATGAACAGATGAGCGAATCTCATCATCATGTACTTCCGCATTGATGTAAAACATTGCTACCTCTTCTAGGTATGTGTGAGAGAACTCCAGAGTGAGAAAATCCTTGGACGGACTTCTTGAGTTTCTCGGCAATTTGTTTCACAATGGTTTCATCAGTGCCCTGTTTAATCTTTCCATTGAAGTCCACAGTGGATCCTGTGTGGATCTTCTCAGATAACTTAACAAAGTCATATGTAGCGTCCAGTTTTAGAGAAAATAAGCGGTGAAAAATGCGTAAAAACTTGATCTTTGAAAGTAGGGTTTTCGAACTTTTTGCAGAGGTTTTTCGTGCTTGTTGAAGACGAGAGAGTTTTTGTGAGGAGAGAGAAAATGTGTTTTTAGTTTATATTGGACTTGAAAGGACATTTTTTAGAATTTGAATAACATAATCAAAATCAACGGTCAGGATTTAACCTTTAAAACCGCATTAGTTTTCCCGTATTAAATGCAGCAGCATTTATTTCCAATCATATGTTTTACCGTGCAGCTTTTGTACTGACATTCATAATTACGCTGACGTCATCCTTAAAAACATTCCCGCTCGAATAAAACGATTGTGTTTTTGTCACTTAGCTCATAAATGATTCAGCACTCATCCAAAGTGACTTAACTATGCTTCTCTCTTCACATTAGATAATTCATTTTCGCCTAACTCGATCTGGTGACTTCCGACTAATTAAATTTGTTTCATTTGAAATGTGAAACTTGCTTATTATTCATTCTCTCTTGTTTTATCTCTTGTTGATTGAGTCTTCGGAGTATCCTAACTCAGCTCAATTAACCTAGCTCATTCTTAAGCTCTTCAAATCTTGATTCACATAAGGGCTTTACGAATATGTCACTAATCTTTGTTTATTAGTTGAGATGAATTCCAAAGTGATGTCTTTCTTTTCAACATGATCTCTTATAAAATGATATCTGACATCAATGTGCTTTGTCCTTGAGTGCAACACTGGATTTTGAGTGATTGCAATAGCACTAGTGTTATCACACATAATTCAAATTTCTCTTTCTTCAATATCATAGTCTCTGTTCTTTGTCTCATCTAAGACTCGAGGCACTAGTGTTATCATTTCCAAGCATTTGATATGTACACGATGTACTCTTCTGTCAACTCTACATCCATCATAATATGAGTCCGAGTATCCTACCAACTTTAATCCTCCTTCCTTTGGATACCATAAGACAACTTCTTGGCATCCCTTCAAATATCTAAGTATTCTCTTAGGCTGCGATCGTGTGACTCTCTTTTGGTGCGGATTGAAATCTAGCGCATACACCTCTTTGCAAAGGTGATGTACGGCCTGCTTTGCACGTTAAATAAAGCAATGATCCAATGAGGGCTCTATATCTAGTTTGATCAACTTTTCCATCCGCATCCATGTCCATCTTGGTGATGTATTCATAGGAATCTTCGATGACTTCTCTACCATACCAAATTTCTTCATTAAATCTCTAGTATACTTGGTTTGGCTTATGAAGGTTCCATCCTTCAATTGCTTGACTTGAAGTCTTAAGAAGAAAGTCAGCTCTCCCATCATGCTCATCTCAAATTTTCCTTGCATGAGGTTTGAGAACTTGTCTGACTCTTTGTTTATGGATCCAAAGATGATATCATCCACATATATTTGAACAAGTAGTATACTCTCTCCATCTTGAATCTGAAGAGTGTTCTTTCAACCTTGCCTTTGGTGAATCCATTGTGAATTAGAAAGCGAGACAATGTATCATACCATGCTCTTAGTGCTTGTTTCAATCCATACAATGCCTTCTTGAGCTTGTAGACTTTATCTCCAATAGTTTTCTGCTCAAAACCTAGAGATTTTTCAACATAGACTTCTTCTTCTAACAATCCATTTAGAAATGCACTCTTCACATCCATTTGATATACAGTGAAGTTCTTATGTGCAGCATAAGCAAGAAACATCCTTATTGCTTCCAATCTGGCAACAGGAGCAAAGGTTTCATTAAAATGTATACCTTCTTCTTGGCAATACCCTTTGGCTACCAATCTTGCTTTGTTTCGACAAGATCCTTCCACATTCGTCTTATTTCTGAATACCCACTTAGTACCAATGATATTTTGGTGGGTTGGTCTTTGAACTATATCCCATACTTTGTTTCTCTCAAACTGATTCAGCTCTTCTTGCATGGCATTAATCCAATTTGTATCTTCCAATGCTTGAAACACATCTTTAAGCTCTATTTAGGAAATAAAAAAGTGAACATTGTTTCATGTTGTGCTCTGGATCTGGTTCTTATGCCATCTCTAACATCTCCAATGATAAACTCAGGTGGAATGTCTCTCGGTCATCTCATATCAGGTTGGAGTAAGTCTGTTGGATTCAGTCGTCTTGCAGCTAAGTTATCTTGAAACTTCTTCTTCATCATCATTGGTGAGACCTTAGGTTGTCTTTAAGATTCAGCCATCTCATCATCATCAGGGTTGAGTGCTCTCACTTATGCTTCAACATAAGGACTCTTCTGCATAGTTGGCTGATTCTTCTTATTAGCTAACTCATCAATGTCTTCTCCATTCACATTTGGCTCATCAAACACCACATAGATAGACTCTTCTGTGACCATTGTCCTCTTGTTTAGCACTCTATAGGCTTTGCTCTCAGCTGAGTATCCCAAAAAGATACTTTCATCAGCTTTAGCATCAAAAGCCTTCAAATTGTCCTTGCTATTATTGTGGATAAAGCATTTACATCCAAATATCTTGAAATATCCAACATTTGGCTTTCTCCTGTCCAAATCTCATAGGGAGTCTTGGTTAATTTCTGTTAATCATGCATCTATTAAGTATAGAATGTTGTATTTATGGGTTACCCAAAATCATTAGGCAATCCCGGCTTGACTAACATTGTCCTTGCGCTTCCTTGAGAGTTATGTTCCTTCTTTCGGCTACTCCATTTTCTTTGTGGAGTTCTTATTTGCTTTGATAACTCATGAGCAATACCATTTACAACATAATATTGAGTTACAATTCCATTGACAAACTCGGCTCCTGTCGAGATCTTATCTTCATAATGGTTTGACTCTTCTCATTTTGAACTCTTCTCATCAGCTGAGGCAACTTCTGCAGTGTTTGCTTCTTTTTACACATGAAAATTGTCTATGTATATCTTGAATAGTCATCAACCACCACTAAGGTGTATTTCTTTCCACTGATGCTATCTGGCTCAATAGGACCAAATAAATCCATATGCAATAGATGCAATATTCTGGTTGAAGAAGGACTTGGCTTATCCTTGAATGATGATTTGATTTGCTTTCCCATCTGGCATGCATCACATATACTTTATTTCTTATACATTGAGTCTGGCAATCCTTCCATAAGATGGCTCCTTGCAACTTGTTGATTGTCTTGAAATTCAGGTGACGAAGCTTCTTATGCCACAGCCAACTGGATTCGGCTGTACTCTTGCTAGCAGACATGTGCTTGGTGCAGTAGTGGACCAATCCACTACATACAAGTTCTTTTGTCTTGTTCCTTGCAGCACAATCTCATTAGATTCAGCATACTAGATCTGGCCTATCCCCATGTTGAATCCCACATTGTAGCTTTTGTCACAGAGTTGACTGATGCTTAACATGTTGAAGTTGAGACCTTCAACATATGCAACATCTGTAATCTTCAGTCCATTCTTCGTGATGGATCTGTGCCTTTGATCTCTCCTGGAGCTTCATTTCCACCAAATATGACTTTGCACCTTTTATCTCCTTAAATCTTGACAGATTTCTTTTATTTCCTTTCATATGTCTGGAACAACCACTATCCATGTACCAGGTTCTTTGGCACTCAGTTGTTCCTTGAACCTGCAATCAAGGAAATCAATTTTTAGGTACCCATACTTACCTGGGTCCTGGGGGTTAGTGCTATAAGATGCTCCAACCAACATATAGCCAGATAATCTGACTCTAAGAGGTTGTCATCTATCAGTACCATAATCATAATGCACATTAGCAAATTGCTTGGGGGTTTTAGGATCATGCAGCTGTCTCTTTTGTCTGTATGCCTGTGTGTTTGTTTTAGCGTTTGCTTTCTTGGGGTTGTTGTGGAATTTCTGGGTGTAGTGCTTGGGTGCATAAGTGTGCTGATAATAGCACTTTTGTCTTGGGAATGACCTTTGTTGAGGTTCGGGTCTTTCACCATTTTGGCTTGTATCCCATAGGTCTTTGTTGATGTTTAACATGGTTATTCCAATCAGCTTGGTTTGGATAATTTCTACCATTCCCATTATATGTATTTCTTTCTTGAAATGTCTGGGCCTTTGGTAGCTCTATTTGACTCTTACAAAGTACTTTCTGTTAGGAGTCTGCTAATGGATTTGTCTTAATTTCTTCCCAGCTGTCCTTTCAGCTACTGGCTTCTTTCCTTCTCCCTTATAACCAAGGCCAGTATGATTGTTATTGTGTTTTGGTGTGTATGTTGGTGCAATATATGGTGTTTTGGGCTTTTGGATTCCTTCATTGCTTGAATATCCTTTTTCCAAAATCACTCTTGGAGCTTGACTATGCACAAAGGAATTGAATCCTATTCCTGTCTTATCTCCACACTCTTTTGGGCTCATAATAAGTTCATCCAATGATTTGGATGCTTTTGTAATGAGGCAATCACATTTTTAAGATCTTTTTCTCTTTTCTCAGTAGTAGCTAACTCTGCTAAGATCTTGACATTTTCGACCTTGACTTAGTGTTCTCATCGGCTATGTGACCCAGTACTCAACTCTTTGGTGTTTGTGAGTTTTGGCTTTTAAGATGGTTGTTTTCCTCATTCAAAAGTGTGTGTGAGCTTTTAATGTGCTCAAAATATTTCATCATTTTGCCTAATGAATCATAAAGATCGTGGGTGATGAAATGTGTGTATCACGATCACTATCACTTGAATCGAATGCGATAAGTTAGAATGTATCTCATCTTCTTGATCTTGTTCTTAAGCCATGAGGCGGATCAAAGCCTCTTCCTATGTATCACTTGAATAGTCGGTTTCTTCGCTATCCGAGTCACGCTTCTTTGCACTTGGTGGCTCGTGATCTCAGCGACCAACATGGCTTTCTTCTTTTCTTGTCTTTTTTCCCTGAAGACCCCTCTTTCTTCCTCATTTCCATATTTGTTGACTGGTGGATAGGAACAGTCAACAGCAAAATGTCCTCGTTGTCTGCAATTCAAACACAGGTTTTCAGCTCTCTAATCTGCTCTCTCGGTTCTTTGATTATCAACTCTCTGATAGTCAGCTCTCTGATGTTCAGCTCTCTTGGTGGTCTGTCCTCCTTTGCTTTGGAAGGTGTTGAATGTCTACTGGAGGTTTCACCCTTGTTCCTTTCGTAGTTCTTGTTGAAGCATTTGTTGAATCTGTTTACCATCAGGGCAATTTCCTCCTGGTCAATGGTCTCCTTTGGCTCAGCTTTCTTCCCTTCACTGGCCAACAATGCAGCTGTCTTGGGTACGTTGTTTTCTCTTGTTCTTTCCTTGTCAGCTCAAACTCATAGGCTTTGAGGTCTAAGAATAGCTCATGATTAGATGTTCTTGAGAGGTTCATTGAATGTTTCAGGGCCATGACCTTCATTTCCCATTCAGCTGGGAGGGCTCTTAGTATCTTCATGAACATCTCCTTCTGAGTGTACTCTTTCCCAAGAGTTGAAAGTTCATTCGTTATCTTTGTGAATTTGGCATCCAGGCGATCCAGACTTTTACCTGCAAGAATTTAAAAAAATTCAAATTTTGAACAGCAATAGTTAATTTGTTCTCTTTAATCTGTTCTGATCATTCACAAATCAAGGTTAGCTTATCCCAGATTTCTTTGGTTGATTTGCATGACTTGACTTTGTTGAACATCGCCTTGTCCAATGCTTTGTAGAGAATATCCTCGGCAACATTGTCCAGGTTATATCTCTTTCTATCTTCATTAGTCCATTCAGTGCGAGGTTTTTCAACCATGGCTGGTCTAGCCTCTGTTGTAGCTTCCTTTCCTTCAGCTGGAGGTGCTCTTCTTACAGCAGTATTAACTTTGAGTATTTGCAATGGCCCATCCTCTATCACAAGCCATATTTCATTATGTAAAGCGGATAGATAAGCCTGCATACGAATCTTCCATTCATCAAACTCTTCCACAGTAAACATAGGTATACGAGTTAGATTTGCTTCCATGATAATAACTTTATTTTAAAGATGAAAGACTTTGAAAAACACAAGTGTTAAACCTTTTAAAAAGGATTGAGATCTCGTTCAGTAACCAGTGCGGAAGGCTCAATAAACCAACCGCTCTGATACCACTTGTAGGTCCCGAGGGTGTGGTGTAAGGTTAAGAAAGGGGGGTTGAATAAACCTTACTAAATTTTCACTTTTAGTCTTTTTAAGAATTTTATGAGTTGATTCAAATCGAGTTGTGTCCTTGGGGGACAGCTAGGTTGGCTTTCTTGACAAAGTTACCCACTCAGACTGACCGAGTTGGTAATAGTATAACTTTCTTGCGTCGGCTAACACTTAACTTTTAGTTGATTTGGTTTTTAACAAGCGGAAGACTTAACACCATTTGTTTGTTTAAAGCTCATTTTTAACACTTGTTTTAGCACATGTTATTATCAATTAGATAGCAATAAAACTAATCAAAGAAATATGAAAGTATAATTTGGAAAGTAAATCTTTGAAAGTAAAGGACACAAGTAATTTATAGTGGTTCGAGGATGGGGTAATTCCTCTACTCCACTCTTCTCCAGCTCCTGGAGGAATCCACTAGGTAATAGATCAAGTTACAAAGTAGTTCTCAGTCTGGAGACAGCCTTGATCACACAGTTGGCTTCTCCTGCGACTCAGCTTCTTCACAAGACATATGCCTTGCTACTTCAGCTCCCTTCAAGTCTTTGGAGTTGATCACACAGCCTTCCAACAAACTTGAATCTCCTGGTTCGACCTTGAACCTTTCTAAAGCTCCTTCAACTTTAAGAGTAGACCCTTTTTTCGTTCTTTAGACTTTTTCTCTTCAACTGGTTGAAGTAATCTTTCCTTCACAGTCTGTGTTGGATCGAGTTCCTTTGAGTTTTAGGCTTGAGGAATTTCTTCATAAGCTTGAGAATATTGCAGGTTATGCTTGCTTGATAAATGCTTGATTCGTTCGTGCTTGGTTCGGGTAACCTTTTCTCAAATGCTTCCATGACCTTTTATAGTCCTCATTTGAAAATTTGCCCGTTGAAGAGATTGGCTATTTTTAAATGACACTTCTTATTCGTTGGCTTGTCTTTTCTTGATGCAGTAAAGACTTCTGATGTTGACCCTTTCTCGTATTAAAAGGTTCTGCAGCTATACAAGGTCTGACACATGCTTCAGTGTTTCCCATTGGTTTATTTCTTTTGCATGTTTCTTAGCCAAACACTTTAAGACCTGACAGCTTGGACTTATTACTATATTAAGTAATATCTTTGACTTCCTCCCAATGGATCAATGTCACTTGTCTTGACTTAACTGCTGCCTTTACCACTTTTGACTTGAGTCTGCTCCAATCATGGAAATGACTCAACTGTCACTTCAACTGTTATACTTGGCTCCTTTTACTGACTTTACTGACACTTCATCATACGTCACGCAGTTGTTACTCAGTTGGCTCTCCTTAAGTTCAGTCATTATCTTCCATCTTGGTCATACTCAGCTGACACACAGCGGAGTCTTCACTCTAGTCTACAGTTAACTTCTTGTCATCTTTGACATAGCTGACTTCACTCAGTTCTTTTAGTCCTATCTATTATAACATAGAATTACAAGTAAAATGGGGTGCCAACTTCCTAGTCTAAGTTTTACATGGTATCATCAAAATATTACAAATAAATGTCCTAACACAAGAGGACTATGGTCACAGAAGAGTCTATCCATGTGGAATTTAATGAGTCAAATGTGTATGGAGAACACATTGATGAGTTAGCTGATAAGTAGAGTTAGCCAACTATGCAGAAGAGTTTGTATGTTGAAGCAGAAGTGAGAACACTCAACCGTGATGGTGATGAGATAGTTGAATCTCAAACACAGCTAGAAGGTCTGTAGCTGAATGATGATGAAGAAGTTGTTCAAGACAACTTATTTGAAAGACTTTGAATCCACGGACTTACTCCAACTTTGATGTGAGATGGCCGAGAGACCATCCACCTGAGTTAATTATTGGGGATGTTAGGGATGGCATAAGAACCAGATCCAGAGCAGAACATGAAGCAATGTTCACTTGTTTTATTTCCCAAATAGAGCTTAAAGATGTGTTTCAAGCATTGGAAGATACACATTGGATTCAGGCCATGCAAGAAGAGTTGAATTAGTTTGAAAGAAACAAAGTATGGGAATTAGATCAAAGGCCAACCTACCAAAATGTTATTGGTACTAAGTGGGTATTCAGAAACAAGATGAATGAGGAAGGATCTGTTGCCAGAAATAAAGCAAGATTGGTAGCCAAAGGGTATTGCCAAGAAGAAGGAATAGATTTTGATGAAACCTTTGCTCCTGTTGCCAGATTGGAAGAAATAAGGATGTTTTCTTGCTTATGATGCACATAAGAACTTCTTTGTATATCAATGGATGTGAAAAGTGCATTTATAAATAGGTACATTAGAGGAAAAAGTCTATGTTGAACAACCTCCAGGTTTTTAGCAGAAAACTATGGGAGATAAAGTCTACAATCTCAAGAAGGCATTGTATGGATTGAAACAAAAACCAAGAGCATGGTATGATACATTGTCTCAGTTTCTAATTGACAATGGATTCCCCAAAGGCAAGGTTGACAGAACACTCTTCAGGATTCAAGATGGAGAGAGTATACTGGTCATTCAAATATATATGGATGATATCATCTTTGGATCCACAAACAAAGAGTTGTGTGACAAGTTCTCAAACCTCATGCAAGGCAAATTTGAGATGAGTATGAGGGTGAGTTGACTTTCTTCTTAGGACTTCAAGTCAAGCAATTGAAGGATGGAACCTTCATAAGCCAAACCAAGTATACCAGAGATTTAATGAAGAAATTTGGTACGGAAGAGAAATCATCAGTGAAGATTCCTATGAATACATCAGTCAAGATGGACATGGATGCAGATGGCAAAGCTCTTGATCAAACCAGATATAGAGCCCTCATTGGATCAGGTCTCTATTTAACAGCAAGCAGGCCAGACATCACCTTTGCAGTAGGTGTATGTGCCAAATTTCAATCTGCACCAAAAGAGAGTCACATGACTGCAACTAAGAGAATCCTAATATATTTGAAGGGATGCCAAGAAGTTGGCTTATGGTATCCAAAGGAAAGAGGATTAAAACTAGTAGGATACTTAGACTCAGATTATGTTGGATGTAGAGTTGATAGGAAGAGTACATCAGGTACATGTCAAATATTTGGAAACAGATTAGTTTCTTGGTTCAGCAAAAAACAAAATTCAATAGCTATATCCATAGCTAAAGCAGGGTGCATAACTGCAAGCAGTTGTTATGCCCAAGTGTTATGGATGAGACAGCAGTTGAGAGACTATGATATTGAAGAAAGAAAAATTCCATTTATGTGTGATAACACTAGTGCTATTGCAATCACTGAGAATCCAGTGTTGCACTCAAGAACAAAGCACATTGATGTCAGATATCATTTTATAAGAGATCGTGTTGAAAAGAAAGACATCACTTTGGAATACATCTTAACTGATATGAAGTTAGCTGACATATTCACAATGCCCTTATGTGAATCAATATTTGAAGAGCTTAAGAATGAGCTAGGGTTAATTGAGCTGAGTTAGGATACTCAGAACACTCAATCACCAGAGACAAAACAAGAGAGAATGAAAAATGAGCAAGTTTCATATTTTAGCCAAGTGAAACAGCCTAGACGGGAAATCAGTTGTATCGAGTTAGCTGACAGTTGAGTGATCTAATGTGAAGAGAGAAGCATAGTTAAGTCACTTTGGATGATAGCTGAATCATTTATGAGCTAAGTGACAAAAACGCAGTCATTTTATGTGAGCGGGAATGTTTTTAAGGATGACGTCAGCATAATTACGAATGTAAGTACAAAAGTTGCACGGTAAAACATATGATTGGATATAAATGCTATTGCATTTAATGTGGAGAAATTAATGCGGTTTTGAAGGTCAAATCTTGACCGTCGATTTTGATCAAGTTTTTCAAATTCCAAAAACCATCCTTTCAAGTTCAATATAAACTGAAAACACATTTTATCTCTCTTTACAAAAACTCTCTTGTCTTCAACAAGCAAGAAAAACCTCTGCAAAAAGTTCGAAAACTCTACTTCAAAGATCAAATTTTTACGCATTTTTCACCGTTTATTTTCTCTGAAAATGGACGCTACATATGACTTCGTTAAGTTATCTAAGAAGATCCACTCAGGGTCCACAGTGGACTTCAAGGAATGATTAAATAGGGCGCTGATGAAACCATTGTAAAGAAAATCACTGAGAAACTCGAGAAGTCTTGTCTAAAGGACTTTCTCACAATGGAGTTCTCTCACACATACCTAGAAGAGGTCGCAATGTTCAACGTCAATGCGGAAGTACATAATGATGAGATTCACTTATCTATTCATGGCAAGGCCATCAAGATCACTGATGCGGACCTTGTTGAACAATGTAAGCTGCCTACTGATGGGCTGAAAGAAATAGCTGAGAAAGATGTGAACTTGGCTATGGCTTGGAAGGAGATAGCCAACCTGAGTGTTTGCAAAGGCATTTTGTCTATCTGACCAAGAAAGAATTGATCAGGACGATTACCACAAACTAATGGACATTGTGTCCAAGTGCATGGATGTGAAATTTGGAAGATTCAACCGGACCATCTCGGACTAAGCTGGTGGTGATGGATGCGATCATGCAATAGAAGAAGGTTAACTGAAATTTGAGTTTGTCTTCACCCGTGTATCGCGATGAACGTGATCAACAAGTCCTTTAAGGAAGATGGGACTTTTGGATGTTCGTTGGGTTATGGCCTAGTGATTGGCCATTTGATGGAGGTGAAGGGGATTGCCCTGCGACATGGAAAGCCATTCCATGCAAACAAGAAAATGTTTAAGGCAAACCACTCTGGAGTTTAGAGGAAGGCGCATGCCAGGAAAGCTGACACGAGTGAGGGTGAGTCAGTTGACCCTGCCGACGACACAACTAAGACCGCTCCAGCTCTCTCTCCCAAGAATATCTCAAAGAAGAGAGATGCGGTAGCTAAGCCCGCACTGACCCCTGACCAAGTCTAAGAAGGCACTGCCCGGCCCCCGATCCGAAGCCCCTGCCCCAAACAATCAATCAACAAGTAAAACAATTTATTCAGTAATGCAGATCAATTAATCAATACTCATGCTTGTTTGTTTGAATCAAATCATCACAATCCTATAACAAGAAAATTAGTTCATGCTTGGGGATGGGATCATAATCTCAATTGAAGGAAAGAAAACAATCATAAACATGATCATGCAATAATAATAATCACCCCAACAATTGAAATCAGACAAAATAGATGAAGAAATCTTACTATTTGATTAAGAAGCAAAAATAACTTCAAGGTGAAGAACCCAAGCAATCCCAATGTTGAAAGCCGGAGAAAAATACCAAAAAACTAAAGTATAGAAGTGCTACGAATGAGAGTGTTCGAAATTATGGATCCTTCAAGGGCTATTTATAAGCCTAAGCCTATACAAGGTGGAAGAATCCAAAAAGGAAAGAGAAAATCGGAATAAAATTTCTAGAAAATTCTCGCGGTGCGCGTCCGCGCAGTGGTGCGCGTCCGCGTAGTATCCTCGCGCAAGCTTGTGCGCCGCGCAACTTCCTTCTGCACGGTCCTGCGTGCGTGGCTTGCGCGTGGCTTGCGCGCCCGCCTCGCGCGCACGGGGGCACGTTGTCCATCTGCTCGCTGTGCCGACTAACTGCGCGTCCGCGCACCGTTGCGCGGTGCGCGCATTTACGTGAATCTTGACATTGCGCGCCGCGCGCAGGTGTCCATTTCGACCGTTTTAGTCCGTTTCTAAGTCCTCTTTTTACGAAAACCTACTAAAAAACCAAAAATACCATATGTAACATATGACAACATAAAATGGGGCGAAAAGACACAAAAATACGCAAACTCACTCATACGAAAAAATAGAAATCACAAAAAATTCACACACAAAAACATGCAAAACAACTCCTCCACACTTAGCCTTTTGCTTGTCCTCCAGCAAATAACAATGCCCATAAATTTAATCAAGAAATATAATGCTTATTTTGAAACAATTACTCAAAGTGTTTGGCTTTCTTTACAAAACTTCAAATTTGTATCCAAAGTCGCAACCCTTATATTCATGAACAAATTACGTAAGTACTAGCCTTTTAATTTTTTTTTTTTTTCTCCTTGGACTTCCCGAAATATTATTCCACTAGGTGTACACTTTGGATATTTTCCAAAGACTCCTAGGGTAGTTTCCCATACTCATGCTTAAACCGCCGTTTTACGTAAAAGTCAAACATGGGGCACATGAATGCTCCTAGTTACTAAGCAGCTTAACCAGCGGAGTATAATCTCGATTGTTCTTTTTTTATTTTTTTAGCGCTCTTTATTGCAATTTTTTTTTCGGCGCTTATACTGCATTTTTTTCCCTTTTTTTCGCAAAGCTAGCAATTTTGTAATCCATAGAATAAAAATAAGAGTTTTAACTCAATTTAGTTCAATAAAATCCCGTAATTCATACCCCACAACCTCGAGTATTGTTTAACCATCGCCTAACTCGTTTATCATAAGGGTTAATTCACAACTTAGTCAAATCTTATGCATCAAGTCCGTAATGTCATTTCCTAATTGAGTCTCAAAGTAATGCATCGATTTCGAGTTAACTAAATAGCATTATTATTAAACTAGGGATAATTAATAGGCAAAGTAAAATTTTTATTACAAGCAATCAATTTATATTATTAATGACGAATTAGCCCCCCCACACTTAAAACACGCAATGACCTCAATGCGTAAAACAAATGAAGGAGAGATGAAATACGTCCCTAAAAATTCCGGAGATTGTTAAGTAATGTCAAAAGTACATCCGCCTATGATTCTACAAAAGCCAAATGTAGAAGAAAACACAAAAGCGAAAAACAAAAAAAAACAAGAGTAGTGAAAAATAACATGCAAAAATAGAAAACATTTGCATGTAAAGGGAGAAAAACACACAAGAAGAAAGAAAAGAAACAAAGAAACATAATTGATCATCCCCGGGAGGTGGTGGGGGTGGAGAGGCGAAAAAGATAGCGTCCAGTTCTGTTCGATATTCTGCACCCGACTGTCAAGTGAGTTTAGCTGGACGCGCATATCTCTCATGAGGGTGTTGAGACCGGTCATCTGCTGATGCATGTCAGCCATCTAATGCTGAAAATGGATGAAGTTGCCTTGCATAGAATCAAGGCATGATAGGATGGCATTTAAACCAGTGGTGTCGCCCTGGCTCGGGGCTGAAGATGGGCCCAAGGTGAAGGGACCGGCAAAACGAGTATCCTGTGGCTCATCTGTATCAGTATCATCGGCGCCACAACTATCGTCCCAAAAGGTAGTAGGTTGAGGTCGGTAGGCGCCATCCGGGTTCCATTTATGGTTGTTAAAATATTTGCGAGTAGTAGGATCCTGGAATTCTCCTGCCTTAGTTAAAAATTATGAACCAAGCATACTTTCCTTAGTAATAAAAGTTCTTTCTACCTCATGATAATTAAGACTAGTGACATCGGCAATCCCAAAGTGTAGGGCAATAAGTGACACAAAATGGCCCATTCCCAATTTGTATGTACTCTTCTTCTGAATCCGATAAAATGTATCAAACACAAAAGCTGTAGTGCATATTTGGGTACGATACTTAGTGCAATATATAAAAAATAATTCCGGGCATGTCACTTTGTTACTTTCATCTTTCCAAAATAACTAATGTGCGAGAAATTTATGAAACAAATAAGTAGCTTGGTCTTGGATGAACCTGTTGAGCGTCCCTTTACTCGAAAAATTATCGAAATTAGTCAATTCCAACCAAAATTGTTTAGCATTAAACGAGTTCGGGACAGATCGCACTCCTCTAGTAGAAAATCCAAAAATTGATTTCATTACTCTATAATCCACTTTATATTCAACCCCAAGCAAACGACAAGAGAAGTTCGTTAAGTGTGTGTCAGAAAAACGAAGTGTAGTATAAAATTCACAAACCAATTCCGATTATGCAACACCCGTCAATTTAATAAATTTCTTCCAACCCAAAGCCTCAACAAGAGCCCTAAAATCACCTTTCAACCCCAAATCATCCAAAATTCGTAAATTTAGAAGGTGAGAAGTGGGTACCTCGCATTGACTAATTCGTGTATACTGTTGCCCCTCTTCCTCGGAGTAGATTGGGAAGGGGGCGTCGAATTGTTCGGCCAAATCAACCGGGACCATTGGAGTGTCCTCTTGAGCCCTAGAAGTTCCCTCTTGTGCCCTTTTGCCTCTATGTGATGCCATTGATGGAAGATACACACTTAATTGGAGTACCTTGATGTTGTTGGGGTCAAATTTGTGTATAAGGTGAATTTGGAGAGGGTTTAGAGAGGATTTGCAAGTGAAAGTTTGGGGAAAAACTCGCCTCTGTTTCTGAGATCAAGTTTGTCTATCCCAGGTGAGCGTGCGCACAGCAGTGTGCGTCAGCGCAGTCTTGCGTGGCTCGGTGCGCGCCGCGCACCCCCCTGCGCGTGCGTCTAGTGCGGCTCCCGTCCTATTGCACGTTCGCGCATATGGTCCGCGCACGTCCTATTTTTTTCAATTTTTTTATATATAACTATTATATTTATAAGAAGAGAAAAAGAACTGAAACAAACCATTAGATACGGTTAGTCGAGAAAATAAAAAAAAAAGGAAATAAAAATTTGGTTGCCTCCCAATAAGCGCTTATTTAACGTCTTTAGCTTGACGATACCTGAGTACGGTTCTTATGTGACGTCTTCGAGGCTTATGCTCTCAATTCGTTCAGCCTGAGATACCCCTTCAAAATATGGCTTAACCCGATGACCATTTACCTTGAAAGATTCATGCGTCCTTGGATTAAGTAGTTTTACCGTTCCATACGGGTATACCTCTTCGAACTCAAATGGCCCGCTCCATCTCGATTTTAATTTACCTCGGAATCGTGAATTGAATAAAAGAACTTTCATACCTGGTTCGAGATTTTTATGAATAATTTTCTTGTCGTGCAACTGTTTCACTTTATCTTTATATATCCACGCATTTTCATAAGCGTCATTGCGAATTTCGTCTAGTTCGGAAAGTTGCAACTTCCTTTCGGCTCCTGCTTTATCCAATTCAAAATTTGTCGCTTTGATGGCCCAATATGTCTTGTGCTCTACTTCAACTGGTAAATGACACGCTTTCCCGAAAACTAGTCTATAGGGGCTCATTCCTAAAACCGTTTTATAAGTTGTTCTATATGCCCAAAGCGCATCATTTAACAGTCGCACTTGATCTTTCCTTGTAGGATTTCTGATCTTCTCTAAAATTCCTTTTATTTGCTTGTTGGTAGTCTCCACTTGTCCCAGGAAGTTTGAGGATGATAAGGTGTAGCTACCTTATGTGTGATGCCATTTTTCTTCATCAGTTTTTCGAATAACTTGTTGCAAAAATGTTTTCCCCCATTGCTAATGATAGCTCTCGGAATCCAAACCTGCTTAAGATATTTTCCTGCACAAACTTTATGACAGTGTTAGCATCACAAGTCCTTGTGGGGATTGCCTCAACCCACCAGGACACGTAATTGACAGCAACAAGTATATATTCATAACCAAAAGACTTGGGGAAGGGGCCTATAAAATCAATACCCCATACATCAAATATTTCAACAACCAAGGTACTATTCAGAGGCATCTCATTCCTCCTACTAATATTTCCAGTCCTTTGGCATCTATCGCATGTCAGCCCAAAATTATGTGCGTCTTTGAACAATGATGGCCAATAGAATCCTGATTGGAGAACCTTAAAATTACATTTACGGCCTCCAAAGTGCCCACCACAATGCATTTCATGACAAAAGGCCAATACATCATTACATTCGTTTTTAGGAATACATCTTCGGATAATTTTATCTTTGCAGATTTTAAACAAGTATGGGTCATCCCAATAGTAGAACCTACAAGTAGACAAAAATCTTTTCTTTTCCTGAAATGAAAGGTTAGTTCTCACAATTCCACATGCAAGATAATTCAAATATTGGCATACCAAGGAATTGAAGTAACCTCAAATAATTGCTCGTGGGGGAAAGAATCAATTATATGCTCATTTTTATGAGAAGCAAGAGTATCATCAGTAAGAGTGAGACGAGACAAGTGATTTGCTACTACATTTCGCACCTCGAGGTTTTGTTTTATTAGCGGTGACATTTTTGTAATATTCAAGGACCAGTACTAGCAGTCCTTTTGAAAAGTATCAGCAGTTCTTCTGAAAAGTATTAGTCTGTAGTTCATTTGAAAGTATTTTTGTAATATGGGACAGTGATATAGTATCACGAGAATTGGGTTTTCATCTGAAAAGTATTAGTTTATAGTTCACTTGAAAGTATTAGTTTTTTGTAATATTGGATAGTGATATAGTATCACGGGAGTTCTGAAAAGTATTAGGTTTTCATCTGAAAAGTATCATTAGTCCCTCTAAAAAGTATTAATATTTAATTCACTTGAAAATATTTAATAGTCACCGTAAAAATTATTAGCATTTCCTGTCAAAAGCATTAGTAGTTCCTGTGAAATGTATTAGTAGTCCTCCTGAAAATTATTATCTTTTCCCCTGAAAGGTTTTGTTAATTCCCATTAAAAGTATGAGTATTTCCAATAAAAAGTATTAGTAGTCCCCTTGAAAAGTATTAGTAGTCCTATGAAATGTGTCATAGTTGATTCAGTCAAATTAACAAACATTTAGATGTCATGAACAATGTTGTAAAAAGCGTTAGGCGTTCACTAGGCGGTAGACTGGGGCTCTCCGCCTAGGCGGGACCTGGGCGGGATTAGGCGGGCCTGTCGGAAAAAAAAAAAAAATCGTAAGCGCGGACAAGGAGGGTCTAGCGCAGGCGGAATGTCGGGAGCGGCGGGGATTTTTACAACGAGAGATCATGAATGAATGCACTTTCGAATAATAATAGTTGAATCATTTTCCACCAGTTTAATTATCCATTTAACATTTATGAATCATATATGCATGTTCCAGTAAAGAAAAAGACAAAGAAACACCAAAAAAAATTGAATCTATCTACTCCCCTCGTCCATTATTAATGACAATATTCATATTCTTCATTCGGAGCAATTCTCAATCTATAAATCCCTTCAAAAACTTGACCTGTTGGAAGAATAAATTTCATATATAAACAAACTTCAAAAACAAATTATGCCTGAAATTGGTGGGTTTCAAAATACTGATAGAATGAAGGGGAAGCTTACAATTCAAACAAGAGGACCCATTTCATGAATCAAAAATTGATATTTTTTGTAGAAATGAAACGGGCATGTGTGATATTCACTTGTTTTTAAATAATATTTTAGGCATATATAAATTAAAAAAATAAAAAGAGCAATCACTGAACAAACAAAACAAAAAATACTATGAAGTTGTGTTCAACGTAAACAAAATCTTAAAAATTAAAAACCACCAAACAGCAGCAAATTTGAAGGCAATTCCATAGTGCGTCGTCATTTTCACGTGTACTCAAATCAATAAAAAAGCTGGTAGTGCATAGATATTTACAGCATGTTTAGGAGCACTTTCAAATGAATTAATGAATCGATTCTCCAAAAGTCCAATCTAAAAAAACCCATAATTGGAAACTTTTGAAAAGTCCCATATAAAAAAGTAGATTTTCTAAATAGACTTTTACAAAAGTGCTCCTAAGCATGCGCTTAATATAAATGGCAATTAACAGTTTAGATCTTTAATCAATAAAAGATTAAACAAGGGAATCCTTTAGAAAAAAATGTACACTGATTATTTGATTAGAATCTAGAGCTTGGATATATCATCCTTCCACAAGACAGCTTACTAGTAACTAGAATCCATTCAAGTTGATCCAGGAAATCACAAATACAACACTCCATAATTATACAGGATAAAAATAGGTATCATCCTTTTACACCCCCCAATACTCACGATATCAAGAAAATTGAGCTGCAAAAATTAGCATAGCAGCAAATACTCAGTATCCATCCAGTCTGGGACTAAATCCACACCGTCAAATGTTCCGATGGCGTGCAGATTTAAGTCGAGTAACAACTAAGCCAATGCCGTCAAACAGGGATGAAACGCAGTCCCACAAGCAATCCATTGCCTTTTCCTCCCGTGCGGCAGCACACAGCCAGGAACCTTAAGCCATTCCCCAGTCGATAAATCATACGTAACTAACCGATTCATTTGTCTAGATCTCAATGACAACATGAGCAAACCTTTGTTACCCAGACAAGTCATTCTAACGTGCTTTCCGTAAAACTCCAAGCACCATATGTTTGGCATTCTGTCAACCTCCTTCCACAAGAGCGTCATTTTTTGCAGCTCCCAAATGCATACACACGTGGCAGCATTCTTCGTCAGCAGCCCCACAAGCATAATTCTTCCCCCACATTCGGCCAGCGTATGATCGCTTAGATGTGGTGGGGTCGGTATCACAAATTGTTTCCAAATCCCATTTTCCATGTCGTAGGATAAAAGCCCGTCTGGGTCTGAACGCATGAAATAGAGTGTCCCCTCAACAGACACTGCCTGAGACCTGAAGTTCAGCGCGAGCGGAAGCTTAATATTTGGGGGCATGCTTCCTGGGCGGGCCCACGAGTTCTTTCGAATTGTAGACTTCGTACTCTCCTACTTAACCAACCCAAAGGATTTTATAACCTGTGCTAGCAGATTTCCCGTTCAGAGTCATCCCAACGGCTACACGCGACCATACCTTAACAGACCTAGCTGGCAACTCCTTGAAGGACCTTGTCAGAGGGTTACATACATAAAAGCTTCTATGGCCAATATCGAGGAAGCAGATGAGACCTCCGGCCGATGCCACTGGCAACACGATTAGTTTTGTCGGCAAGGCAGGGACAGTGGGATGGTGCCATTTTTTCGATGAGGGGTCGTACATTGCTCCTGTGTTGACGTTTTCGTGCGTGATGGTGTAAAACCAAGATTGAGAATGGTTTACTTGAGCGCATTGCTGGGAGAAGCTCTGGGAAGTGAGCAGCGAATTCCACTTCCGGCAAACAGAACGGAAGCGGAAAAACGTCGCTATTGGAAGTCTTGCTATCACGGCTTCAAAGAGATCTTCTGGAAATTCTTTCCAGATGTGTTGTTCCATGTGTTCGTTTGAGGTAGTAGTAACAGTTGCTTTCCCTCGGCTGCGCTCCTTTCGAGCTTTCTTTCTGGGTGGTGGTTTGCCAGGTTCCAGCATTTTCAGATTTTCGGATTTGCCAGCGGTCATTATGATATTATAGCAACCGTCTTCTAAGGAATTACCTTCAAGATTAAAAAAACACCATCTGCGGAATAACAGAACTATCTTCAGATGCTAAACGTTTGCAAAATGATAAGGAAAAAGTTCATAGAATTTCAGTTTTCAAAAGCACAAAGAAGCAAGAGGGGAGAGAGAGAGAGAGAGAGAGAGAATTAAGAAACGCAATATCCAAGTCTTTAACTTCTGTACCACACACTATGGTCTATTGTTTAAACACTAACGACATACCCATTTTATTGACAATGATTATATTTTAAAATGTGTATCTTGTTAGAAAAAGAAGAATGATATTTTAAAAACGGCTAAAAACGAGTAAATCAAGTAATAAACTAGCTGGATATGCGAGTATCTGCAATCATAACAATAGATTCATGTAAGAGAGCGCAAAACAGAAAAAATGCTAAAGTAATGATAAATTGCACGAAGAGAGTTAAGATGATAGCATGAAATGGAAATATGAAATATTTAAATCTACACTAGTCCTAGTTGCTAGCTTCAATAGCAAGGTTATCTATTCACCAACTTGAGCCACGGCAAAAGGAGCGTAAAAGCACACTCAGATAACATCCAGAATTTCAATTGCTACCATCAAAGTGCTAAATAAACCGATACTCTACTAGGGACGTTCACAGTTCGGTTAATCGATCAAACCGAACCAACACTATTCGGTTTCGACCAAAATCAAGCCAAAAATTTTGGTTCCGGTTTTGGTTCGGTTAACCGAACCGACCAAAAAATCGATTTTCTTTTCCAAATAATTTCTGAAGGAACGTTTCTTTCCCTGTAGAACACGATTTCTGTCTGCTGATAAGAATGTCAGGAAGAGAAATACTTCCTATTCTCGTCGCCATATGAGTGGAACTAAGAGAAAGCCCTAAACCTCCTCAGTCCTCAACGCCGACAGCCACCACTACATCCGCTGCCCACCATTGTTAGACCGTACGCCATATCAATCACCAGGATATGGAAAATCACTCTCTCTATAATCTTCTAAACAGGCAAGAACCTATAACAGCTATGGAAAATCAACAGGACTTCACCAAAGTGAGTGTGTGCAATGTGAGTGTGTGTGTGTGTGTGTGTGTGCGTGCGTGAGAGAGAGAGAGAGAGGAGAGAGAGAGAGAGAGAGAGAGAGAGAGAGAGAGAGAGTCTTCTATACAGATCACCATCCTACAGATATTCTAAAGATTCACAGAACATGTTAGTCCATCTAACAAAAATGAACCTAAGGCATCCTAGTAGACTTGAGAACAAAATTTGCAACTTGACACAGAAATTTCTGGTAGAAATAGCAGGACAAATGATCATGCAGAAAACTCCATTTTATCTACAACTTACAACGGCTCCTCCAGTAAAAGCCTTTTTCCCCCAGTAAAGGATGATTAAGTGTTGTTTGGGAGCACTCTTGAGATGGACTTTTGAATCTCTAAAAGTCCATTTCAAAAATACTAGATGTTTGGTAATTAATTCAGAATGGCCTTCTGGATAAGTCAGTCCTCCAAAAGTCCATTCTAGAGAAGTTACAATTGGAGACTTTTTGAAAAGTCACTTATTAATAAGTCCATTTACTAAATGGACTTTTGCATAAGTGCTCCTAAACATGCACTACAACAATTCCATTGTCAGAAAAGGGAAGCTGTCCAGGGAAAATTTTTGGCAGAAAGTGGACACTTGCATTGTAAAAGACAGTATAATTATCTTAAAATGTTTGAAAACTACAGTGTGCAATAAACTGGCTTTGAACCAAGCTCCACGTTTTTTTCAGTTCTAAAGACAAGGAAAATCATGAATTAATGTTCAAGAATGTGTGCTAGGAAGAACAAAAGAGTTTGCACCAAAGCATTCCGACAACAAAGATTCAGCCATTTCATTTTTAGACGAAGAAATAAAATGTGAATAAATGAATAATAGACTAATAGTACCTTAAGAAATGAAATTTTCAGGAATCACATCTTCTCAAAGAAACATTAATAATAAAAAGTTATTGAAAAAAGGAAAAGGTAGAACCAAAAACGAAAAAAAAAGAAAAGAATGCAAGAACGAAAATCGAGTTCTGTTTTCAATGCAATACAGATTACAAGCTTCCACGTGCATTTTGAGATACATGCAGAACCTACTTCCGTACGCTTGGTCAACGAAAATGTATGAAACAAAAATGGTTTTCCAACAGTGAGAGCATTTGTTGAATCACAAAACATCCCAGAAAATAGCAATTCAGAACAAAATTCCTCACACTATCCTTGAAGTTTATAAAGGTATCAACAAAGACTATATATTGCAAAATTTGGACAAACGAAGCAAGGAAAAAAAATTCATTTCTTTTACCCAGCTCCTTCTTACTGACTGCAAGGAGCAAGATGGCATGAATTCGATCTGCAATATTGATTCTCTTAACCATAAGTTATGCGCCGAGTCCGACCTCTTCTACATCTCCAACTACTCCCTACTTTTCTCTTGTCTAATCGATGCTTTGGGTGCCTTGATATACTCAATTCTCTATTCTATCACATAGTGTAAAGAGAGGAAAGGGCACAATAGCTAATCGCATTCGTAAGCACCAAGGAGTTGATGCGAACTTTGAATGAAAAAGAATCCCTTGAAAACTTTCTTTCTTTTCTTTTTAATTGGTAAACTTGGATAAAGGACAAGAAAATATAGAGGTAATAGAAAGTTAGAAAAAAATAATTTTTTTTAGAAATGTTATAATATCTATTCAAATGAATTGAAATTCAATTTGAGCTCCTCTTCTTTGTGAAAATTGTGAATGAGGTCACCTATGTGTTTTTCGTGATCCTGAATCCCCTTTGGTAAGGACGATTATCGAGATTCACTACATCAGTAGGTAGAGCAGGAAAGGCTATTCCAGACGGCCCATCCGTTTTTCATCTTTCGTTTTATAACCACAAGCTTAAATCATCATACTTAGACACCTTATTCGAGGCATTCTGAAGTTAAATGACTCTGACATCTCGAGACCAAATCTACCCACTTTAGGATTACTTGTGAATTGTTGATCAAATTTGTGAATTCACCCTCCGAAATGAATTTTCTAAATAACAAACACAAACAATTTATAATACTGACAATGAGTGTCCTGATCTGAGCCTGGAAATCTTAATCATGCACTAACCCTAGCAACAACACAGTGCAGCCAAAATAAGATAAGAAAAAGAGAAACAAAACGAAAAAAGGAAACTATACATCTATTTATTGCAATAACACCACAAAATTGATTGTGCAAATTAATCTACTTTCCACTTGAATAGATGCAAACTTAAAAATATTAGCTTGAATATGTAAATTCTCTAGAGTTATCTCAAAAGGTGTCAATTGTGCACAAATTTGCGATATCATCCATGTCTTTGAACTAAATGCAGTTTGAAAAACTTTAAACTCCTCTTCACTATGTAGCCATAAAGGAAGAAACCTTTATGTTATATTGAAACATCCTATGATTAATTGTGGAGGTCAATATCCCCTATTTGCCTTAAATATATGTGAATTATATTGAATAAAAATCCATGCATATAAGTAGCATCTAACTCCGATAAAGTAGCCAGAAACATGACCATACGAATCTAAACATATGACACTTGTCAAACAAACCAAAAATTACCTCATATTCTCATTAAATGCAATGATATGGAGCCATGCTTTGCAGGGTATTCAATACAACGGCAGGTACAAAATAATGATTAACAAGTATCAAGGTACGTATGAAGCCTAGCCAAGAGTTCAGCTTCATATTTATTAAGCAAAACTTCCCTACACTCCATAATTTAAATGATAGAATGGAAAAGAAAAAGTTAAATCAAAAAACCCAATGTTGTGCTGGACAGAAAACAGAAAAACAAACAACTTCTATGAAAAAATTGAAACATATTCTTCTGAAATTAGGAGCCATAAGCAAAATTGGGTTATACCATCAAAAATAATAGAAGACAATACCCATAAAATTCTTTCTTCAGCTAACATTTCCTGGCAACAATTTTTATCCAGTGTACAGAGTTTTGGCATATTGCAGTAATTAAGATTCACAATACTCACAATTTCATCGAGAAACGCACATACTGAAAGATTAAATCTTTACTCCATGTCAAAACAGCAGAAATAATAAATCAGAACCTACAGGGAGGGGGGAGGAGAAGGATGAAAACTCCAAAACGATTAAAAGTTACAACTCCCAAAATCCTTTCCATTTGAACATATAAACATCCAAAAAACAAAATATGGTGATAAATTAAGTTACGGGATAAAAAAATGGCATCACTTCCCAAGAAATTAACACTTACACAGTCCAAATCCCCTTTTGAAGCATAAACACCCAAACATCAGTAACAAAACCTTAACCAAACTATATGAATATACATATACATATGCATATAAAAGAGAAAAATAAAAAAAATAGAAAATTTATAAAGAATCGACTAATTAAGGACCTGCGAGGTTGCTGCTGCGATGTAGGTTGCGGTTGAGCTTGATACTGAATGAAGTAATTGGAAGGAACCGCCGCAGGAAAAGGAGGAGGAGAACCGTAGAGTTCCAAAACCTCTTGTAATTGTCCAATAAGTTGCCTTAGCATGGCCACCCCTTCCATCATTCATTCCATAACTATAATCTCCCCCACCTCTTCACCCCTCCCCCACAAACCCCCTTTCTCGTTTCTCTTTCTCTCTCTATATCTATAGGTTGTGTGCATCTGTTAGTGTGTGTAGTGTGTGTTGTGATGGAGTGGGGTTGTGTTGTTTGTTTTGTTTTTATTTTAGCCAATCCAGTTTTTACACGTCACCGGGCACATACGATCAATGAGTAGTATTGACCGTGTACGCAAACTTTTGTCCCTCTTCTTTTCTCCTCCTACTCGATTGATATTTTTGTTGGAAAAACTTCTATAAGACCGTCTTACGGATCCTATTCCCGTAAGACGGATCCCCAACCCACCCGACCCGCCCACGACCCGCCCGCATAAAAAAAAAAAAAAAACTACATCTAATACAAGTACTTGCACTTTGGGCCGCCGCCCGCTCATTGGCCCAACTCGACCAGTTGAAGTTGGCGCGCCCCACCCAATGGTTGGATCCTCTTACTCAAAAAATTAAGAAATTTGCACGGTGGAATTGAACCCAGTGCACTAAAACGAGGTCTTTATTCTACCGTTGGACCAATGGTGTTTGTTGTGCATATTTAGTATAACCATGAATATAACCGTGGATATAAAGCTTCATTATCATCCCTTCATTTTAGAAATTTAAATTCTCACGAATACCAAGTGAAACTTTATCCGAAAATAGTGATACTTTTGAGTAATAAATATGATACTTTTAAGGTGAACATTGATACTTTAATTTTTACATATTCAAAAAATAAGAATTTTTGATATACGCATTCTAGTCTCATAACTAATGTTTTTACATTGGAAAAGCGATCTTATGATGGAAATAGTGATACATTTGATATTAAATATGATACTTTTATGATGGACAATGACATTTTAAAATTTTAAATTCTCTGAATAAAAAATAATACTTTATCAGAAAATAGTGATCTTTTGAGTAAGAAATATAATCTTTTAAGGTGAACATTGATACTTTAATTTTTACATATTCAAAAAATAAGATTTTTGATGTATTCATTCTAGTCTCATAGCTAATGTTTTTACATTGAAAAAGCGAATCTTATCTTGGAAATAGTGATACATTTGATATTAAATATGATACTTTCATGATGGACAATGACATTTTAAAAGTTTAAATTCTCACGGAAAAAAATTGATACTTTATATTAAAATAGTGATACTTTTGATAAGAAATTTGACACTTTTAAGGTGAACATTGACACTTTAATTCTTATATATTCAAAAAATAATATTTTTTATATTAAAATATGTGACCGTATTAAAAAACATGATACTTTATCTCAAAAAATAGATACTTTTACTCATAAAAGTTGTACTTTTAACTATGTCATATTTATTTTTCTTTTGTCACATCATCTACTGAATTCATAAAAGTGATACTTTATCTCAAAAAATGGATATTTTTACTCATAAAAGTGGTACTTTTAACTCTGTCATATTTATTTTTCTTTTGTCACATCTTGAATTCATACTTCGTGATTTATTTACAAAAACATGATACTTTATCTCAAAAAATGGATACTTTTACTCATAAAAGTGTTACTTTATTCTGTCTTATTTATTTTTCCTTCGTGATTTAAAGTATCATGTTTTTTAATATTGTCACAAATTAGAAATGAAGGAAAGAAGAAAAAATAAAAAATAAATATGATATAGTTAAAGTAACACTTTTATAAGTAAAAGTATCCGTTTGTTGGGATAAAGTATCATATTTCTTATTACGATTCAAACTAGGAACAAAAAAGAGGAAAAATAAAAAATAAATATGATGTAGTTAAAGTAACACTTTTATAAGTATCCATTTATTGAGATAATGTATCAAGATTTTTAATAGACTTGGGTTCAGTTCTTAGCCTTTACATTTATAGGCATTTTTCATTTTTTTTAATTAACAGGCGTATTTATGAATGGGTTTATATAAATTATTATACTAAAATTGCACAATGAGTACTAGTGGTGTAGTGGTAGAACACCACCTTAAGTCTATTAAGGTCGCGAGTTCAATTCCGCCTTTGAAGCATTTTTTTTTTAATAAGAGGTGCGGGTGGTGGGGAATTTTGGGTCAGTGAAGTGTGGGCGTGTGCGTTGGTGGGAAATTTAGGTGTGGGCGTGTGCGTTGGGGTGGGGAGCTGGGCCGCGGGGTGGGGGCGTTGGGTGGCGGGCGCAGCGTGGTCGCGGTCGGTCGGGGATCTGTCTTACGGAATAGGATCCGTAAAGACGGTCCTACTGAGACTACTCATTTTTGTTTCATTTCTTTCCTAAATTGCCCCTCTTCCTCTTTTTTTCTTTTTAAATTTTTTGATCTATAAGAAAAGTGATTTTTTTTTTATATAATTTGTTTAGCAAATAAGAAAAGTGGAAATTTATAGTATGAAATAATGAGAAAAAAAGAAACTTATGTACTATTTGGTCATATTATAGGGAGGAATTTATGGCCTCACTGGGTTCATAATTTGAAGGTTCAATTCTTTGAAATAGTTAAATTTTAAGTAGCTTTCTTATTGTTTTGTAAATTATAAGCTTAATATTTCATCACAAATCCTGTCATACGTAATTAATATCAGATCGATATGAATTGAGTCAAATCTTATTAAATCAAATTAAAAATAATAAAAGGATCAAATTAGTGCTTCAGTGGTAGAAGCTAGTATTCTCTGACGATTCGGGTTCGATCCCATATAAGTACATGTATTTCCTCCCCTATTATCCCACATTATACTAAAAGAAATCATAAAAAGATTTCACAGTAGTAAGAAATTAGAGGTTATTATACAATTTGTTCAAACTTATTATTCTTGTTGTGTTGTTTTCGAAAACTATTGTATGATAAATTGGTGGTTACTCATTTATCAACATGAATTCTATCATTGCATCAAAAACTTCTTCAAGATTACAATATAGAAACTTATGTCATTGAACTTTTACACATAATCTTGTCACCAACAATTTATTAATTTCACCATCTCAAATTTTCATTTCAAAGATTTTTTAGTACAACTTATTAGTTTGAAGTTTTTTTTAGTGCATCATAAGAGGTGAGTAGTAATGAGAATCGAACCCCATACATCTACGTTGTGCTTGAGAGACACTGAACTTTTTACTTATAAAATTTGTCACTAACAATCAGTTTAATAGTTTTATCATCTTAACCAGGGTGCTTAGCCCATTTGGCCACCACAAAGGGACTTATGTCTCTTGTTGAATGTTGGGTGAAGGTCGTGAGTTCTAACACACACTCCATCAAATTGCCTGGGGCATATGTGTTAGATAAATATTTTTATCATGATTTTGATGATTTTGTTTTTACACCAAAACAATGTTTTTAAATGTTGTCCAAATACTCCTAAATGATTTAAAATGTTTTTACTAATTTTTTGGAGTATTTCTTAAAGTTTATTTTCGACAAAAATTGGACAACACTTTTGATGATTTTGTGTTAATGTGTTTTTACACCAAAACAATATTTTTAAATGTTGTCCAAATACTCCCGATCGGTCTAAAATATTTTTACTATTTTTTTGGAGTATTTCTTGAAGTTCATTTTCGACAAAAATTGGACAACTCCCTGTTTTGAGGTCAACCGGTCGCCCTATAGAGCAACCCGTATCACGAAAGTTGTGCAAAGCAGAGAACATCATTTCTTTGAAAAAAAAGGGAGGTGGAATGGGTCACCCTACGGGCGGCCGGTGGCGTCGGCGTCGCCCTATCGACATCCGATTATACGAGTTTGGATCGAATTTGCAAACTTCTTTGTATTGCATTTTGAAGAGGGCAACCGAGTCAAGGGATGTCGACCGGTCGAACACCATGGTGACGTCATACATGTAAAATCTCGGTGTTTTCAAGGTTTTCTCATTTCTCGCGACCGGTCACCATACCGTTTTGACAAAGAAAATTCTAGCCATTGATAGCGAGACAACTTTTCCTCAATTTATGGTGTTGATCTCTAATGACTATATTCTTCATTTGTCTTGCAATTTTCTGATTTCAATCTCTAGGAGGAGCCTATCAAGTTCAATACATCCTCTATAAATAGATGAAGAATTGATGCAACTATATGAGAGAATACTACAACACAACAAGATACATTCAAGCAAACACTTTTGTACTTCAATTTCTATATTCTTGTTGTAGTAGCCTAAGATCTTTCACTTTCACATCTTGAGGTCTAGGCTTTATTCTTGATTACACTTTCACTCAAAATTGTATTATTCATTATCGAGTTGTAATCTTGAATTTGGGTTCGTCATTCAACACAAGATATCCTTGTGAGTGTTCTTGTGGTAAGCAATGTTTTCAAACCCGAATCGGACTAGCCGGTTTGACCGGTTTAACTGGGAACCGGTCACATGTCCGGTTCGGTTCTATATTAAAACTGGGTGGCTAAAAAACCATTGCCACCCGGTCAAAACCGGCAAAAAACCCGGAAACCAGCGACCCGATTAACCCGATTCAAATTTTTTAAGCAATATTTTCTTTGTTTTATTATAAAAAGTGAACGAATATTTGGTAAACTTTTCTTCATATTCGATTTATACATATATTTGGATACTATAATTTATTATGTTTTTTTTGTTTTTATTTATATTTGTCATTTTTTTATATTTGTATTTGTATTTATCTTTTACATTTGTATATGTATATATATATGTGTGTGTGTGTATGTATATGGGTCAACCGATTTTTTTTATAATGGACTAACCGGTTGAACCAGTGATCCAATGACCCAGTTATTAATCCGGTTCGATGTCCGGTCTGGGTTTAAAAACATGGGTGGTAAGAGCACACTTGGGTGATCTTAGGTGTTAGGTGTAAGAAGATTGTGGTAATCTTCTTGTGGAAGAGTTTGGTGCTCTTCGAGGTGTTGAAGAATTTGGTATTCTTCAAGTCGGAAGATTGGTAATCTTGAGGAGATTGTGGTAATCTCAAAGAGGTGTTGTAAGGTGATGTTGTATTAATTGTGGTAATTAATAAATCTTTTTCTTTTTGAAATCCATCCCGAAGATGCGAGGTGGTAGAGGATTAGGCCCTAGGTGGGTTGAACCTCTATAAATCGACGCGTGTTGTTTACTTCCCGCACTTCCATTCTTGTCTTGGCTTATTTATCCAAAAAGAAGGCATAATCGACAAAATGGGCATAATCCATTCACCCTCTAGATTATCGTAGCCACTTGGACTTGCAAGTGGTATCAAAGCCAAACTCTTTGGCAAGCTCGTTCCACATCGCGAGTAAAGAGGAACGATCAATGGCTACGAATGAAGTCTACCTTCAGGCGCCTCCACCAACAAGCCACCACTATTTGATTCCAAAAATTATACATTTTGGAAAGAAAGAATGGAATGCTATTTACAAAGTTGCGGGTTCGATATTTGGAACACGGTCATTAATGGAGAATCCATCCCGATGAAAGACGGACCACTCACCTCCAAAGTCCTCAAGGAGCTCAATGATGAAGACAAGGAAATTCTCTCCTTAAATGGTAAAGCTCTAAATATTCTTCATTGTTCACTTATCTCTTCGGAATACGGTCATATTCGAGGAATACGATCAGCACACAAAGCATGGGAAAAATTAGAAGCTATCTATGAAGTATATATGCAAATGAAAGGAGCAATTCAAAAGCATCTACCTCTCAAATGGATACAACATCAAATCGACAACATGGGATAAGCTTCTTACAACTTCCAATGATGAAGTAGCCGAGCAATGTTTAATGGGCATCGACGAAGACAATGAGGTACGCTCTAACTCTTATATTTCTTTTAATAATGAAATACATGATGATTATGATGATTTGCAAAATGATTTGATGAACTTCAAAATGAATTCCAAAGCTTGCTTGTTAAATACAAAAATTTGAAAAAGGAATTCAATGATTCCCTTTGCAAATTTCACACACAATTCACTCAAAATGATTTCTTTTTTATAAATTATATATTTTTGATTTTATACTATTGGTATATCATCCGTGATACCCGACCTCTCCGATTAATTGGTAAGAATTCTTCTTCTTTATCTCAATTAATTTGAACCCTTGAGAATGTGATTCATATTTGATATCTTGTTGGAACTCTTATATATTTATGTTGGGCATGATGATTGTTGTTGGATGATATTTGTAAAATTTCTTTTGGTGATGAAAATTTTGGCTTGGTTATTTTACAAGGGCTATATACATCTTCTTTATTATTTGATGCCCGTAAGTGTTTGATAAAAGCGTTTCAAAGAAAAATTCATCACCTACATGATTCTCTCGATTTCAAATGTCTTATATATTTATAGAGATCATGTTTTGCAAATCAAATGAGCTTTTTACGAGCTTTTTTACAAGTCATATAATCAACTCTTCCCTTAGCTTTTGGAATTTTAAGCTTAATGATCAATAGCTCGATAAATCGGTTAAATGCGCACTTTGATATGGATATATGATGTTTTTATCGTGCTAACATTCTTTTTGATGATTCCAAAGGGGGAGAAACAGGATATAAGCTCTTTAGCTCAAAAAAGCTAAAATAAGCTCATGAAAAGAAGCTATAAGCTATGGCTCTTAAAAGCTAAAAGTCTGTGAACAAAATCTAGTCAATGGATATATTATGGACTTGTTATTCTTTATTGATGATTGCTTTGACAGGGGAGCTTCTAAGCTCTTGATTCTTGAGTTTATTTTGTAAAAGCTAAAGCTTTTAGCTTTTGGTTAAATGCTTCTATTACTCTTGTTGTGCATGTTGATAGGGGGAGCTTTTGCAAAAATATTTTTGAAAATCTCTACTCCCATCCTTGTGATTATTATGCATGGAATGTTGTCTCTATCAACGGATAGTTCATTTTAAGCGAAAAATTGTTTTGTTTTCAAAATCGACCTCTTTAAATTGTTTTGATGCGTAATCATCAAAAAGGGGAGTTTGTTAGATAAATGTTTTTATCATGATTTTGATGATTTTGTTTTTACACCAAAATAATATTTTTAAATGTTGTCCAAATACTCTAAATAATTTAAAATGTCTTTACTAATTTTTGGAGTATTTCTTAAAAGTTTATTTTAAACAAAAAATGGACAACACTTTTGATGATTTTGTGTTAATGTATTTTTACACCAAAATAATATTTCTAAATGTTGTCCAAATACTCCCGATCGGTCTAAAATATTTTTACTATTTTTTTGAGTATTTCTTGAAGTTCATTTTCGACAAAAATTGGACAACTCCCTCTGTTTTGAGGTCAACTTGAGCCGCCCTATAGGATAACCCGTATCTCGAAAGTTGTGCAAAAGAGAGAACATCCTATTTGCTAAAAAAAGAGAGAGGTGGCCAGGTCACCCTATGGGGCGACCCGATGGCGTCGGCAGGTCGCCCTATAGGGCATCCGGTGTACGAGTTTGGATCGAATTTTGCAAACTTCTCTGTATTGCATTTTTGAAGGGGCAACCGGTCCAAAGGGATGTCGACCGGTCGAACCCCATGTGTCGGTTTCCTGTGTAAAATCTCAGTGTTTTCAAGGTTTTCTCATTTCTACCGGCCCAGGTCGCCATACCGCAGATTTTGACAAAGAAAATTCTAGCCGTTGACAATGGACAACTTTTCCTCAATTTATGGTGTTGATCTCTAATAGCTATATTCTTCATTAGTCTTGCAATTTTTCTGATTTCAATCTCGTAGGAAGAGCCTATTAAGTTCAAGACAACCTCTATAAATAGATGAAGAATTGATGCAACTATATGAGAGAATACTACAACACAACAAGATACATTCAAGCAAACACTTTTGTTCTTCAATTTCTATATTCTTGTTGTAATAGCCTAAGGTCTTTCACTTTCACATCTTGAGGTCACAGGCTTTATTCTTGATTACACTTGCACTCAAAATTGTATTATTCATTATCGAGTTGTAATCTTGAATTTGAGTTTGTCATTCAACACAAGATATCCTTGTGAGTGTTCTTGTGGTAAGAGCACATTTGGATGATCTTAGGTGTTAGGTGTAAGAAGATTGTGGTAATCTTCTTGTGGAAGAGTTTGGTGCTCTTCGAGGTGTTGAAGAATTTGGTATTCTTTAATTTGGAAGATTGTGGTAATCTTCACAAGGTGTCGTAGAAGAGTGTGGTAATCGTCAAGGGAGATTGTGGTAATCTCCAAAGAGGTGTTGTAAGGTGATGTTGTATTAATTGTCGTAATTAATAAAATCTTTTTTTCTTTTTGAAATCCATCCAGGAATCTTTGGGGTGGTAGAGGATTAGGCCCACAGGTGGGTTGAACCTCTATAAATCGGCGCGTGTTGTTTACTTCCCGCACTTCCATTCTTGTCTTGGCTTATTTATCAGAAAAAATGGGCATAATCGACAAAATGGGCATAATCTATTCACCCCTCTCTAGATTATCGTAGTCGCTTGGACTTACAATATGGTGGTGAATGATTTGGTGAGAACTCATCTTGAATAACATCCGTGTGGTTTCGATTTCTCTATATATGGGAGGATCGGGTTGTACAGTAGACTCCATCAAAGACATTGGTCGATTCGTTCACATCACGCGGTTTACATTGGTGGCGGTGATGAGGTGTCGGAATTCTTTGCCCTTAGGCATAGTCGAGGCGTAATGAGAAAGCGAGAATCGAGCCTTAAGACTTTTGGTTTGGATTTGAGAGTCTTTAACCACTCGACCGCTCTTGATTCCCATTTTTGAAGATTTTTTAGTTGCGTGATTATATACTTTTAGTTTGAGTTAAATAAATTTATAAAAGAAACGATTTCAACTGTCTAAGAAATTTACGTATTACTTGTAATCTTGCTCCCACTTCTAAAGTTTTTCTAATTCTATGCATCTATATAATCAAATAATTTGTTCCTTACTGGCATGTGATAGATAAGAAAAGATCATAGTTACCAAAAAAGGTAGCAAGTACTTGGTACATACTACATAGTTTGGTGGTATTTTCAAATCAGCCTCAATGGGAGCCCACCTGTATTTCAGTATTTCACCAACTTATTATAATAAAAGAAATCAACTTTTTATTACATACGAAATTAGAAAAATTATGTAATATGCACATTTAGGTCCATATTAATCAAGTTGAGATGAATAAAGTATTAATCAAATTTAATTTAGTTTTTTTTTATACTTAATATTTTAAAAAAGATTGATCAGTAAAAGATCATGTTCCGACAAATTTCAACTGAACTATAAACAACTTAACTAATCTCTGGGAAGGACGGATGTCCCATAATCTGAAATAAGTGTGGGGATACTCTGGTTCATCAAAAAAAAAAAATTACGTCCAAGTCGAGGTTCAAATACTTTCAAACTAAAAAAAAATTAATGAATCTCAAGGAAAATACTTGTCGATTCAATATTTTTTCGGCACAAAAAAATATGATTACATGAGATAAGTATATATCAATATATTATGAAAGCATTTTATAATATATATATATATATATTATGAAAGCATATGAAATCACATATTCTCTAACATGTTTTATCTTAGAACTTAGTATACGGATGTGAATGCTATGCGTATAAAATAATATAACTATTGTACACATGGCCTATATTGAAATTTCAGAGTGTTATAAAACTTAATCTCTTGCAATAGTTTGGTCATTTATGTGTGTTTTCAATTGTTTTGCCTGCCTTCTACTTTTAACAAAGGAAATTGACAAAAAAACATTAAACCTTCCAAACTATGCGTTTTTTTGCACTTTACCATATAAACTAATTTTCTTTACTCTTTACCATACAAACTATATAAGTTTTGCACTTTGCCCTATACTTGGTCATCGCGGTGGAATATTCTCTAAATATTCCGGCACGTGCCTTCCACGTGAGGGCAAAACCGTCTTTGCCTAAAATTCAAATAGAAGTAGTTACACTTTACCATCTGAACTTTGGTAAGAATTTCACTTTGTCATCTAAACTTTGCGCAATTTTTCACTTTGTCGTATCAATTTATGAAAATTAAAAAAACTATGTGTATCATTTATTTATCTTTTATTTTTAATTTTTATTCGTAAAAGAAAATTTTAATGAATATTTACCTTGGTAAAATATACTATCAATGGTATTATTTTAGGGTTTAGGTTTATGATTAAGGTGGGTACCAATTTGTTTTTGGTGGTTTACGCATATTTGAATTGTTATAAGATTTAGACATTTTTTATATTAATTTCATACTAATTTCCTAATGTGATGTTGCTTTAGATATGGATTTTTAATTCTTAGTTCAATTCATAATTGCATATTCAAAACTTGATTATATAAAGAATTATTTTTGTTTTTCATAAATTCAAATAATTACACGCTTGGCTAAATTTTCCTGTGAGAAACCTTTGTCGATTACTACACTACATTGCTCTCGTACTCTTACAAGTCGAGGTTAAACTCAATGGTATTTGGTGAACGAACAAAAACCATAATTGAGCAGAAAAATTCGAGACGCATCATGTGCATAATATTGTACCAAAATAATCAGTTTGACTCAAACTTTTATCATATTTTTTCGGTATTTCGAATTGGTACTTCAATAAATCAAAATTTTGCAAAAAAATAAATTAAAGAAAGAAAATAAATATTGTAATCATAATTATAATATCTATTTTTTTTTTTTAATTTTAGTATGCAAAAAAATTTATTATACACAAATAAGTAATATATAAGAGAATATATATATCTATAATATAAAAGTAATTTATGTATATGCTAAATTTTCTATTTCGATTCGCTCACAATATAGTTCAAACTTATTTTTGTGATTTTTATTTATTAAATAAGATAAATAAATGTATATACACATAATTATTTTAATTTTCTTTAATTGATATGACAAAGTGAAAAGTGCGCAAAGTTGGATGATAAAGTGAAATTCTTATGAAAGTTTAGATGGTAAGGTGTAAGTCTTCTATTTGAATTCTAGGCAAAGGCGGTTTTGCCCTCACGTGGAGGTAGCACGTCGGAATATTCGGAAAATATTCCACCGGCGATGACCGCTATAGAGTAAAGTGCAAAACTTGTATAGTTTGTATAACAAAGTGTAAAAGAAATTAGTTTATATGGTAAAGTGCAAAAAATTGCATAGTTTAGGGAGTTTAGTGTTTTTTCCTTAAGGAAATTTATCCATCTTCATAAAATCAGTATACAAATTTATTTGTATGATGCAGTAGATTTTGTCAGGCAGAAAATGATGGGTCATGGACAACACAAGAAGGTCTGGAAACAAAGAATGAATGTAACATGTGAGAGCCCATAAATCTTGATGGACCCTCAGTTTGGCAGGTATCATAAGTGGAGTCAATTTTTTAAGTTTCATATAAATGAATATAATTTGGCTGGTTGCATAAGTCAGGTCCATTTTAATTAAATAAATATTCGTACAATTTAGTTTTTATTGCAAAAACTTTATTTGGTTTACAATTTTTGTAGATAATTTACTAATAAAATTGAAAATATGACATCCCAGTAAATATTTAATATATTTTATTTAAGCCTGTTAAAAATATATTTTTTAGAGATTTGATTGATAAAGTTTTTCACTTTATTGTCAATCTTGAAGGAAAAGAATACAAAGAAATGTAGATAGAGTCGATCATAAATTTCAAAAAGCCGTCTGAATCGCACCACGTCGTCCCATTGGTCGTGATTTTTGATTAAAATTCTGATTGGAAATATTGAATGAAAATTGTACCCGTTTTGTTGGTGCGGTTTTGAAATTTAAAAACCACTCAAAACCGCACTTCGCGCACTTATACAATTTAAATGAGTAAGAAAGAAAAATAAAAATATTCCCTCTTTAGTTGAATAATTAGCCATTAAAGAGAGAATATATTAAGAACTAGTTCGGTGAATAATAAATTTGGATTTATAATTTGCATTCAAATAATAAAGCATTTTACATTATTTTTGAATGTTGTAAAATAATATTGTGTTGGTCTTTGTACCTTTTGTTCTTGGCCAAGGACGACTTATGATAGAATACGTCTTGTTTATCTTGACGAAATGGGTGGAATAGCTATCCCAATGCCAAAAATATTTACAATGTTCAGTAGCTTTCGATGGCCTCCCTTGCATTACCAGGTATGAATGGTTTGTTGCGAATTAATAGTTTTTTTGGACTAATTACTAGTTAAAAATATCTTTTAATGACAAAACTCTTTTGCATCAAAAATAAAACATTATTAAAATACATTATGTTCTGCATGCAATTGAATTAGAAGAAAATACAAAATGCATTCATATTGTTGTTTGCCACTCAAGCCTAGAGTTGTCAATGGATTTGGTCATGCCAAAGAAAAATTGGGTTAGGCATGACCGAATTCCGTTGGATCGTTATTTTTTAGGCCTAAGTCTAACCCAATCCATGGAAATATACACAAAATGATCGGGATGATCAGGCCGACCCGGTATTTTTCAAATAGGCCCAACTCTTTTTGGGCCAGACCATCAGGCCGGGTTTATTTTGACAGCTCTTCTCTACTCAAGACTCTTGAATTAAATCTCGGGCAATTGATATAAATGCCCCACTTTTTTGAGACAATGTCAGTCTTTTACGCTTGCCGGTACTATTTTACTCAAATTTACGCTCCCGCCAAATTTACGGACTTTTTTTACGTTTTGTTTCAAGATTATTTCTAACATATTTCAAACATGTTTCTTTCAATAAAATTTCAGTGAAAAAATAAATTTTGCTCTCGTTAAATAATCCATTTTATACTCAAAGTCTTATAAAAAATCAAGAAATATACACATAAAACAACACATATTAAAACCAAACAAATTAAAAATATTATAGAAACAACATGAATAAAAAAACACAATTCAATTTTTGATCTAATGCATGAAAACATAAAAAATATGGAAGGTAAAATTTGTATTTACACATTGAACACAACATGAAAACAACAAAAACAATTATTAGAATAACATTAAAAATGTTATGGAACAACACCGAAACAATAGAAACAATGTATAAAATTATGCATGAACAAAAAACAACATAAAAAATAGGTAAAAGTTGTTTTGAAACATCGAAACAACAAATAAACAAATTTAAACAACATTGAAACAACATATATAACATATAAAACAATACATGAACAAAAAAACGAAAAAAAGTAAAAATAATCAAAAAATATGGAACGTAAAAAAAGAAAAAAAAATGTACAAAAGGGAAAAAAAGGTACAAAAGTGACATGAGCATATTTTGTGGTATGTTTACAAAATAAAAGGTATTTTATTAATTTCCCCTTAACTCACTCTCTCTCTCTCTCTCTCTCCCCCCTTTATATTTTCTGGGCTGAAATGTTAAAAACTTTTAAGTTATCAAGGTTATGAAAGTAATTTGCCAAGCAACATTTTCTTAGTATAATTCCGCTCGGCCTCGAGGAAATTGATGACTATTTTCTGGTCTAGTACTCTCCAGCCTTCATTGGTCAAGGGAGAGAAATTAGAATGAACTTTTCCAATGCCAATCAACGGTCAATACTTTGCCTATACAAAAAATCGAACGGTTAATATTACTTCTCCACAAGCTCTTTTTCTCTTGTCTTTCCACGCAAATGGTATGGTTGTTTTGTGCGACCACTTTTCTTGTATCTAATTACTCCCTCCGTCCCAATTATATAGTCAATTGGACTTTTCACATGATTAAGAAAAATATCAAAAAATTACAAATATGTAAAAAATTTACTTGATTTGCCCTCATTTAATGAATAGTATAAATTACAAAATGCATATTAAATAGGATTATAATAGTAAAAGAATGGAAAAGGTACTACTAAATAGGGAAAGTGTACTATATATTTGGGACATCCCAAAAAGGAATACTGGACTATATAATTGGGACGGAGAGAGTATATATTTAGGTATTACTCCCTCCTATGTGTAGGTGGTCAGGGGTTCTACCCCAGTTAAGTGTGTGTAACTCAAAAAAATTATATATTTTAGGTTAGAAATATGAATTCAAAGTTTTACAGTTTTCCTTTTTTTTTTCCTAAAATTTTCTTTTCTATATATATTTTTAACTTAATAATTTCAAATTTTATTGTGTTTTGGTGCATTTAAAATGCGTAAAAAGAATATCGGACTATGACAGGATTTCCTTCTCCACAAAATTTTATACTAATTAATTCTCCCCACCCCCACACCCCCCAAAAAAGAAGAAAGTTTATCACAAGTACTATTTGTTATAACTTATAGTTACATAAGTTAGTTTCAAAAAAAGTGATTATAAATTAAAAAAGTGTCCAAAACAGGTAGAAAGTGTGCTTGATAAATAAGCACAAAAATTGAATCCTATAAAAGGATTTTGTTTTTCTCCTTTTCTTTTAGCCACTTTGTTAGTTATTGCATTTTAATTTGTTTTTTTGGGTAAAAATGTTGTTGCATATTCATTTATATATGCATTTTAGCATATGGGTTTGTATTTTCGATTTTGCGTTTGCATCTTGAAATTTGAATCTTTTAGTGAATTAGAAAAAGTCAGCTAAAATTGTAGTTCTAATAAGGAATTTATTAATTCTTCATATTGAATATTAAACAATTGAATAATTTATTACATTTTTTTGGTGTAAAAGGTTATTTCAATAATTTGCGTGGGTGTAAAGAAAATTCATTCAACCCCTACGGATGGAAGGAAGGTGAATGAGATGTCAATTTTTTTTTTGAGGAAAATGAGATGTCATTCAAGTTAAGAAATTGTAGGGTTTGAATTTGATGATGATAACCACACTCCAACCAAACATTAGTTTGGGAAATTTTGCCCTTGTAAAATAACTATTCTTTAAGAAATGTGTGTTGTGGCAAATATAGATACATTTACAACCCCAATCGCTGATTTTTTTTTATTATCAATTTAAGGATTAAATCATTAAAAAATGTATGTATAAAATATTTTAACTGTGAATAACATGTTTTTACTTTACACATCATGAGATATGACACCTCACATCCATTTCAAATTTGTCTTCCTATATATTATCTATTTCATATGATGTTTTAATACACTAAATGCATGTTATTTGTACAATAATAATATTATATATATCCACGTGATATCTATTTGAGTGTATTGAACATTTTGGTAATATACTAATTAGTATATTATTATCATCACATTATCAAATATAGAGATAATTATTAAAAAAATCTTTTTAAATTATAAAAAAAAAAAACCTTGCATTTTAATTTTTGTCTTATATTTCCTCCTTTCATAAGCAATAATAGAAAAAATTCACTTTTGGTCCTATTAGATTTACTCACGATGATTTTAGACCCATGTCTTGAAAATAGTCCCATAAGATTTTCTTGGAAAATAATTTTTACAAATAGATGTTAATTAATTTTTTTCGTGAATATGTATTATAAAAAAGAAGATGAAATACATGTATCATTTATTTTAATTAGAAAATTAACAAAGTAAAATAAATGATAAAATTTACAATTCAACTTATATAAAATAATTTTTGGAAAATAATTTTTAAAAATAGATGTTAATTATTTTTTTTCCGTGAATGTGTAATACAAAAAAAGATGAAATACATGTATCATTTATTTTAATTAGAAAATTAACAAAGTAAAATAAATGATAAAATTGATAACTCAAATAATTTAAATTTTTTGAAAAATAACTTTTAAAAGTAGATGCATATAACCCAGTGCATGTATGTGTATATATGTAAATTTGTTTTTTGAGTCTCTATGTTCTTGCCCCAGGATACTAGTCTCATATAACCCATTGCATGTATATGTATATATGTAAAGTTTAATTTTTGTTTTTTGAGGAAATGTAAAGTTTGATTTAAAAATATAAAAAATAAAAATATAATATTTAAAAATAAAAAAAAAAAATGTGAACTAGGTTAACATTACTAAAATATTTTAATAGTATTTTTCTAAAATTTTTAAGAATAATTCTTATATTTTAAAAATTATGAAATTATTTAATATCGTGAAAACTTTTTTATTTTATTGATAGTTGAACTACATATATTTTTCAATACGTAAATATGATTTTTGTAATTATTTGTATTTCCAAAATCAAGTGATTTAAACAAAAAAAAAAATTAGAAAAATTATTTGTTTTTCTAAATATTTTAAGTAAGAGAATTTATTTTAGTGAAATAAAAACACACTTTGGAAAAATATATTTTTAGAACAATATTTGAAGGACAGGATTTTTTTTAGTTTTCAAGTTGGACATTCACAATATTAATTTAAATAAATAACTCAAAATATAAAATTTAAAATAATTTTATCATCAATAATATTAAATTTAACCAAAAAAAGAATAATAAGACCATTTTTAGTTAAAAATTTAACTTTGGTGTCCTATGGGACCATTTTATCGTTAAAAATTTAACTTTGGTGTCCTATGGGACTATATTTGTCATCACTAACGGTTTAGTTAATTTTTTTAACGAATTTTAGGTTTAAGTCCTATCGGACTATTTTTGGTGAAAAAATATCGATTTGGGACTAAAAAGTAGATCCTAATGGGACTAAAATCTTCGAGAATACAAGTCTAATGGGACCAAAGTGAATTTTCTCAAAGAAATATTTCAAAAACCTCATGATCACTTTTGTAAAATGTTGTGATTACAGCAATACATGT